>NW_020769328.1:3801178-3813066 GCF_900518735.1 Pseudonaja textilis | reverse complement strand
CTATTCTATTCTATTCTATTCTATTCTATTCTATTCTATTCTATTCTGTTCTATTCTATTCTAATGATACTTGTAATATATTTTTAAATGTTCGGTTGACTAAGTTTCTTGTTTAATGAATAAACATTTATCAAGATAATGAGGAGGAGAAGATTGTTGTTGTTGTTTTTGGAATTTTTGTCTACCTATTGAGTCCTTACAAAGGACCTGGGATAGGCAGATCTGGATGTTTGAATTTCCTTTGCCATGTGATGTGTCACAAATAAGGGAGAAATTTCTGCTTATTATGTTTTGTTAATGCTGTATATTTTCCAATGTTGACCTCCTGATCTTTCATCGTTAGCAATGTTTTATTTTTTCCAAATGTTGTGCCCAACTTCTTGCAGCTGTCAATATATATCTTAGTAATTTATGTTTCTTTTCATTTATGTCTTCTGGAATGCTTCCTGATAAAAAAATATTTGCAATTTCAGTTCAAATGTTATATTTACATTTTTTTTCCCCCTTGAATGTTTTGATGTATTTGCTTCCAAATCTTTTTCAGAATATTTTTCTCTCCCAATACTTATTTTAACAGTTTTTATGGCAAACAAAACATCTTTGACAGAAGCTAAAGGACAGTATCCTCTAAAATGTTATCCTAAAAATTACTAAGATTTTTTTTTATTTTAGCAATAAAATGCATTTGCAGAGTTAGAAGAAAATCATAACATCTGATCTTTCGTTCACTTAAAACATGCAAGTGACAAATAGTTCTATTACTTCATTCTGTTCTTATAAAGGGCCTAAACTAAGAATGTTTTACTTACAGAGAAATTACTAAGAATAATATTACCAAATTACTAAATTAACATTAACCTTCAATAGCCCTCTTGATTTTCTACTGCCAGGGTCACAAATAACAGTTGTCAAAATACATCAGACTCAACAATCCAATAAAATGTTGAATTGATGCTCTTCTTGACTGCTTAAAATATCCACTTTTTTTCCTGTCTACTTCTTTCCACTTTTTAAACTTTTAAAACTCCTTTACAATAGCTTATTCCTGCTAGGATACTGAGATTTTTTTTCCACACATAAAATTCATAATAGTAGCTAGGTTTCAGGGATAGATTTTGAGACAGATTTTCAACCTTATGAACATCTGAACTTCATTGCCATTCCAAAATACAAAATTTTATTATTTTATGGAGAAAGATTGAGTGTAAAGAAACATACAAACCCAGATTGAGGGAATATTGGTTTTCATTAACACTGGAGATGACATTTCAAAACACTGTTTCTCATTCTTATCTTAGCTAGGATTTCGACCCAGAAACATTTTTTTCTGATCCTTTCATTGCTCTCGCTCTTCATCAGAGATAGAAAGGATTTCATTCACATCTCACAAAAATACGAATTTATCCAATTTGTACTTTATCAAACCTCAGAATTAACTAGAATGCAGTTCCGTACAAATAGTAGTGCTTATTCTTAATTGTGCAATACGGTTTACCACTTTAAAAGTGTGCATATAAAGAAGGGTATATATTAAGGGAAATCACCTGCCCCAAAATATGTATACTGGAAACATAGTATATTTAAGATAGTAGCATGTAGGCGAACTCTTTTTTTCCCAGGATTTAGTGGTTTTTTTTTCCTTAAATGCCAACTGATGTGGAAATAAATCAGAATTAAGGCTGAAAAATTGAGGAAATGCACACAGAGACACATCCTTAAATTAGCCAATATGTTATCTGACTTTCATTTGCACCTCGATTTAACAATTTTTGCGGAAGAGCACTGCTCTTCTGAAACTACTCAAGCAATATAGAGTCATCTGCAGCCTTCACTCAGCTGCAGTTGAAGCAGTAACATGTGCCAGGCTGTCAAAGTCAAAATATGGTTGTTTCCTTAAGGCCAGCTCTGCATTTTCAAAGTGGTAGAAATCTCAGTCCCAGGGTCAGACGGACGGATGGATGGACAGACGGATGGACGGACGGACAGACAGACAGACGGACGGACAGATGGACAGACAGACAGACAGATGGACAGGCAGATGGACAGATGGACAGATGGACAGATGGACAGACAGACAGACGGATGGACAGACAGACAGACGGACGGACAGACCAAAACAGGACTCCCTCCAATAATGTGTTTACATATGTTTTATTACTAGTTGTTTACCTTCTATTTTGCTCTTCCTACCTTTTTAATCTTCTGTGATTTGGGTCTAAATAATTGGTCAAAGCTTATGCAACAGATGGGAAGAATCTGTTTGGAAAAATTGGTTAAATGTATTTTGAGACTTTGTAAAATAAGGTTTAACTTAACCCTATTTTTGACTTAACAAAGACACAGCCAAACCGAGGTGGTTTTCACTTCTAGAACTTTCCACGTGCAAATACATTTTAACCGAAGCAAGGCAGGGAAATGGTGTGTCCGTGCAATGCATCTCAACCAAATTATATTCCTCAGCATTTCTGGCTTGGTGTGAAACTGGGGAGGGGGGATTTTCTAAGACCGCGTATGAATAGACATAAATCAGTACGCTTCTCTTGTGCTTTAATGCATCTTCCATTCAGGCTTTTTTTTTTTTCACGGCAATTTGGGTTCTGCCTCTGCGGCTCTCATACCTTTTTTTCTAAGAAAACATCACATGCTTGACTGTATTTCTGTTAGGTTTATCAACTCTTGGAGTGAACCAAAGCTGATGATGGGGTTGTGACACTATTTAGAGCAAGTGTGACAAGTTGCATTGTTGACAGTTTGGATCAGCAACTCCCCGCAAATGTGGTCAGTGGTCAGGAATGAAAGTGAATTGGAAGGAACCAATGTCTGTGAGAAGGCCACAGGTTGCCTTGCTGTGATTGGAGCACAAAATATGTTGAAGGCATTTTGGGCTATTGGAAAAAAAAACTCATGTCAAACCAATATTGATCTTGACTGAGCATTAATATGTTACTAACACTCAATGAGCAAGGTCTTGGGTGAGGTTTTGTGGCACCCCATATTTTCTTTTGATCCTCATCTTTCAGTTAAAAAAGACAGTCACTGGGTTTCACATATTCAATTAAGCCATGATGAATTCTAACTATAGTTATTTGTATATGGGATCTTCTGGAATGTAGGAAGATAGCCTATGATCGGGAAATCCATACCCTACCTTGGAAACAAGGTTGTCTGATGGGACTAAGGAGCATCACTTCTCTGTCATACCATCTATTTTTTTACAACAATACCTTTCTAAAGGTTTGATATCCTTAAATAGGCCTAAAGTGACTTGACTCTTTCTTCAGATACTAGACTGAGTGAGTATTCACCTTGGAGAATGTCATTAATACATTAAATATATTACTCCCAGGGTTATCACTTATTTTTATTTGTTTGTTTGTTCCTTTTTTTGTCTATGTAAGATATACTTTTAACCTGTACTCCAGCCAGGGTGGTTTTGAGTTGGATGGGCCTTATTATTTGATGTATAATTTTTTTAAAAAAAAATAATAAATAAAATATCTTTGTATATTGACAGAATTAAGGCGATACTAACTCTCAGTTCAGAGGTCCAATTCAAAGCTGATTGGATTGAATCACCGAACTGACCTTCTAAATCAAATCACTCAGCTGAATCCAATGTCTCCAAATTGATTTGGAAGGGCCCTGGCACATGTGACAAAGCCCCTTTTTAAAAATCAAATCAGTTCAATTTTATCAAATTGAAGCACTGAATCCAATCAACTCAATTTTCTGAATTGGATCAGATCAACCATGCAAATCAAATTGATGATTCAAATCAGATCCAAGCTTATTTGAGCAATCCTAATACCAATTGGTTTATCGGTGGTTTCTGTAGCAACACTCTATAAAGTCCAGAGATTTCTTAACTCCATGTCATTGTTTTCATTGCCTACATAGTAGAGATTTGTCCCGTCTCCTCCTAGTGTTTAATTTTCCAAATCAAAAATAAGCTGTAAAACTAGAGATTTGAGAGCAATAGCTCAGATCCTTTCTCTTGACTGGAAAACAACGCTTCCTTCTGGAGTTAAAAGCATATTTGCACGACCCATTTGAAATGCTCATTCAAACCTTCATGTTGAGTTCTGATGGGATAAAATCAACACAAGCTTGCTTAACTCAATTGATAGACAGATTGTTTTTTCTGGCTGGCTGGCAATGGAGAGAGGCCACTGAACTGGCTGTTTGAGGTTGGTTTTTGCAAACGTTTAAATAACAGCTTGTTATTGGCCAATTGCACCCGTAATGGCTCAGCAACTGTTGGCGTCTGTGCATTGGCTCTCTACAGATCTGAGATGGCAAAACAGCAGAGCAGTGAACTGATTAGCAACCATGTGCAATGAAGACGTGATTAGCATTTGGTTTCTGAAATGCTCTTCAGCTAGACTGGGTTAATAGGGCCTTGTTTTTCCTTTAAAAAGCGATCCATGCAAAAAGCCTCCCCCAGTAATAAATAATTGAGCTCCCCCTTTGCGTGGCAGCTACTTTCACTCAACTCACAAGGGTGCGTGTATTATTATAAGCCATGGTACAAATCCCACAATGTTTTAGAATGACCACAGTCTGCCAAAACAAAGCCACCATTTAGCCTAACACTGTGGGTGGATCCACTAAAAGGGAAGTCCATGCTAGACGGGAAATTTTGGGGGGTCCAGTGATCTGGAAGGTATGGATTGGAGGCTGGAGACTCTCTTGGTTAACTTGCAATTTAAATTGAAGTAGGGACTATTACTCAATGATTCAATACTTCCTAAATCTGTTTCTCTCCATATGGAGGGCTATGTGAGTTCTCCCGCTGTTCTTTCAGCCTGCACAGCTCCACTTTATGCCTTGGCATATTTCTTTGAACCATTGGCACAGGTCCCCATGACTCAAACCCTGTTAAGAGTCAAACTTTGACTTTGGTTTTGCCGATTAGATAGATACGTTGTTACATGAATGGCTAGTTAAATACTAATGTGTAAAAGGAAGAAGTGGAAGCTGTAAGATATGTAAGCCATGTAAGGTTCCAAAATAGTGAATTCTCTCTCTCTCTCTCTCTGTGTTAATTATACACATATATATTAACAACCCCATAATCCCTTGTGGGGTGAAGTCTGGGCAACTGAATGGAACTGGGTGATTACTGGCCAGATGCCCTTCCTGTTGCCAATGCAGAGTTTTGTTCAGCAGATATATACTCAATGTGCCCAGAGAGAGAAATATCTGCTTCTGCCTAGGATCAAACTCACGGCCTCCTGATTATGAAGTGAAAGCTTCACCTCTAGGCCACCACACCACTCTGTCTGTCTGTCTGTCTGTCTGTCTATCTAAGACATGTAACCACTGAGGTTCCAAAATAGTGAATTATTTATTTAATAAATAAATAAATTGATGATATATATCTAGCTGTATGCATGCATGCATGCGTGTATATATACTGCCAAGCAGGTCCGGGGGGCTTACAGCATCATAAAAACAGTAAAAAGTTAAAACATTTAAAAATAACAAAAATAAAATTGGGTGAACTAGGAACCAGTACATGCATTTCTATCCATATATGTTGTTCTCTCTCTCCGGTTAAATGAACAGGAATCCTCTCCCTATATGGATCTGGCAATTCATTTCCCTGTTCACTTCAAGCTTGGCAAAATTGAAAAATTACAGAGGCAGAAAGACAATTTGGGGACAATTCAGTCGAATTATAAAATGGTCTGCCGGGAATGTGAAAAGAACATGTTGGAGAGAACATGAAGACAGGCCTCTCGGTTCAATGCTACGGGTACGTATGCGAAGCAAAATCAGCTAAAAAGGTCCTGGGTTGCAAAATACAAGGCGTCCAGGAGCAATGGATTGGACGTGCTTGAAAATAGATCCAGATTGGGATGGATGCACTGGTGGGATTCAATTTTTTTTACTACCAGTTCTGTGGGCGTGTCTTGGTGGGTGTGGCATGGCTTGGTAGGCATGGCAGGGGAAGGATACTATAAAATCCCCATTCTCATCCCACTCCTGCGGGAAGGTTACTGCAAAATCCCATTCTCTCCCCACCCCACTAGCCTGCTTTCCAGCTCCGTTCTCCTGTGCAGGGCAACCAAAGGAGACCCAGCCAATCAGCTGGGACTCGGGAGGCAGTGAAGAGATGGGGGCGGAGCTAGTCAGAGGTGGTATTTGCCGGTTCTCCGAACTACTCAAAATTTCTGCTACCGGTTCTCCAGAACTGGTTCAGAACTGGCTGAATACCACCTCTGGATGGAAGTCTCCATGAAAACTTTTTTTTATGGACAAATTAAATACATTTGCCGTGGACTTGCTGAGGAAGGCATTGCTATCGATTCCCAGATCTGAAGCTTTGCCCAGTTTTTCCTCTGAAACGTAACAAGCCTCAAGAGGAATTAGTTCACAACAACCGCAAAGAATTTGTTGCCTGCACTCAGAGCTGAAGAAGGAGCGAAGGCAGGTGCCTGGGTTGAAAATGTTTTATTGCAATTAGACAGAGCATTCTCTCTCTCTTTCTCTTTTTAAATTTTTATTATGGATATTTAATCATCCTAAACCTAATTCTCTGCCTGTGCATTTGGCTGCAGAGTGGCAATTTGCTGTCAATTTTTTTTCCTAACAATGAGCTATAAAAATGTGTGTCCCTTCAGGCAGCAAACGTCTAGACGCTTGTGCTGTTGAAAAATGTACAATCGAAGCCTGGCCATGCTGTTCTTCGTGTGTCTCCAGTGTCCTAAATCCAGGACTGAGCTTCATAAGTAACCCAAGTGTCAGGTGGAGAAAGAACTTGTCTCGGAGGGATCAAGAAAGGAGGACATCGCTGGGATCTCACACAAATATGATGCTGAAGAATTCTCTCTCCCCCACATCTTCAATTACAAAAAAAAAAGAAAAAAAGAATAGAATAGGGAAATAGAATAGAGTAGGGAAAGAATAGAATGGAATAGGATAGGATAGAATAGAATAGAATAGAATAGAATAGAATAGAATAGAATAGAATAGAATAGAATAGAATAGAATAGAATAGAATAGAATAGAACTGGAAGGGACCTTGGAGAACTTCTAGTCCAACCTCCTGCTTAGGCAGGAAAGCCTATACCATTTCAGACAAATGGTTACCCAATTTCTTCTTAAAAACATCCAGTGTTGGAGCATGCTTTGGAATGTGCTCCAAATGCTTTGGAATGTGGGGTTTCTTTTGTGCCTTAGTTGCATACAAGGTTGCTGAGCACCTTTCCTGGGCACCAATTCATCACTAAATAGGCAACTTGGAGACCTGGGTGGATGTTTTTGGCTTTTCTCGTATTTTTCAGGAGGGTAGAGATATTCTCCACCCCTGTGTATTCCAGGAGCCATGATCAGGGGCCAAACACAAGTCCTCACATGGGTTGGTAAGGTTATGGAAGCAAGAATGGTCCAGATTTCAGCAAGGAACCTTTAATGCTCATTGGGGTAAATTTGGTGAGCTGCATTGGTTTTCTTTTGGGTCCAAGTCTGTTAAGGTAATGAAGATTTAATAGCTGACCTGCTGATGTAAGGCTGTAAGCCAAGATGATGAGTTGAGGATGAATCAGCAGTGTACTGCCGCTTTAAGAAGCTGCCTATATAAGGGAGGCCATGTGAGGGTGTCTCTTTCTCTCCTTGTGTTTTATCTCCATTGTAGTTCTCAATGTAGAGTTGAAGATTGATTACTTGCCTGATATTTCCCTAATACATGTATGCATATACAGTATATAGTAGTCTTGTATACAAACCACTGTTAAAAAATAAAACCTGTGCATCCTATGTTTTGCTCTTGGGTTGTCTCACAATAGTGGTCACCACTGTAAACACTCTGACAAAGTCAAAGTGCAGATTTTAACTTCCAAAGGTTATCGTGTCATGGATTGGGTATACGAGGGACTATCTCTACCTGATTACATATGTCCATCCCTTCAGGTCTAGTAGATAAGGCATGCTGTAGGTCCCATCTGCCTGGGAATTACGTTTGGCACATTCCCCAGTCCAGAAGTGATATTAACTTCATCCCTCTCAATAGTCAACAAATCTTTCAAGACCTGAATCTGTCATATATATGTATGTATAACCACCCATCTCACATGAAAATAATTCTGGGTAGCATACAGCACTATCTATCTATCAATCTATTTATCTCTAACTCTCTCCCCCTCTATCTCCCCCTCTATCTCTCTATTTCTCTCTCTCTCTAATTCTGACTCTCTCTCTCTCTCTTTAACTTTCTCTCTGTATCTATCTATCTATCTATCTATCTATCTATCTATCTATCTATCTATCTATCATCTCTATTTCTCTCTATCTCTATTTCTCCCTATCTCTATATATAACTATATCTATATATCTATAGTAAATGAATTAAAGCAGAATCTCTTTGATTTAAAATACTACCACCCAGTTTTAATGAGTAGAGTAGTCATTTATGAGATAAGGTGTGAACAGATTTTTCTAACACCCCTGGCTTGTATATTTCTCTTCTTCCTTCTATTCCTTTCTAAGGCATCCTACAACTTCTCACATCAATAACCCCTGGCAAATCTTGTGTGGGAGAAATTAGCGTTGTAAAGTTGTAATTGCAGGAATGTTCCAATCTCGGATGGCAAACCTCAGATAAAGAATGTTTCCAAGCAAATACAACTCAGGTAAACAAAGTCACTAATCTAAAGGAGGATTAGAGAGAGGAAGTAAACATATGTTAGACTTTAACTAGAGATAATTAGTTGTATGGATTACTGTGGTAAACAGTAACGAAAGTTAAGCAGTAACCAAAGTTAACCAATGATGGAGGATAATTAAAAATGTGTATAAATGCAAGACTAGACTCCAATAAAGATCATCATGATTCAGTTGTTCATGATCAAACAACTTGACTGCCTCGCCATTACAACATAACGTGTTCTTGATGGTGACCCCTGTAGCTTCAGAATTCCTCATTGTAACTTTTAGGTCCATCCTGTCTCCTTCTACTTTATTCTTTTTCAATCTAAAACATACAATCCTTTATTCTAGCCTTTCTCCCATGATAAGCTTGTGACATTTATTTTGGGATTGTTGCATTTGCGCACGTTCGGCGTGTGTCTGTTTTAAACAATGTCCCTTTGCTTTGAATTGTTATGATTAGTGAGTGTCGTTTTTATTAATGTCTATGAGTTGGCAGTAGGTATACAAATCTGATAAATAGCCACATAAAGAGAACCATAGGAATCCTCTCCTGACACACTCCATCTAATGAGATGTTCCTTGAATATTGTTCCTCTTTTGGAAGAATTTCTATAGAAAATTGTTATTCTTGAAATTGAGTAAGAATCAGTGGTGGAGGTGATGGGGAATCAATTTGCTTGGCATTAAGCTGAACAATGCATTTTGATTTTATATTCCTTCCTTCAGTGGTTTGCAGCCTCTTCGACTTCTCCATTCCATTAATCTTGTCTATAAAGCTGCCCATTGGAGATTCCTAGGCATCAAGCAAGGACTCTTCCCCATTCACTAATCCACCCTCCAAATATTTCAGGTTGTTAGCATCATCCTGAAGCTAATCCCTCTTACAAGTGGATTCACTCATCATGCTAAGCTGCAATGAAGTAGATTGGCTTGAATTTAGCACGCTGGGTGATCCCCAACCATTGTGTTGCATAGACCGTTGTTGATGGCTTAGCAGTAGCAATAGCACTTGGATTTATATACTGCTTCACAGTGCTTTATAGCCCGCTCTAAGCAGCAACTTGCCTCCAATAATCTGGGTGCTCATTTTATCAACCTAGGAAGCATGGAAGGCTGAGTCAACCTTGAGCCGTTCAGGATCGAATTGCTGGCAATAGGCAGAATTCACCTGTAATACTGCATTCTAACTACAAGGAAGGAAGGAAGGAAGGAAGGAAGGGAGGGAGGGGGGGGAGGGAGGGAGGGAGGGAGGAAGGAAGGAAGGAAGGGTAATAGCATTAGCACTTAGACTTATATACTGCTTCACAGTGCTTTACAGCCCTCTCTAAGCAGATCACCCCCAACAATCTGGTTCCTTATTTTACCCACCTCAGAAAGATGGAAGGCTGAGTCTACAATAATCCTGTTGAGATTTGAACTGCCAGTACTGTATTCCAACCTCTGCACCACCATGTGATTTGTGTAACCAGCTCTTGAAGATTATGCAACAAGCAATGTGTTAAGTAAATTAATGAAAGAACTAGATATATGCTGGCCACATTTACTGAAGGAGCCATTATAGATTTACCTAATCACAATGAAGCATAGCCATTGAAGTCCTAAATATTGCCAGATCTACAGGAATACACTTTGTCAGCCATTGGAAATATTCTAATTTTTTTTTTCTCAACTTCCATTATGGTTCCTTTTATATACTTTGTCCCAACAGAAACTTCATTTCCCTTCAAAATTTTGTTGGATAAAAAGATTTTTTGATACTCTCCTTTTAGTGGAAGAAATTCTTATGTATTATTTTTCTTAATGATGATGACCTGTCAAAGAGCTTTTTTGGTTTTTATATTTAACAGTTTGGAGCTGTTTTAGAGGAGCATTTAAAATCCTAGCTTTCCTCACTCTTCTTGCTTTTTCCAAAGTCAGTTTTTTGAAATTTCGAAACTCACAAAGCAAAGTGCCATCTCTTAAGTGTTCTGTAAAATTAATCGAAAAATTCTTTCATTTCTTCTATAAACTGGTTTGCTTTTACTACATAGAAGAGGGGCTTGGGTCTCTACTGTTTACTCACAGTTTTGTAAAGTGAAATATCAGAAGAACAGAATTCATTATTGGCCAAGTGTGATTAGACACACAAAGAATTTGTCTCCAGTCCATAAGCTCTCAATGTACATACAAGCAACAAGTGATAAACCATGATCATAATCATAAAATACAATAATCATAATTCATAAGATACAACACTCAGTGGTATTTATAGGATACTAAATAAACAGTCAACCTAAATCACAATAGGATACTAATAAAAGCAATCAACATAAATCATAAGATACAGACAACAAAGTTATAGACTTGAAGCTGAGGAAATAGGTAGTAGGAAAGATGAGAAGGATAATATAATACAGGATTAGTAGGTGGTTTGACATTCTAGGGCATAAGACAGTGTTGTGGGAATAAGTTGTTTAGCTAATTTCTATTTCTATAGCCAGAGAAAAATTCTTGGGTTATGACCACAATTGAGACCAGAATTCTGGTCATAAGTCATTACGGTCATAAATCAAGACACTATATGATCAGACAAAACTCTTTGACCCCCTTTTTATGGCAGTTGTTAAGCAAATCTCACAATCCAAATCCATTCTCCCAAATGGGCTTTTTTTTTTTTGCTGCTCAATGACTTGTCATAAGTCAAGGACTACCCATATTATCTTCTTATTAAATTTGGAAAAGTATTTACTTATTTCATTCTAAACATATCAGAGTCTCACACAAATGGACTGTGAGCTAAGGGCAGATGATGATGATGATTGATGATGATGATGATGATGATGATGGAGAAGAAAAAGGAAAAGAAGTATAAGAGTAAGAGTAAGAGTAAGAGTAAGAGTAAGAGTAGGAGGAGGAGGAGGAGGAAGAGGAAGAAGAAGAAGAAGAAGAAGAAGAAGAAGAAGAAGAAGAAGAAGATTATTCCAGAATGAGGCAAAAAGGCTTTTCTCTCCATCATTTTCCTTGCCTCATTTGACAGGAGCAACCAGGTTTCAGGTAAATACAGAATGAACGTCTCCCATTTCAGAGCATTTGTAATCGATGTTTTTCCTTTCCATTTTTTCCTAGGATCTCCATCTTATTTTTATTTTATTGTGCCTTTGAGTCAGAGAGCCCTGGTAATTGGCTGGAGACATCTCTGCAGCTTTCTTGGCCATTGCCTGATTCTGAGGAATGAATGAGTAATGGGCCCAAATTCA
>NW_020769328.1:3773545-3801168 GCF_900518735.1 Pseudonaja textilis | reverse complement strand
GCCATTGCCTGATTCTGAGGAATGAATGAGTAATGGGCCCAAATTCACCCAGTTGGCTTCATGTTCTTTCTTGCCATTGCCTGATTCTGAGGAATGAATGAGTAATGGGCCCAAATTCACCCAGTTGGCTTCATGTTCAAGGTAGAACTAGAATTCCCAGTCTCTCTAGCTTGATGCCTCCTTTGCTACTGCACCAAACTGGCTTTTATCAATCTTCATATTAGGACATGAATTTCTTACTAACTGAAAACCCAGGTTATTTTCCCTCCTGTTTTGTAATTTCAAAGTTGCTTTATTGAACTCTTTCTTTGTCCAAGAATTTTCTTAAGGATATTTTCAGTGCTTGCAATTTGTGCCATCCAATACCCCCCAAAGCTTATTCAAGTTCAATGTACATTTTCTCCCTCGGCTGAGGTAAGCAAGAGAGAATGGCTGGATACACTCGTTCATCAAGTCCAGCTCACCTTCATTTGTCACTAAAGCAGGTTTTCCTCTGCCCCAAAGCTTCCCATTTCCATCTCCTGGTAAGCAAAATAGAATACTGTCAGCGTCTTTAAATTCTCACATTGCATGCCAAATATTCACATATAGATACCTCCTTCAGCTCCGTCTTTTTGTTATTGTTTTCCCCACGCAGTTCAGATGCTGCACTCTCTCTGTGCCCAGGAGAAACCCGTCTTCAGAAATATCCTGTATATAAATGAATTCTCATACGGTGCCTCTTAACAGCTTTGAACTCCCATGTTCAAATTCAGCTCTGATTAGCATCGTAAAATTACCAAGAAGCCGTGAGCAGCTTCCAGCTGATACTGCACTGCTTTTCACAACCTGGCGTGTCTTGACAGCAATTGCATCTCACGCTGCTTACACAGAAGAACCGGGAGTCTCAATAATTTGCAACAACATCAAATGGAAGTTAAGGCCAAGCCAGAGCAATTCTGGACCTTGTTTGACATACATAGGCCAACCAAGGCCGCCATACCATTTTTTCTCCCCTCTTATTATGCTTCAAAGGCTTGTCCCTGCTAAAAACGATGTACTTATAACTCAAAAGTTCTCCCCCAAAACGAACACCGTAAATTGTCCTCTTTTGAAAATAAAAATACCTCGGCCCAGCAGGCTGCCAAGAAACCATGGAAGATTTTCATTAATGGCAAGTTTTCCAACAGAGCACTGGGGTTTTCTATATTACCTTTCTACTTACAGTAAATGGTCTGAGTCCCATTATTCAGACGAAACTTCTCTACCACCCGCCACTGCAATCTAAACTTTTATAAACTCTGCTTTCTCAACCACACCTAAAAAGGTCGCAGGATGAAAGACTCATAGAGTTTTGTTCTGTATCTTTCCAACCGTCTGCAGGCCTTGCAACTTCAATAACGTTTTTGTGTCCTGGCTGAAAAAACTCCATTGCAGGGGTGGGATCCTACCAGTTCACACCTATTCGCTAGAACCGGTTGTTAACACTCTAAGCAGTTCGGAGAACCAGTTGTTAGAAGAAATTACTGGCCTAATCCTGTAAGGAAAGCAGGAAGGAAACATTCTGGTGTTGCTTATAGAAACTGCCTCTCTGTTAATGACGTGGGAAAACACCCAAACAAAGCTGAATACCATACATATAAATACCCAGGAAAACTTACATATTTCAAAACCAGGCCTTAAAGATGACCTTTTAGAAGGCAACCTGACATATGTCTGGAGTCTTTCTGAAGTAGCATGGCTTAAAAATAGAGTTGGTGATTGATTGATTGATTGAATGAATGAATTAATAGATGAATGAATAATTCAGTTTATCTGTTATTCAAATTCCAGCAGGGAAATTGAGTCTTAGAGCAGATTTCTGTTGCATTTCAAACAAGGGGCTACAGGTTCCACCCTCACCCTAACCCTTTCAGATGGATAAAATTATTCCAGCACAAATAATGGTTTGTACTCTACAGATGATTGCCAATTTATAAGATTTTCCAATCTACATCCTCTCCAATGTGATGATAATGATAACTTGATACCAGTTTAGCTTTCATTCTCTAAATATTTGGGACAACCCTTAACTACAAAACATTTTTTTAAAAAAACAATCTTCAACCATTACTAAATTCTTTACAGCAAATACTTCCTCATTTGCATCCTACTTCATCAGTTAAGGCCAATTGCTTAATATTTTATGGATCTATTTTTCTTAAATAAAAACCCATGCACACAATCACCTAGGATCAGTTGTGGGATTCAATTTTTTTTACTACAGGTTCTGTGGGTGTGGCTTGGTGGGCGTGGCAGGGAAAGATTACTGAAAAATCTCCAGTGAGAGGTGGTATTTACCGGTTCTCCGAACTACTCAAAATTTCCGCTACCGGTTCTCCAGAACTGGTCAGAACCTGCTGAATACCACCTCTGCCTAGGAAGTGTTATCTGCCTCTGCTTATTTACTATATACTATTTGTGTGAAGACAACTGCCTATGGTGAACCATACTTAATTTATGGGTCTTATTGTCACATGATTCCAGTTTTAGATGCATCTATCTTGAATCCTTCAGGGCAAGAAAATTATGAAATGATAATACCTTACCTAACTTCTTTCCTCCTTAAAACAATATTCTGAAAGCATATTCTTTGTATGAGCACTAGTAGAAGCAATGCAGGATAATTTTTCTCCTTGACACTAATTCATAAATAGCGTTTAGATGTGTGAAGTCAAGGTAAAGTTCTAGAGCATTAATAGGCAAGAAAAGGACATAAGTATACCTACCAAAACAAGGATAGAGACAATTTGTAAACTCTGCCAATTAAGTAATAGCAAATGTGTATTTCTACTCCCACATTTTGATTTTGTTATATAAAATAATCTGGGATGTCTCTTAGAGCCCTTTATTTAAAATAAACAAGTAAAATCAAAGAAGGAAGAAGCAGAAACACACCGTTGTTGGTGTAGGTTGGAACAGTGAAAAGTGAGTTAAATTGTGGAGGAAATATATTGAAAGCATCATCAGAAGCTTTCAAGGAGTCACGGCAGAAAAGTCACACTCTGGAAACCGCACAAGTTTTTAGGCTTGAAAATAAAAGGCATCAAAGCATTGCAGAGACAAACACGAGCTACAAATTAAACCTGATGAAAAAGCTACAGCATCTTTATGCATGAGATGGAGTGAACGCTTGCTTGAAAACTAGTTCAGAAAAAGGGAAGCAGGAAGAAAATTCCAAATTGTTTCTGGTTTGGGGAAAAAAGCCCAAAACAAAAAAAAAAAAAAAAAACACACAAAAAAAGCAGAGGAAATTAATCTGGAGCTATGGAAATGGGACGGAAACTCTGAAGGTGGCTTCTTAGCTGGTCGAGATTTGGATTGCTTGAGGTTCTAAAAAGAATTTGAGTGGAAAAATATATATTGTAACAAAGCAATACACCAAGACTGATGTCACTCAGCGACCACTCCTATCCCTTGCAAACTGTATGTCCAATCGTAAAAGATACTGAGAGTTGGAGGTCAGCAACATCCAGAACAAGTTCCTAAATTTGTGTGTGTTTGTGTCTCAGAATGTGCAGCCCTTTGAGAATCTGGTGACAGTTACCCCAATTATGCTCAAATGCAGTTATCAAAATATAAACAACAACAAATTTGTAGGAAAGAAATAGCAATAGCACTTAGACTTATATACCGTTTCACAGTGCTTCAGATTCTTCTCTAAGCATTTCACAGCCTATTGTCCCCGACAATCTGGGTCCTCATTTTACTGACCTCTGAAGGATGGAAGGATGAGTCAACCTTGAGCCGGTCAGGATTGAACTCATGGCTGTGGGCAGAATTAGCCTGCAATACTGCATTCTAATCACTAGGCCACCAGGAAGGAGAATGAGAAAGGGAATAAGATGAAGGGAAGGATGGATGGAGGAATAGCCATAGCACTTAGACCTATATACCACTTCACAGTGCTCCGTGGCCCTCTCTAAGCAGTTTACGGAGTCAGCCTCTTGCCCCCAACAATCAGGGTCCTCATTTTATCGACCTCAGAATAATGGAAGGCTGAGTCAACCTTGAGCCGGTCAGGATCGATCTGCTGGCAGTGAGCAGTCAGTTAGAATGCAGTACTGTATTCTGACCACTGAGCCACCACAGCAAATAAATCAATAGTACAGTGGTGGCAAGCTTCTGATGACCATCATCAGAAGAATTGTAAGGATACCTGGGTACCCAAGATATTTTTCATGAACAGTATATATATTTCTTTTCCCATTCAAATTCATTCAGCTCCTGGAACCTTTCCATGAATCTCTATTCCTGAACTCCAGGTCCAGAGAACTAGAGGCTTGTCATCACTATACTATTGGTTTCTTGTCCATTTCCATCTCAGAATAAATGGCATACAATTTTTATAGTCGTTACTGTACCTACTGTAATAAGAAGCTAAAATCTTGATGGCCACTGGATGGCATTGGAGAAACGAAGGAAAACTATTATATTGTTCCCATTTAATGAGAGAGCAAGAGGAGAAATGTTTAGATCCAAGCCTTCTTCTAGTCTTACAGAAAGAAAGCTATTAAAACTCCAGGACCTGCAGTGAGTGGCTGAGAATGAGTAAGCAGCTGCAATACTGACCTGACTGCTCAATCAAGCAGAAATGACAGATAACATTGAACCTGTCAGATAAAAGCACAAGCTTTTATCATTCCCAGTCTGCTTGCAACTGCCTTCTTTGCATTTGACCTTTCCACTGTCTTCTTTGTGTTTCCCTGTCCTCTTGGTTGTGACCATCACTAGAAGAATCCTGAAGATACCTTGGGTGCCCATGATAGCAATAGCATAGCAAAAGCATTTAGACTTATATACTGCTTCACGGTGCTTTACAGCCTTCTCTTGGCAGTTTACAGAGTCAGCCTGTTGCCCCCCAACAATCTGGGTCCTCATTTTACCCACCTTGAAAGGATGGAAAGCTGAGTCAACCTTGAGCCTGGTGGGATTTGAATTGCAGAATTGCAGGCAGCTGGCAGTCAGTAGAAGTAGCCTGCAGTACTGCACTCTAACCACTGCGCCACCATGCCTCTTGATTATGACCTTCAAGAACATTACTTCTTTGTTTCACTTTCACTGTTTGGTTGCCCTTGTTCATCATTAGAACAGGGGGCTCACCTGTTAAGAAATGTACACACGTTTTAGCTGAAACTAGGATATTGAAGTGTGATATCAAGACAAAGCAGGATTGATTCGTCTCATTGATTTGCATAGTATTGTTTTCATTAGCCTTCTCCATTCTGGGTGCTGCTTCTAAGAGGAGTTTTGAGACACATGGCCATTGCTGGAAATTAGTGTATGTACAACTGAGGAAGAGTCATATTGGAAGACGTTGGTCTGGATTCACAACGGCTTCCAAGAATTTATGATAGGACTCAACGGTCAGTCATTCGTGGCTTTTGCAGATTATAATTTTAAAGTCTTTTAGAATTATTATTACATGGTAAAACTTTGTTACGAAGTCTGATTCTTTGGGAAAATTTCAGGTAACAAGACAGTATAGGGTTTCCTGCCTGAGCAGCGGGTTGGACTAGAAGACCTCCAAGATTCCTTTCAGCTATTCTATTCTATTCTATTCTATTCTATTCTATTCTATTCTATTCTATTCTATTCTATTCTATTCTATTCTATTCTACTCTACTCCACTCCACTCCACTCCACTCCACTCCACTCCACTCCACTCCACTCTACTCTATATTCCAATATATGTTCTATTCTATTCTATTCTATTCTATTCTATTCTATTCTATTCTATTCTATTCTATTCTATTCTATTCTATTCTACTCTACTCTACTCCACTCCACTCCACTCCACTCTACTCTATATTCCAATATATGTTCTATTCTATTCTATTCTATTCTGTTCTGTTCTGTTCTGTTCTGTTCTGTTCTGTTCTGTTCTGTTCCGTTCCATTCCCTTCCTTTCCCTTCCCTTCCCTTCCCTTCTATTCCTCTTCTCTTCTCTTCTCTTCTCTTCTCTTCTCTTCTCTTCTCTTCTCTTCTCTTCTCTTCTCTTCTCTTCTCTTCTGCAAGATGCTGACTTTGTAAACCACTTACAGAAGGTTGTAAAGCACTAAGACATACTATATGAGTTTAAGTGCTATTCCTTTTGCTATTATTGTTCATTCAACTTAGAATAAAAATCCAATGATGCTGTACCTGGTATTAAAATAACCATGTGAATTTTATTTTGATTCCTTTCCATCAAAACCTAGCACTTTCACAAATTCAAACCCATCATTCAGCTGAGATATCATGTGTGTGAGATTAAGATTTAAAAGTTGAAGTATTCTTACCCTAAAAAGATCCCTGATAGTTCCTTGTCATTAAGTTTAATTTCCTACCAAGAATAACTAGGGCTTTGGAAACTTTAATTGGTCAGATGTGTAGACCAATGTGTAAGGTATGTGTAGACCTGGGTAGCCAGTCTTTTTTTTTTTTTTATGGTCTACCTTATCTCTGAACTAAGCATGGCACTGTATCTTTGTGTTTCTTTTTGTAACTGATATTTCATCTCTTCTGGTCTCTTAGCCGTAAAAGGATGGACTCTTAGATCTGCCACTACCTCTAGTCAATTCACTTCTGCCCTCAGACTCATTTATCCTATTGCTTAGAGAGTTCCCTTATAAATTGGAGGCACACAGGCATCTGTCACTTTCTTTAGGACTGCTCAAAGGTAATAGAAGCTAAAGAAAAATTATTTGGAGAATCAACACATTGCGTTTTTTGTGTGTGATATAGTTTCACCAGTGTCCTAGAGCTGTGTGTGTTGGGTTGTGGTGAGAAAGAGACAATTCCTATATCAAGTCTAGCCAATGGACCTGGTGGGTTACCTTGAGAGCTATTCATTCATTCTCTCTGTGTGTCTTCCTCCATACACAATTCACTCTAGTAAATCATAATATATTTTTGTCTCTACCGTATTGGTTTTTACTTGTACATCCTAAATTTCATTAAATTCTCATCTTCCGTGTCTTGGTTGCCTGAGGCTATTAAGACAGAGCAAAACTTTCCTGCTTCAAGGAAAGGACCTGCAAATTAAGAAAAATATGAATCATCCAATTGTTTCCTTGAGCTTCCTTCTAATAGAGCTAAGTAGCACAGAATCCCTGCGGCGGGTTTGAAATTGTATGACTTTGCCTGCTTTTAGTTCATTATAACTAAAAGCATTGTTAGAACACACTATGAATTTGGATATGTGTGTTATGTTGTATACCTGTATATCTATTGCTGGGGAAAACTTTAAATTCTACATGAAGATGAGAAAGTTGTACATTAGAGCACATCGTCTCCGTTTTATTTTCCAAAGTATTCCAATCCCTAAAGAGTTGTTACTTTAAAAACAAAACATTGAAAGAAGTTGGATGGACACTAGGACCTTGTAAGCAAAGCATATTTTCACTACTAAGTTTACATATTTGTTCAACAACAACAACAACCACCTCCACTTACTTTGAACTTAAATATCCCAGGCTCCATCAATAGCTCCAAATATTGTGCTTCAATATCTATTGTAGGGACAAGGAATTCTAAGCCTATGATGTTGGATAGACAAAAAGGGCCAGACAAGAAGCAATGGGTAGAAACTAATCAAGGAGAGAAGCAACTTAGAACTAAGGAGAAATCTCCTGACAGAACAATTAATCAGTGGAACAACTTGCTTCCAGAAGTTGTAAATGATCCAACACTGGAAGTTTTTAAGAAGAGATTGGATAGCCATTTGTCTGAAATTCCTGCCCAAGCAAGGGGTTGGACTAGAAGACCTTCAGTGTCCCTTCCAACTCTGTTATTCTATTCTGTTCTGTCCTGTTCTTTTCTATATGGAGGGATCATGGGAGTTGTAGGATATTTTTGTTTTAAATGAAAAGAGAGTCAGAATGGTTGCTGGACATGGTAGGATGTGAACATCCATTTTAGACCCAGGAAAATACTTGATGGGAACAGGAGGGCCAGTGCAGCATCATTCACCTGGGAAAATAGGGGATGTGTATTTAATAAGCTTTCAGAATAAATATTCCTGGATGTCATGTGATATTTAACTGCTCTTTGAAGTAGTAAGTAACTTTGAAGAGACATTAAATCTAACCTTCAATGAATATTCCAAAAATGTCCGTGTTTCCTGTTGCCCCAGGCTCCATCTATTCATGCTAGATCTGAAAAGGGCAAAAATTATGCTCTCTACCACAGCGTCCACAATCATCAGCCTTATGCAAGCCAGGTTTCTCCAAAGAGCTTGGAGGACACAACCCATCACTCCCAGCCTGAATGGAGCCAGGCAGGGAGGGGATGATACAGGTTGAAGACAAACATCTGGGAGGCTGCTGGGAGGAGCAATCTATGTGTTCTGAAACAAGTTGACAGCTGAGCACATGAGGCTCTATCTCTAGCAAAGACTTGCTGAGAAGGTAGACCTCCTTTACATAAATTGAAACCTATGACTTTCCAAACTGGATTGATCTGGGATAGATCTTAAGAATGAATGAATTAATGAATGAATGAATGAATGAATGAATGAATTCTTCATTGGCCAAGTGTGATTAGACACACAAGGAATTTGTCTTAGTGCATGTGCTCTCAGTGTACATAAAAAGAAAAGATACATTCATCAAGAGTCAAGAATCATCAGATACAAAACTTAATGATAGTCATAGGGTGCAATAAGCAATCAAATCATATCAGGAAACAGTCAATATAAATTGTAAGGATACAAGCGACAAGGTTACAGTCATACAGTAACAAGTGGACGGGCGATAAGGAGTGATGAGAAGATTAGTAGTAATAGTAGTGCAGACTTTGTAAATAGTTGGACAGTGTTGAGGGAATTATTTGTTTAGCAGAGTGATGGAGTTTGGGAAAAAACTGTCCTTGTGTCTAGTTGTTCTGGTGTGCAGTGCTCTATAGTGTCATTTTGAAGGTAGGAGTTGAAACAGTTTATGTCCGGGATGTGAGGGGTCTGTAAATATTTTCACAGCCCTCTTTTTGACTCATGCAGGATACAGGTCCTCGATGGAAGGCAGGTTGGTAGAAATCGTACCTAAAGCATAAGGGAGTGGGGGAATTCATACCTTATGTTTGACTGCTGGATAAATGAAGTGACACTCTCTTTATGTAGGCATGTGTTTGTGTGGGTTTTTTTTTTTTGGGGGGGGTAATGTATGTGTTTACCCACCCACCCATATTCACAAATGTATACACATTCACAGACATGCAGAGAAAATATATTTATTTCTCTTTGCACAGATATCTGCACAACCATTTTCCCCCATGGTCCTAAGTAAAAGGACAATAGCAATTTCCAATTTAACATTCCCATTTATTTATCTCTCGGGCTTCTCTACACTCTGTGTTCAGATTCTGTTTTGTTCTTGGCTTTTTGAAGACAAACCAGTTTCTCTGGGGCACTGAAGCCCCTTCCCAAAAAAACCTGTCAAACAATTTCAAAAACCCTCAGAAGACAGTAAATAAATAGCTATCTAGATATTCAACAATATCATGCCTTTTCCCTTTAGGGTACTATTTGTAGCAATTATCAAACATGTCTGGTATTTTGGGTGAGTTTTTAATTATACTGAAGTCTTTCAGAGAATAAAAATCCAGGAAAAAAAAACAGTTATATTTTGGGCAATGTTTGTTTTTAAATAGGTCTCCTAATGTGTGCTAAGATGAGATGTGTGGTTTTCTTCTCACTTTCCCTTCATCTCACCCAGCTTTAAAAGCAATGTTCTACCACAAGAGTTGGTCTGTTTATCGAGGTGGCAATTCTTAATTTGTTAATTGTGTTTCCTGCTTGTGTCTCATAGCCTCATTTGTCAGGTTCAGGAATAAAGCATGTTGGTAAACTCATTTAAAGGAAGACTGTGGATCCATACAGCAGGTTTCTTCTCTGTAATTTGACTGTTACCAATTGATCTTCTATTTCTTGTTCAACATCCACTGGTTTAGAAGCTGAAATAGGGTGATATGTGGCACATAAGCCTCAGTGGCGCAGTGGTTAGAGTGCAGTACTGCAAGCTACTTCTGCTGTAGCCAGCTTCCTGCAATTTGGCAGATCGAATCTCACCAGGCTCAAGGTTGATTCATCCTTCCATGCTTCCAAGGTGGGTAAAATGAGGACCCAGATTGTTGGGGGCAATAGGCTGACTCTGTAAACTACTTAGAGTGGGCTGTAAACAGGGGTGGGATTCTACAGGTTCGCATCTATTCGCTAGAAATGGATGTTGTTCTAAGCAGTTCGGATAACCGGTTGTTAGAAGAAATTACTGACCTAATCCTGTAAGGAAGGCAGGAAGGAAACATTCTGGTGTTGCTTATAGAAATTGCCTCTCTGTTAACCCTTGTTACATTCTTGGCAGGACTAGACTTTCTGTCTCTCAAACTTCTCTGGAGTTTTCTTCCCTTTCTTTGCTGGTACTTTGCTTGTGTGGAATGACCATTCAAAGTTACAATGGCACTGAAGAAAGTGACTTATGACCATTTTTCATACTTATGACTGTTGCAGCATCCCTACAGTCATGAGAGGCCAGGCAAGGAGATGGTGCCTCGATGTGAGTGATATTGAGTTGGCCACACCCAGCCAATAACATGACCACCAAGCCATGCCCACCACCTAAGCCATGCCCACAGAACCGGTTGTTAAAAATTTGAATCCCACCCCTGTCTGTAAAGCACTATAAAGCGGTATATAAGTTTAAGTGCTATTACTATTTTAACCCACACCAATTCAGCCTGATTTTCTGAACTGAAAGAATTTTTTAAAAAGCCTTCCAAATTATTAAACTTATCAAATTATTTACCTCACCGATTTGATCCAAATGATTGTTCCAATTGGGGGATTCCACTGACTTGCATTCAAATGAAATCTCTGAATTGAATTGTGCACGTTCTTAGAAACATGCAATTATAAAATCATAAAAGCCTTCTTCTTTACAATGAATTTAATCTGATTAGGTTATGACAGCTTTCCTATTTTCTATACCTATTGTACTTTCTGTTATGAAAATACATACTTTTTTTCTTTCGCAGACTATTGAGATTATCGTCTCTGCTCTCTTTTGCATCCCCCCCACCCTTATTCAGAAGACAACAGAGAAAATTGGGGGAACTTGGTATGCAGAGGCTGCTAGTTTTGATTATTCTCAACCCTAAATAATATGGCCCAGTTGTTGTGGATGATGGGACTTTCAGTCCAGCAAGACTGGATGGTTACTTTTTGCTCAAAGTTCCCTTAGTGACTGATACAGCAAAAAGGAATTTTGTCCATGACTTGTCAAATGGGCTTAAAATATTATTGCTTCAAAAATCATCCAGTCACTTTATCTAGCCCCCAAAAAGTCAAATGTGAATTATTCAGTGCCTCAACATGTTTTGTCAGGTTAAAAAGGGTGGAATGATTCTCAGAGATGGAAAAAAATCAAAACAGGATGTTTGAAGACTTTATTATCTCTGACGGGGACCTTGTGTTTCTGGACGCCCCCATAGACCTTTCCAATTCCCAACCTCCTTCCCTTTTTATGTAAAGATAATGAAAGCAGGTGAAAGCAACGAAGCATCTTATTTTAGAAATGTTACACTGGGCATGTAAGTGAGATAGTTGACATTTCTTAAGAGCATCTTAATAAATTCCCTTAGTGCAGAAGAGAGTCACACTGTAGGTTTGTGAAAATGTGACACCATGTTCCTACCCTGTTATTCGGGAGAGAAGTTGGTTATTCTTGAGAGAGTAACTTAAGGAAGCTCAAAAGTAATGTGTTCGATGTTCATAGTTCCATAAAATCATCGAGATGGAAGGGACAAGTTCTGGTCCTTACAGAAATGTAAGTCAGATGGCTGTCTAGCTTTAGTTTGAAGACATCCAATAAAGGAGGTGTATTCACTACTTTTCTGGAAAAGAGATTCCAATTTCAACCTGCTCATACTGTTAGGAAGTTTCTTCAATATTGAATGAGATTTACTTTTCCTACAATATATTCCATGTTTATTTTCTGAGGTAACAGAGAACTTGATTCCTTACACAAAACCCTTTCACTTACATCACAGAATGCTATCCAATCTCACCTTCCAGTGGTCCCACCTTCCACTGGTCCCACCTTCCAGTGGTCCAGTGAATAAAAATCCCCAACTCTCTGTCTTTCTTTGGATATCTTCTCAGTTGAATATTCTTGAATATTCATAGTCTTCAAAACAAGGAAGTTTAAGGGATGTTCATGGTATGTAGCTTCTTCAGCTAAGCTTCATGAATGGCCTTCTTAGCCAGTGGGGATACCAAGAAATCTTTCAAATTCTTCATATTCTTTGGACTGAAAGATATCCCTAATGGGTTATCTGTGCTACAGCTTAGCACAGCAGAGGGTTTAACCTAATTATTCCAAGCCAACTCGTAATAGCTCTGCTCAAGACTGTTTCTAGGGAATTCATAAATCCTTGATGGAGTTTGAGCCACTGCTCTGTTTGTTTTCCTATTACAAGTCCATCAGCCTTAAAGTACTTGCTTCCCACTTCCTTTCCTGCCCCCCCTTCACCTAGTTGTTTTTTTTTTTTTACTATTCTCATACAATTTAGGTAAACGCATTTATTGCTCATATCCCAGAAGGATTTCAAGAGAGATACTAGTGGCCACTGTTAGAGAAAAGGCCACCTCATTAATTCCATGGTTCACTAAGGCTTATATAAACCCTGATTTACAAACCAAAATAAATTAGTTCATGCAATGCATTCAGCCAAAGCTGAACTGCATTATGTCTTACCATGATGTTCAAATTCAGCCCATTAACAATAGAAAATCAGATTTTTTTTAAAAAAAAAAGAAGAAGCACATTTTCCAAATATATGGGGTTTTACAACACGTGTAAGCCTCCCCTCCCCGCCACTTCCTGAAGCCCAGCAAGGAACGGTCAAAAATGCAGTCTGCCTTTAGAGCAGGTAGTTTGTCACTAACATCTAATATACAGACTTTTTCAGCCCCTAGACTTGGAATTAAAAAGATGAGGCATCACTTAGAACAGCAATATGTGGTACAAGGTGATGCCTCATCAATCCGCTCTGTGCTCCAAACCAATTCACATCCCTCCCCCAAATGTGACTGCTTTTAATAACAAAAAATGTGAAATGCTCAAAACTGGGATGTCGCTTGCCCTTGGTTTTGTCCTTTTCTTGCTGCTGGTTGGCTCAGATTATGGAGGAAAAAGTAATTTAATGAAATCCATCTTCACCAAGTCCCTAAATCAAACTCCCCGTTGTCTTCTAAGAACAAGGAAAGCCAACGCAAAGGATAATGAGTTCATTCACCTCTGAACCTGTGCAATTTGAACACTCTTGAGTAGTCTAGCTTTCTCTGATTTTGACTTGAAAAAATATTGTTATTATTAAAAAAAAAAAAACAACTCACAAATATATACGATCTGCAGGGCAACGTCAGGAGGTGACGTTGCAGAATTAAAATGGGGGAAAAAAAACAACCCACAAACATTTCCCAAGGACAAATGAACCACAGATTAAGAACATCTAGTTAAAACAATTAGAACATGCAATAAGACACAATAACAAAGGTACAGAAGATGAAAACGGTCATAAAAAGCTTCTGCCCCAGGAATGTAAATATAAAGAAAAATACGTTTAATAATCAGTGAAAGAATTCGGTGAAATGCTTGGGAACATAAAGCAGTCTGTGCT
Organism: Pseudonaja textilis; assembly: GCF_900518735.1. The sequence continues at coordinate 3,787,497 of NW_020769328.1, read as the reverse complement.
GCCACCAAAGGGAAGTTGGAAGAGACCTTGGAGGTCTTCTAGTTCAACCCCCTGGTTAGGCAGGAAACCCTACACCACTTTGGAGAAATGGTTGTCCAATCTCTTCTTAAAAACTTCCAGTGTTGGAGCTTTCACAACTTCTGGAGGCAACTTGTTCCACTGATTGATTTTTCTCACTGTCAGGAAATTTCTAGTTAGTTATAAGTTGCTTCTCTCCTTGATTAGTTTCCACCCATTGCTTCTTGTCCTGCCCTCAGGGGCTCTGATCTATGACAGGACTCCATATTCACCCAATGAAGGAAAATGCCAACCTGCAATCCCTGTTGAAAAGCTTTCCTGGAAAATATTCACTTGACTTAAGAAACCCACTTTGATATATGGACACCTCTTGAGTTGATTTTGGTACTAGTGGTCTAAGTAGGGTATATAGCCCCCATGTGTGGAATCTGGTCATTGTTTAATGCAACAGTTGGCAGGCTGCCCATTGCTTATTGCCATAAATCTTTTAGCTTCACTGTCAGCTCACGCCACAACCTCAGCAGTTGAGAGGAGATGAAGTGTAGCATCTGCTTTTTAGAATTACCCTTCTCTGTCTGTCAAGGGACTCAGCCTTGGCAGGAAGATATGATAGGACACATAAATTAGAAGAAGTGACCTGAATGGCACCTGACATGGTATCTAGCATGAAGTTGTCTCTGTGGTAATCTGGATTTTCATGCGCTGGTGAATCCATCTTTTCCTCTTTCTTTCTTTCTTTCTTTCTTTCTTTCTTTCTTTCTTTCTTTCTTTCTTTCTTTCTTTCTTTCTTTCTTTCTTTCTTTCTTTCTTTCTTTTTTTAAAGGGAAGTGAAAAATAACAGCCCAACTTGGTTGCTTTTGAAACACAATGGGTTTTTCTTTTCCCTTGACAAGCCATCTTCCTTCCCTTCCCAAACTATCTTTCCAAACAAGCTTGCCTGATTTGGAACACAAGTCCCCATCATGAAATGAATCATCATTTGTATTAAAATAGCTGGCTTGATTTGATTGGAATGTTATCAGATGCATGTGGCAGGAGGGAGAGGGGGAATCTGTATTTCTACAATGCTTTCTCTGAGCATCTGGTTAAAAAAATATATATGCAATTTTGGAGTTAAAAATCAGGTTTTCCCCTTTGGTGGTGCAGTGGTTAGAATCAGGGGTGGGCTTCAAACTTAAATAACACCAATGTTAAGATGTGATGTAAGGATACTTAGATATGGACCAATCTGGTTTGGACAAAAGGATAAATTGTAATATATCATGCATTCAGTGGAATAAGGAACTCTAAAAGGAAGACACGATCGCCAGCATCCAATGACAGATATGGAAGAAAAAGAAGGAAGAGGAGGAAGACAAGGATTTCTTATTTTAATTTCCTTAAGCAGTGGATGTGACAGAGAAGGACAATTGAGAGGATGTAGCATTAAAAAAAAAATGAATTTCTGACAAAAGGAAAATTAATCATTTATTGGAATATTGCAAAGTTAACATTTTAACTTCATATTTAAATATAAATGAAATGTAAGTTATATTTATATTTGGATATACTAAACGTATCATAAATTGCATAGTAACCTTGTTTGTTCACCTGATTCTATACCATCACTTTTTAATGTGTGTGTGTGTGTGTGTGTGTGTGTGTGTGTGTGTATGTTTTCTTAAGTTTTCGTGGGTACTTATATGTATGGCATTCAGCTTTGTTCGGGTATTTTTCCATGTCATTGTAGTTGTGCTTTTAAAGTTGTAGCAACGTTTCGGCAGAATCTCATCTGCCATCGGCAGAATCTCATCCCAGAAGCCTGATGATGGCAGATGAGATTCTGCCGAAACGTTGCTACAACTTTAAAAGCACAACTACAATGAGGTGGGAAAATACCCGAACAAAGCTGAATGCCACACACACACACACACACACACACACACACACACACCTATGACCATGTTTCCCGTGTTTCTCCTCTTCCCCCAGTGTGTCATAAATCACATTCTCCAATGGAGCACTTTCGTGGGCTTTACAGATCACACTTCTCCAATTGGTCCCAGTAGCCTGGGATACAGCCTTGAAGAAGGCATGCGTGAAATGTGTTTCTGGTTGTGGCTACCATACTCCTCCATCAGTTTCCCTCAAGTTGCCTATGGCAGCTCGAGATCAGACCAGGAATGTTTTATGAGTTGACAGATGAAAGAATAGCCAAAACTTGATTGTGGGATGAGCTGAAATGTGAGTTCCCCCAAATGCAACTTTTAGCAACAACTGTGCTTGAAGAACTAAGTGATTTTTGCAAACTAAGTGATTTTGTCTTATGACCATCTTGAACACCGTCTCATTAAAAGTGATAAGAAAACAATTGGGTGCACCAAGCAAAGAGCGTACTTTCCTTGAATACATTTGGCAAGCTCTACTTTTATAACCACTTTCATATGGAAATAAGTAACAATAATTAACTATATTCTGAAACCACCTGGTATTCATCAGATCTCTAACAGAGGTAAAATAATAGAGAACTGGCACTGGAAATGATTGTAATGTAGACCTTGTTAATTCTCATATGAAACACATATTTTCAAAAAGACAGATTGCACCAATGATATTTAATTTTCTAAAACTCTCTTTACATCCTTTAGATTCTGTAGACTGGATTTATACATGGAGATTAATAAGGTAGTTTAAAACATTTAGGGGCTAGAAGAGTTCCTCCAGTAGTGGAAAAGTGGCAATATAATATGTTTTTAGTATAGAAAGGCAGGTAAGGGGAACATGATATAGAATAAGGAAATCTATGTTAAATGTGGATAGAATGATTTTCCCCTCTAATATTAGATCTTGGAGTGTGAGTTCCAAAGACTCACCATATGGTGAGTCAGGACCATATGCCATTTAGATCTACTAAAATAAATTATGTATTTCTTGTTATATAGTATCAATTACTTGTTTTCTGTTTCTCGAATGATGCGGTGGCCTAGAGGTAGAGCTCTTGTCTCACAATCAGGAGGTTGTGAGTTCAATCCTAGGTAGAAGCAGATAATTCTCTTTCTGGGCATGATGAGAATATATCTGCTGAATATAACTCCACGTTGGCCACAGGAAGGGCATCTGGCCAGTAAACGCTCAGCTCCATTTAGCTGCCCAGTCTCCACCCTGCAAGGGATTATGGAGCCATTAAAAGAAGATAATGACTTGTTTCCTGTTTTTCCACCCTTAGCAACTAGGGACAAAAGGAAAATTCATGAAATGATTTTATTCTATTCTTTCTACTGCAGATATTGTGCCCTTAACCTATATATCATCGGTAAATTTTATAGTCTAATAGATAATCTAAGTCCCCAGTTTTACGCTCCATTAGCATAGGTATTTAGGAAAATTGTTTCAGTCCCACGGAACACAACTGTGCTTTGGAACTGAAGAACTAGGGACACATTTGTATAATAAAGAGCCCACACCCAGACTTTCTACTTAATGTAGATATATTACCTTAGATTTCAGTGGCACAAAAGCCTGCGCTGACTTATTTTTTCCCCCTTGGATATGGTACTTGTGCAAGAAATCAATAATGTAGTTTTAGTGGAGGAAAAATCCCTTTTGACAAAAGGTGTAAGATTGATTACCTAAATCAATACTATTTTTAGGAGCAATTCATCAAAACTGTAGTTAACCAGAGACGATGATGCATTTAACTGTTAATAATACAAATGCCTTTTTTTCCCCCTTTTGGTCTCTTGCGGATGGTCTTGTTTTTTGCAACATACCAGCCTTCTAAGTGAACGAGAGAGAGAAAGAGTTAGTTATTTATTTTACTAGGCTCTGCGTAGCTGGGAGTTCAAGGGAACTTTGATCAGCTTTAACCGAAAGGGTCCTAACGGTGTCATACGGAAACATGATGAGATATTTTGGATTCTTTCAATAACTACTCGGCTCGAAATTCTCGGTTTGGATATCTTAGAACTGCGTCGCTTGCAGTCATACCTAGGTATTGCATGCAAAATTATACATAGTAATGCTTTATCTGTAAATTACTTTTTCTGTTATAATCACAATAATACACGCACGAATAACCACTTTAAACTCAAGATAGATCATTCTGAACTTGAGTGTAAAAAATACGATTTCTGTAATAAAATTGTCAAAGTCCTGAATATCCTATCCGATTCAGTTATCTCAGCAACAGATTTTCAGTTTCAGTAACCAATTGATTTCCATGGACCTTACTTCATACTTAAGTGGTCAGTCAAGGGGGCGTAAATGCACTAGCGTGCCTATCGTCCTTGTCATTGTATTTTTATTCTCTTATTCTTGTTCTCATTTTTGTTGGACAAATTCCAATCAATAAATAATAAATCAACTCTTATCAAGGAGTTGGTGACATTACAAATTAGAACTTTTGAACTTCTCCTTAACCCAAGGATTCAAAGTTCGCACGTACTCCTGTTCTAGGGTGACGTGGAGGCTATCTAATGGACCACTGAGTATAACACAGGGGTCTCAAACTCAAGGGGCACATCAGGGTTGTGTTTGACCTTTGGGGGGGGCAGTATGGGCATGGCCAGATGGGCGTGGCCAACTCTATGTCATTCAATGTCAGGGGCGCCTGTGGTGGCCCGAGTGCTATGCCAGAGAAAATGGGCTCCCAAACTCCGTTTTTAGCTGCCACAGCCTCCTGCAACCCTCTGTCAGTGAAAACAGAGCTCGGGAGAACTGCCTGCAGCCCTTGCCAGCTCCATTTTTAGCTGCGATGCCTCTGGCAACCCTCTGCCAGCAAAGATGGAGCTCAGGAGGGCCACATGGGGAGACACTGTGGGCCAGTCCTTCACTGTTTCCAGGGTGGACCCATGGGACAGATTTAAGCACTCCATGGGCCTAATCCCCAGGCCTTGAGTTTGACACCCCTGGTATAAGCAGTCCAGAGCATGTAATATATTGTCAAATTGATTTCAAAATGAAGGAAAAAAAAATATCCTGCAGATATCTCCAGATTTGGGAAAAAATACTTTAAAAAAAAGATATCTATCATAAACATCTACAGTGTAGAAACTCTGGCTCATTGGTTCTGCTTCTTAGTCACTGCACATCCTTGTTGACTCCTGAGAGAGGAAATAAAGCTTCTTTCTGCATTATTTCTTCTTGTCAAGCAAAACAGAAAAAAAAATAGTAATCAGCCTCTTTGGTTGCATCTGTAGATGTAATTTTAGTTTAAACACACCACTGACTATGGGGTACAGCAAAAACAAACAAACAAACCTCATAGCATATAAAAAATGAAAAGAAAACAATAACAGGTTTCAATCTTATCACAAAAGACTTTAATAAGTATAGAGTAGTAATTTCTGCCTAGCATAGTTTGAATTAATCTATATCTAGAAACCTCCTAATATAGCCAGAATCCTCTTAATGTTCCTACCATTTCTAGTATGAAGTTGTTATTTGGTTGTTGTTATTTTCCATGGTAGATGGAAGGGCAAATATTACTGTTGGCATGGATTTGACTCTTAACATCAGTGGGACAAGGTAATTCAGCTCTTCTGTTAAACCAAAACGCCTTAATTTCTATTCCAAACCTACAGTATATACATCCATTTTCAACGAAGAATGATTTTCATTGGTCAGGGGGAAAAATAATTATAACTATGACAGTGATGCTAGTTGCACAAATTTTATACCTTTGAAAAGTGATGTGTCTTTTTTAAAGAGGGGTTTTTTTTTGCTTTGAAATTCCAGTTATTAAATTGTCTAGATTATTGAAATCTCAATTATTATACAGGAGACCTGTTAAAGTATCAAATAAGACTCCAAGGCTTTTAATGAGCTATTCTTCAGAGACCCTGTTTCTCATAGAATATGTAGGAATTATTAAGCTTTGTCAATACAAGGATTCACAGAATGGAGATCAATCTTTCTCAATCTTTCTCTTTGTGCATTGAGGGTGACCTCATCCACAGCTCCCTCAGATTGAAGCTTACTTACATGTGGAGGTGGTATTCAGCAGGTTCTGACCAGTTCTGGAGAACCGATAGCAGAAATTTTGAGTAGTTCAGAGAACCCGCAAATCCCAACTCTGACTGGCCCCGCCCCGATCTATTCTCTGTCTCCCGAGTCCCAGCTGATCAGCTGGGTCTTCTTTTGTTGCCCTGCACAGGAGAATGGAACTGGAAAGCAGGCTAGTGGGGTAGGGAGAGAATTTTGCCCTGCCGCACCCAGCAAGCCATGCCCAGCAAGCCATGCCCACAGAACCAGTAGTAAAAAAAAAAATTGAATCCCACCACAGCTTACATGTGCAAGAAATACACAATCCCATGTCTGTCAGCTACATCAGGGAAGAGACACCGGTATAACCATTACAGGGTATGATGTCAGAATTTTGAAAATCTAATTGCCTTTATCAGATTATCCTTTCACACATGACACAGAGAATCACAATGGGGCAATCTTGAATTTCTGTTTTCAGTCCATCCTTTCTTTCAGGGCTAAGCTGATTTTTACATAACCAAGGTTGTCCGTGCTAGTTCTCTACAATAGCCCAGCAAAATAAGGCATGGCTATATAGGCAACTTCCCAACCACTGGATCATATATATTTCAAAAGTAGGATAAAAAATAAAATAAGTTCTGCATTGGCCCAATAGCAGTCAGCATCATGAAAGATGGATTTGAGTGGCTAGCTATTTTTTCATTCCCCCCCCCTTTTTTCCCCCCTTTGGCTGTTTTCTCATATCAGGTAGCTCCAGGAGACCCCAGGAGTCTAGGTGTAAAATAGACAAGAGGCAGATTTTGTTCTAAGACTTGACCTCTGTAACAAAAGCTTGGTGGACACTTACTCAATCCTCCTGTCCTAGGTTGGAGGTCAAGGAGACTTGGGTTCAGGAATAGAACCAGAACTGGATCTCATCAGAGCCATAACAAACTTTTCCTGTTTTCCAAGGAGCATTCCCAACATTTTATGGAAGTCTATTGAACTAAGACAACACAGCCGGGTAAGGTTGCCAAGATGAGTTTCTGAACACTAAAAAGCAACTGCTAAAACCCAAGGAATGTACTATCATGTGTATCATGATAAACATAGAAAGTCCGAGACAGAAGAAGTCATATTCTGCTCTTTACCTTGTCCTGATAAAACTGAAACATATTTTGCCTAAGTGATCCAATCTTTACCCATACCCTCATCATGTTTTCTTTCCAGCCTCTTCAAAAGTACAGCATTGTATTTTGCTGTGAATTACAGATTGGATCTGATTTTTTTTTTAACTTCCATTCAAGCATCTTTTTGTGGGACTGGCTTATGTGTTGTTGATCTCAGCAAATTTTCTAATCTTTTCCATTCTCCTTCTAATTTGAGACCTTGGTACTCAACTGCTTTGAAACTCATTGAATTTGGTACTCAACACGTTTTGACACAAACGTTTTGTCCTGGTACTCATAATTTGTTTGGTATTCAACACACAAGCTAGAATTTGTCGGTGTCGGCTGCCTTGTGACTCATTACGTTACCCCTTATGGGAAAAATTTTGTTTGGTATTCATCATTTTAGTACTCATCTTGCCTTTTCAAACCAATTGACCATGATTAGTAAGTACCTGTATGTTAGATGGGGGTTACCTGGTGGAGTAACTGTATTTTTTAAACTAGGTATTGGAAAGTATTTAATTTCAAAATTATTGTAACCCATATAATGATTCAGATTGATCTTCTAGAGGTGATTGATGTGATCAAAATTGAAATCATGTCTGTCTACAAGAGGCATCAGTTTACAGCATTCCAATCACGTCTCTTTTTATTATCCTAATGAGATTATATATTGGAATATATTCAGTTTTAGGAATTTGTTATCTAGGTTGAATAAGGAATATACTTTTAAGAAATTCAATTAATTTAGATTGCCTAACTCACTAATTGCACTTGAGTTATGTTTGCATATCTGTAGGGACCAACTTTGCAACTAATGAGAAATCCACAAAATTTGTTTTCAAATATTTAGTTGGTGATACTTCCAATTTAACCAGGCTGAGTTTGTGCAATAAATTCAGCAAAATGTGATGTGCTTGTTTGTGATTGAGGATTTTGTGCAAAACCCACTAGTGAATTTGTGACAGGGATGGAGAAGATGAGAGGCTACAAACAGACCTCCACTCTTGATATCCATGAACCCTAGATTTTCCTGGTAACATTTGGATACTATAATTTGGAGCTGTTTTGAAGCTTTGGGAAAGGGTTTGAAGATGGTGTCTTCAGCCTCTGAAAGACTTCCTACTCTCATCCAACATTATCCTCCCCACAAATAGAGCAACATTTCCAATTCTGATCCTTCCTTTGTCCTCAGATTGTCCTCTGTGGCCCTTTGAAAAGTCTGGAGGTTAAGTTGTGTTCCTCTGATATTGCCTACTAAGTTTGTGGTTAGTGCTGTATAAATCCAGGCAATTGAAGTTCAGTCAATAAATGATGGTACAGAGATATCTGAATATATAGCTAATTCCTATAAATGCATTTCTCAAATACGCCTTTCTGTTAAAAATGGTAGAAATTTACATACACATCCAGTTTGGACCCAGGGCAATAGGTTATTCTCTGATGGACTCCATTCACTTCTCTAAAGGTGATAACAGAATGTCAAAACTTTCTTTCATGCCCTTTGTTGTGTTGATTTGGCATTTTTATCAATACAAAATTGACTTTTTCTAAGTACCAATCTTAGTTAAACCTCAAAGCTGTCTTCCCACTGTAGATACTGAGAGAAAATTCCTAATTGTACAGTTCCTGTGAAAAATTACATATTATTTCCTCTGGAAAGTGCATAGCAACATGGAGCAAGCAATGGTAATTACATGGTAACGTGGAGTGCAGAGACTACATTATCTCTCTGATAACAGGAAATAAGTTGTACCTTAGATATGCTGAAAGATTTGATATAAATGCCAAATGCTACCTGTGAAAGAAAAGAAAAGCCTAATGCATGGGGAAAATAGAGGGGGTCGTTTTGATAAAAACATTAGCCATTTGGGATCCTTTCTGGCTAATGTTAAAGAATTTGGTCAACAGGTTTCCACACTCTGGGATGTAGCACATTACACAATTTTCTACCAAATTGCATTGTTTCATCAACCCAGCATCCAACGGAACTTCTATAAACAAGAAATGCATTACTTGGTAAGCCTGCCCTTCCAGGAAAAAATCCAATTTTAACACCATAGTAATAATAGCTGCCACAAGTAGCCCCATGGTGAGATAGGCAGAAAATAAACTTAACAAACAAACAAACAAACAAGAAATAAGGAAGATGTACTGAGGGTTCTCTAAAATAATGGCAGGTGAGGCAGAAGAAAGCCTCAGAAGTGTTTTGATTGTATATCTGACAGTATAGACAGTGACGGGATTCAAATAATTTAACAGCCAGATAGCCCAGGGTCAGGTGGGCTGATGTGGAAGGCGTGGCCCCTCCCCATCTGCCAGCTCTGCTGCACATGTGAGAAAGCTTCCTGTGATGGTCAACCTGACCCTGGGTGAACTGGTTGTTAAATTATCCCTACCCACCCCTACTATCAAAGTGGATCCGGGGTGCTGCGCTGCAAAGGAGAAATGGGCAATGAAGTGGCCAGCACAAGGGAAGGAGGAGGAGAAAGGAGGAGAAAGAGGGAAAGTGGACTTCTCTTTTCCTCATGCTAGCCACTCCATTTTCCATTTCTCCATTGCAGTGCAGTGCCCAGGATCCACTTTGATGGGGGGGGGAGGGGCAGAATAATTTAACAACCAGTTCGCCTGAACCAGTGTGAACCGGTTGAATCCCACTACTGTATAGATCAGAGGCTTCCAACCTTGGTAACTTTAAGCTTTTGGACTTCAACCGCCAGAATTCCTCAACCAGATATACTGGCTGGGGAATTCTGGGGATTGAAATCCACAAATCTAGATGAATTGTGTGGGCTGATAGAAAATGTATCCTATCAGCTCTCAAGTTTTTTGTTTCCCTGAAAACCTTTACTTAGGTCTTAAGATAACAAAGATAAGTCTGGCAAGATATTTGTTGATTTTTGTCTGCAGAACATTTATTCTTACAGTTTCCCTCCCTCAAATCTAAAAGCCTTTTACATTAAGCCTCACCTCAAGGTAAAATCTTGGAATATCAGGATGAAATTGTGTTATTTCTGGAGTATTGTTGGATATATTTAATACCCTTATTAGTATGAAGGCAATAGACAAGACCTGTAATTTTTTGAACATGTAATATGCAGGGACAAGGATAAGAAAATATATGAGGAAAATCCTTAGAGCAACTTTTAACATAAACATACTTCCATGAAACATAGAATTTGATTGTTGGAGCTTATATTATTGGCAGTTTGGTGAACATCTCAGAAATTTGATGCCTCTTTGTTTTTTTTTGTTTTTTAATAATATTAAAATCATGGAGAAATGAAATATGCGCAATAAATGGATGTGAGAAATGTGTCTGAGAAAAAGCAAATGAGGAACTTTCTATATATGTTTTATATATAACCAGACCTCATATAGATCAGGCATCTGTACCGTAAGCAAAGTGACTTCCTCATGTTGCCATAGAAACTCAAACTGTATTTTAAAACTGGTTTCTTGAATGGAAGAGGTTTAGGACTTGAAGACTTGCATTTGCCTTATGACCTAAATGCTACCATATTGTGGGGTTGAAGTCTGGCTCAGTGAGAGCCCTTTATTCAATGTTTCATAAATAATAGCACTGAAAAATGAAATAGCACAGAGATTGTCAGATCCATGTATCTGCCATTCTTCAATGGAAGAAGAAGGGGGGGAATTGGTACAAGAAATCATTTTTGATGTAACTTGAATATATTAAATCTTATATTGAATCTGTATAATTTGCATATGATATATAACTGGAGGACTGGAGCCAGATGTCTAGAAACTTGTCACCTCTAAAAATTCCAGCTCTGGAAGATACCCCTGGGAAACTCTTCTAAGATACGTTCCCAGAGAAGGGGAGGAGGGAATTAACATGTTGGTTCTTTGACTAAATCCACAACTAAATAACTCCCTTTATCTATTACTATATGCCTGGAAGCCTCTTAGATTCTGCTTTGACCAGTAATGGATCCACTTCCTTACAATAAAGAATTCCTTTTGAAATACCTACCTTTCAGAAGTTCATTCTTTTTGATTGAAAGGGAAAAGTCCATTGCTTACAGAGATGTTCTAATGGCTTTCAATGGCAATGTTTGCATGTATTTTATATGCATTGCAAAATCTGTATATTTCTGGATGCTTACATTTCAAGGATACACACACACACACACACACACACATACACACACACACATATATATTCTTAAGTTTTTGCGGGAACTTACATTTATGGTATTCAGCTTTGTTCGGGTATTTTCCCACATCATTATAGCTGTGCTTTTAAAGTTGTAGCAACATTTCGGCAGAATCTCATCTGCCATCATCGGGCTTCTGTATACAGACGAACACAATACAGAAGCCTGATGATGGCAGATGAGATTCTGCCGAAACGTTGCTACAACTTTAAAAGCACAACTATAATGACGTGGGAAAATACCCGAACAAAGCTGAATACTATCTATCTATCATCTATCTATCTATCTATCTATCTATCTATCTATCTATCTATCTATCTACACACACACACACACACACACACACACACACACCAAGGCTAGTAATCCCTGTAGACTAGTTTTGTTCTTAAGATTCTTGTAATCTATATTCCTCTAAAACTTTTGTTGCCATGATCTTTAACTGGACAAAATGGGACATCGTTTGAATCTAAGTACCTCAAATGGCCAAACTTACAGAATGTGTCCAAAATCTGGGACCTGAGAGAATGAAATCTGTGGAAGCTGTGGCTGCTGCTGTGATCATATTCAATATTTTGTGACAGTTTCCCAGCCAAACTTGCAATCTCTCAGGAACAGCCATTTACTTGGCTGCTGAAAAGAGGAGGGAGGGAGGGAAGGAAGAAAATGAAATGAAGGAAATGGGAGTGGATAGAACATGTTAATATCCCAGTTTGTATTCTTTTTGACTTTTTGTAAATGATATACAATGACAATACACTGTATTCAAAATATTTATGAATAAAAATAAAACATATGCTAAAAAAAGAGTGGATGGAAGGAAATGGGAATGAGAGAAAGGACGGAAGGAAGAAGGGAAGGGGACATTATTGCCTTATTTTTCAATGCGTTGAAATTTTAAGAGTGGGAATTAGAGATGTAAGAATCCAGAAAGGAAATAACTCTCATTTTCAACTTTAAAAATCTTCCTTCTCTCAATTTCATAACAAGGTACTGCTGAAATGTGGCAGCAAAATAGCCAGATTTTCATGTCTTAAATCTGGGTTCTTTTAGCCGGTCTGGGGACGTTAAAGGTAAGAAATTGGTGTGACTTGCTATTTTGCCCCTCTCATCCCAATGCTTCATTGCACAGTGGGTGGCCTTCTGGACATTGCTGTCCACGCTCTTGGCTATTTCTGACTGGGGCTGCTGCTGTCAATTAAGTTTCAGCCACTCTGGACACTGGACATTTGCAAGTTCACGCTATCATGGAAAGCCACACCATCTGTCTCAGGGCTCGCAGGAGAAGATCCCCAAATGCTAATTCTTTGCAGAATAATTGGCCAAATAATAAAATGTGGAATTTGGTGTCTCTGATGCCTTTCCTTTTGGAGCAGGCAAAGCAATAACCCATGGAAGAGAAGGGGTGGGAGAGTCGAAAATCGATTCAAGCTGAGAGAGAAAGTCATTCTTGGTTATATTCAGGGCAGCAGGAATGTTCCTGAAAGCAGGGGAGAAGTTACACTCTACTGCATCGCTGCATATCAGAGAAATGTAATTATTGTGGTATATTGATATTGACAGGATGGTAACAGTGTGTTACAAACTGCTGGAGTCTATTAACACAGCAGGAGGCTGGCATTCTTTCAACAGGCCCTCTGCATAATCTCTGTACTTCTTGCAAATTTGCTTTGTACACATAGACTAAAAGGGCTTTGTGAATAACACAATTTATGTCTGTGCGCTCTGTATACTTGATTTGGCAATAGTTACACGGAGTTTACTTAATACGGTGGTCCTCCAGTTTTGGAAGCGTCCTGTTCCCCTGAAAGTCTTATGAATCTGTTTGAAAGGGGAAGGGAGGAAAGAAGGGAGGGAGGAATGGAGAGAAGGAGGAAGGAATGAAGGGAGGAAGGAACGGAGGACGGGAGGGAAAAGGAGGGAGGGAGGAGGGAGGGAAGGAAGGAAGGGAAGAGGAGGGAAGGAGGGAGGGAAGGAAGGGAAGAGGAGGGAGGGAAGAGGAAGGGAATAGGAAAGAAGGATGGTGGGTGGGAGGGAAGGAAGGAAGGATTGTAGTTATGGTATGGATATAAGCATATATACAAATAGGTGTTGTTTAGAAAAATAACTTCCCAGATTTTGAAAGTCAGAAACAAGCTAAAGTGGGGAAATAATGTGAGATTTGTGGATCCTCATGTAAAAAGTGAAACTTCAGGAGGCAGATGGTAGAGACGGCTGGTGCTATATACACAACATATAATTTTTAAAAAGGAAAGCTGCAATGGTGGTTACTGCTTTCACTTTCAAGTGGTTACTGCTTTCACTTTCAGAAGTAATGAATAAGAGAGAGAAAGAGTTTCAGGTCTAAATACATTTTTAAAGCCTTTTGATGGTACCATATGTCAACATAGACACACACGATGCAATTACCACCAGTAGTTTAATAGGATCTCATCAAGTTAGATGTCTGTTTGCAATTATTACTCTAGTTGTTCAACCAAACCTTGATTGCTTCACTCTCATTTGTTGGCACCTTTAAGGAAATACCATTTCATGCACTACACATTTATTATCAACATTCATTTTATAAAATCTAGATATGGGGTGATTATTCTCTCTCTCTCTCTCTCTCTCTCTCTCTCTCTCTCTCTCTCTCTCT
>NW_020769328.1:3755498-3773112 GCF_900518735.1 Pseudonaja textilis | reverse complement strand
TAGAATAGAATAGAATAGAATAGAATAGAATAGAATAGAATAGAATAAGAAGCAGGGAATAGAATAGAATAGAATAGAATAGAATAGAATAGAATAGAATAGAATAGAATAGAATAGAATAGAATAGAATAGAACAGAACTGGAAGGGACCTTGGAGGTCTTCTAGTCCAGCCCCTGCTCAAGCAGGAGAACCTATACAATCTCAGACAAGTGATTATCCAGTCTCTTCTTAAAAATCTCCAGTGATGGAGCGCCCACGATTTCTGGTGGAAGCTGTTCTATTGGTTAATTGTCCTCTCTGTTAGGAAGTTTCTCCTTAATTCGAGGTTGCTTCTCTCTTTGATCAGAGATGCTGGCTTGGTCCACCAAAGCTCTATGAAGCTTTTCTTGCCAGGCACTTGTTTTGGGGGGACTTGAAAGAAATGGGAACTAGCCTATTCCACTTATTATTGTTATTATAGAATTAGAGTTTGTTTCACTTAAGCATAATCATTTAAGCACAAGGGCGATTGTGTTGAACTGGAAAAATCTTAAAAGAAAGAGGGAGCCCAGCTGCGTAGTTCAGGTGGATAAAGTTTAGTAACACTTGCCATTTTAACAGCAATTCAACATCTGTCATAGTTTTTTATTTTAATTGTTCACCCTTGCTGGCCCTAAGGAAGTTTCCCCTCTTTGAATCCTAAATAATATCCCACAAGGTATATGCAGTTTGAATCCTCCACTGCTTTTGCTTTTGTGGAAGGGCATGAGATCTTGCTGCCAAAAACTCAGCAACGCAAAATGCAGTTCCACCGATTTTCAGTGGGAAATGAAAGAGAACTGGGAGGTAGAGGCTCCAACTGGGTTTTGTGAATTGTATTTACAGTCAATAGCCAGCTGTCCATTTTGTATGACAAACAATAAAAGCCATTAAGAGGGGAGAGGGAGAAAATACTTTCCAAGTGCTACTCAACTGTATAGACTTGGCAAACAAAGATATAACCCCAGCTTCCAAATAGATCTCAACGGTTATGGAGCAGAACACCCGTGGAACAACCTGCTTCCTAAGATGACAGCAACTCCAACCATTATGCAGTTTAGAAAGACCATTAAGCACGGATTGTTCCAAACAGCCTCTGGGGACTAAAAGAGAAATGCCCTCCTACGATTGGTGATGATTTATCCTGAGACCATGTCTCCCCAGTGAAATGGGGTTAATTATTAATAAGTATTGTGCCATGGATTATTTTAACCGCTGATATGGATCTGTAGTGAACACTGCTTAGAGCCAATTGTGATTGAAGCTGTTCTAAATTTGAGTAATTAAAATTAAGTAAACTTGGCAGCCTGGATTAGAAGCTTTTAGCCATAGCACAGCAAGTAAAATATGTTTTCTTGATCAAATTGTGGTGGTTAAAGATATCTGTCTGGTGCAAATAATTAGAAACATTTGCTGAGTTCAAAGCACAGAAGGGTTTATTATTGCTAACTCTAATGTAAGGATCTAATCAATTAATGGTCAAAGCTAAACTGACCCTAGATAAGGTCACAGAGGTTGGACTTTGATCTCTTGTGGCAACATAATGACTCCAAACTGATGACATGTTTAACCCCGCCTTCCATCTCAGACTACCCTTTTCTTACAGTACCTCTCCCATGCACATGTAAAACTGTACCCACTATCAAGCTTATGACATGTTCCACTCCTACATGTGAACTGCTGAAAATACTCATGTAAGAAAGGTTATAGGTCCCATCAGCCAAGGAGTGTCAACTGGTGGGGACCAGGGGTCATGCTTTCTCTCCCACAGCCCCTGCTCTCTGGACTATTCTCCCTTCAGGGATCAGGATGATGGCTTTCATCCTGCTGATCTTTCAAAGCTGAGGCAAGTGACGGGAGCTCAATCTGACAGGTGGTGCTAGAACTCAAACTGCTGGAACAGAGACTATCTCCAGCATCTTTAAGTCGCTGAGCCACTGCACCTAAAATAGTAGAGATAGTAGGACAACAAAGACGTGATTAGGATTATGTGCCAAGCCAAATAATATGAGCAAGAGGAATAACATCTGCCTGACTCTTCATTTTCCCCTAATGGGGGAAATGATCCTGCATCAGGATTGATAAATGATCCTGCATCGGGATTCTGTTCCCTTATCTTCCCTTATCTTGGGTGACAAAAGGCACTCTGGCTAGGGAAAGAACTGTTCTGTGCATAAAATGTTAAAGAAGTAATTAACTGAGATAATGGTCTATCAGACAAGTGCCATTATTAGGGGCTCCCCCAATACCAGTGTCTTTACTCATCCATGCTGACCATCGCTTTTTAAAGACTAGAGCTGGCCAATTATATTGAGGCACATTTTGGTTTCCAATTAGTTTCCTAACAAAAGATAAATTTAAATGTTTCCCCTGTCCAGTCACGTCTGATTCTAGGAGGCAGCGCTCATTTCAGTTTCCTAGACAAGGGAGCCAGCATGTCTGAAGACATTTCCCATAGTCATGTGGCCACGGTGCACAGAATGCTGTTATTTTCCCGCTGAAGTGGTACCTATTTATCTACTCACATTTCCATGTGTTTGAACTGCTGGGTGGGAAGGCACTGGAGCAAGGAACAGGAGCTCACCCCGTCATGCAGAGCTCGGGTCTTGAATGCTGCTCAGCATCGTTAACCACTGAGCCATCATGCTTCCTAATATAATTAGCAAATTTTATTCCACATAGCTCTATGGAAATGAGTTACCTGGTTGACTAGGTATAAGGATAAGATACTGGCTATGGAGCAAGCTTAGCTCAGGCCAGGATTATCTATCCCCAATGCCTGTATTGCCCCGAATCATCTAGTAGAAAATTAATCCACCTACTCACAAGCATCATCTTTATGGATTAAAGGGAGCATTTGATTCAGTCCCCAGAGATCGGCTATGGATATGCTTGTCAGCTTCTGCTATCGATCAAATAGGCTTAATATAGCTGTAAAAGTTTTTAGGCTCTTCAAACCATCCCTAAATGTAGAGAGAAAAAAACACCCCACCAAGCTTGCAAAACCCAGCCTTGTTTCTTCTAAAGATACCATTACATCACTGTTCATCCATTTGGTTACCGAAAGAAAATAACACTAAAATAGC
Organism: Pseudonaja textilis; assembly: GCF_900518735.1. The sequence goes on along the minus strand of NW_020769328.1, from coordinate 3,770,007 downwards.
AGGGCATCGGTCTCTCGTAATAGCCTGAAAAACAGCAGTGGCTTATTTTAGCTGGGATGCTTAAATTGTGTGCAATTTAAGTCTTTTTGCTGTTTGCTTTTTTTTTAAAAAAAGAAACTCACCTAATCACTTTCCCCTTTGACATCACTTTTTTGCTGGATGTTTATCGATCCTATACATCTCTTAGGTTTTTGTTTTTTTTCATCATTTCTCTCTCAATTTTGTTCTGCTGGTAGTTGGACTTTGAACAGTTTTATGATGATTGCTCCTTTCTTGAGGGCCTCAAAAATAGGAAGATGGAATATTATATGTTCTGTAACCTGTGGGGGAATATTCGGAATGGGTTATTTTATGCCATCCTTTATCTGTGACTTTTTAGGCTTGTGTAGGAAGGTAATGTCAAAGCATGATTTCTGATCCATAACTTTCATGAAGAGTGTTATATGCTCCTTGAGTGATATGATGGCTAATTCAAGTCAAGGAATTATTTATGTGGTTATGGAGTGTTTATTGCCTTCTGATGCCAGATTGTTTCTTTGTCAGAAAATCTTGAGTGTCCATATGGCTTATCTGGATGATTAGTTGGTTGCATCACTTTCATTGTCAGCTTGATAAAAAAAAAAAAATCTTATTCACATGCCATACAATTGTGTGACACAGATGTTGCTGGGGACTGTAGCATTTTTGGGTTCTGTATAGTGGATTCTATATTGCCAAGTTTCTATATATATATATAAAAATCAAGGCTGAAAGTTTGTTTAGAATAGAACATTCGAACATCTCTTTGCATGTTCTTCTGCTAACATGACTGGTCAACATGTTCTGTAACCCCACAGGTTACAGAACATATAATATTCCATCTTCCTATTTTTGAGGCCCTCAAGAAAGGAGCAATCGCCATCATTTTTATGCTCTGTCCAAAGAAACCTGTTTTTATTCCATGCTGACTGTTTATTGACCATTATTTTTCCCCCTCAATCAGTTAATAGCCATGCAGTCACAAGGACTTTCTGGAATCACAGAACATGATCCAACTCACAGCACACAAAACACCTCTTGTGATTTTTCTCTCCCCTCCGTTATTAGCACAGCAAGCAACGTTAAATACTTAGTTTTGTTTTCAAGCATGAAATATAACTTGGTCACCAAAATCATTCTCCCTCCCCCTTTCTGGCAAGTAACAGGGGAAGGCAATAAACAGGCTGATTTATGTGTATCTAGGCAAGCATTTAAAAGTTAACTCTCTATGTGAGCAAACTACAGTGTTGTCTCAAAGCATGTGCAGGCATGGCTATTCCTATATTGGCTAAAAAGTAAGTGAGGGCTATTTATGCTGGGTCTCTCTTGGTCTCTCTCATATTTTCTTCTGCTGTCTGGGTGAATGTGACCTTTCTCTTCTTCACTTTACTTTAAAATGACCTGGTAAGGCCTTGGAATACAGCATTCAGTTTTGGTCGCCATGATGTAAAAAAGATGTTGAGACTCTAGAAAGAGTGCAGAGAAGAGCAACAAAGAAGATTAGGGGACTAGTGGCTAAAATAAATGAAGAACGGTTGCAGGATCTGGGCATGGCTAGTCTAGTGAAGAGAAGGAGCAGGGGAGATATGATAGCAGTCTTCCAATATCTCAGGGGCTGCCACCAAGAAGTGGGAGTCAAGCTATTTTCCAAAGCACCTGAAGGCAGGACAAGAAGCAATGGGTTTTTTCCAGAGTCCTTGAAGTCTCTAGCACAACCTACTAGCCTGACTTTTGTAGAGGAAAATATTTATTCTATTCTATTCTATTCTATTCTATTCTATTCTATTCTATTCTATTCTGTTCTATTCTGTTCTGTTCTGTTCTGTTCTGTTCTGTTCTGTTCTGTTCTACTCTATTCTAAAAGTCTGCAAAAAAAGAACAATATATCTATCTGGGTAGAGACTTGAGAAGATGGCAGTTGTCACGTATGCTGCATTGTATTGTCTTTTCTTCATTTACGCTGCCTTTAAAAATATTCTAATACTAATATTCTAGTAAAAATGTTTCTAATACTTTTTAAATGCAATGTTTTTACATCTTCCATCCAGTCCTTGAGCCGTTTGTCTTCCTATAACTGCTTTAGGCAATAAAATCAGGTAGATTACAGGCATTTGCAAGGCTGCATTTCACGGAGCCATTTTTTTCCTTTTTTCACCCTTTTTGGAAATAGCAAGTTTTATCATTTTGGAAACAAAGCTTAATATCGCCTCATGGTCGGATGTTCAGATATTCAACAAATGAGCTTTTCCATTTCCATTAAATCCCCCCAAATCATTACCACAATAAAAAGCCTTTTCTTTTTTGTCAGTGACATCTACATTGAGGCACTCAAATGCAAATTGGCAGATATGTACAAGAAAACTTGGCACACAACCTGGGACATCTTGTTTATGTTTATCTTGCTATCTAGGAGTTCAATAGATCTGTATTAAAATTAGCCTTGGATTGCATCATAAAAGGAGAAAGAAAGGAAGACTTAAAAAAAGATAGTGGTGGGAGTGATGAGAGAAACGATTTTGAATGGTAGCTTTGGGACTTGTTCTTCCATGAATAAGAAATGAATTTAACAGATTAAATTCATTGTCTCGTGGCTCTAATAGATTGGCAAATATTTAAATTCCATATTGTTTCTTCCACTGAAGTGCAATACAGATAATAATTAATAGGGTATCATAAGTGTTTTTTTTTCTTCTTCCTGTAAATAAATCTTAGTTATTAAGCAGCTAGGTATGAAGCAAATGGCTGAAACAATTTTTAAGAAACCTTTTAATCACCATCTTGGGAAGTATCTTTATTTATTTATTTGCTAATCCTCTGGATTTTCATTTTCATTGGCATCTTTGAATAATGTGAATCCAAACTTGCTTCAGATATAATGTCAAACTGTGCTTAATGCTGAAACATTACAGCTTTAAGACTTGCTATCTATGTTCGCACATCACGTCAAACCATGGCTGGTTTTAACTATGATATGCTAAATAAGCCCCCTGTGTCTGGAGTATCATATAACATTAAGCCACAAACCATGGTTTCTGGAGCCCAGTAACTGAATTCTCACCAGCAAAAATCTATACAAATTGTATTATAGCTTAGTACGCTGTATGAATCCAACCAATCTGGGTTTTGATAGACAGCAGCATCTCTATAGCAATTCCTTAAAGCAAGGGTGCCTAAGCTTTGGCATTTTTAAGACTGTAGACTTCAACTCCCAGAATTATCCACCCAGCATGGGAGAATTCCTTCTTCTTCCTGTGCCACATCTGTCATCGGACATTGGTGATTATGTTGGCAATCCTATTTTTTATCAACAGCCATGCAAAACAGTGATGTTGAGTTTTGTCCAAATCAATCCCTTTGATTTTGAAGCCATTATGTTCTTCTTCTTTCTGATGATTTCTTAAAATTTCCCATATTTGTTCTCTTTTTCACTTGATCTCTAGCATACTAAAAAAGGATAATATCTTTTATTTATTATTTTAATCCATTTGAACACCCCAAAGTCCCTTGGTACCCTACAGTTAGGTTTCCAGTTTCAGTTGCTCTGTGAACTGTTGGCGATAAAACATAGAAGAAAGAGAATAGCTTAAATTTCAACTCCCAGGCTGAGATGTTCAAGTTGATAACAGAACAATTGTTTTGCAAAAACCTGGAAGCCACTGAGAATGTATCCGTGTATGTGTGTTAGATGTTTTTGTAGATGTTCTGTTTTTGCCAGGGTGGTTAATACAGTACAGAATTATCAAAACCAACGGATCAAATGAATGGAATGGATAAAAGTGTATTCTGGAGGATGCAACTTGTATGAATCAAAATTAATTCATGGAGAGTAAAGAAACAAAGGTGGTGGTGGTGGAAACTTTCTGCAGTTGTGTGGAAACTGTTCCTTGCAGAGCTAATAGGGTGAGAAAGATGACATAAAAGTCATTCAGAGGCTATAGTAGAAGTCACTGGAGGCTATAGATAAAAATTGGCTTAGATATTCTCGTAAGATGCGGAATGCATAACCATGATTGTAGTCCTCAAGACAGTTACTTCAGAGAAGCTTCACAGAGTCTTCAGGCTTAAAACTTACAGAATAATTTATTTGACGGGCTGTCTCTTTCATAGCTGGCCCATTTGTCACTCGGTGAGGAGGGGGAAAATAGGTTACATGGATATCTCTAGAGCTTCTCAATTCATGGGGGTAATCTACTCTTTACATGGTACGGTTGTTTCACTCCAAGAGTGTTTTGACATTGAGTGGATTAACAGATAGATGGTACATGATAAAAGCTGCTCCGAGTGGATAAAATTAATAAATAAATAGGACCTGTCTAATAGGAAACCCATGGCTCGTGACACTGAAATTCATATTGAGCGTATGTATAAATCACAAAGCTGATGCAATATTGGTGTAGGGCAGAAGGAAATAAGGGAGCTGATAAATTGGGTGGTACTTAGTTTAACTTCACATTGTGCACAGTCTAGACTTGGAAATGGAAAGGTAGTTTGGTGAAATGGATATGGCACCAGGCTCAGAAACCAGGAGACCATGAGTGCTAGTCCTGCCTTAGGCACAGAGCCAGTTGGATCACTTTGGGCCAGTCACACATTCTCAGCCTTAGGAAGCAAGATAAAGGTAAAGATTTCCCTGTCAGTCATGTCAAACTCATCTCATCTCCATTTTTAAAGCCAAGGTAGTCAGCACTGCCTGAAGACATTTCCCTTTCCTGAAGGCGGTTGCAGCAGTGGTCAGAAATGGCCACCAAAAAGAAGAACTTGACCGGAAAAGAACGTGCAGGAGGAAGATAAGAAGTGAAAGTTTTGGCTGACCGGGTTAAATTGTAAAAGCAACAACCAAGGTACCCTGGAATTTAAACTTACAAAAAATAACATCACTCCCAAAGAAGAGTTGGAAGCAGCGAAGGAAGGTGAAAAGGGAAAGGTTTGGCTTTTTTCCCCCTTTTCTTCTCTCTCCTTCCCTATACTGACAACTAAGAGACTTAAATAAGAAATTGGAAAAATCCGCTTTGACATTAATAGGCAATTAAGCTGAAAATAAAACAAAATGCCAAAGGGATAATAAAGATTTCTGGACATTAAAAACTTTCTCTTTCATAAGCAGGAAGGGAGAAAAAAAGAATAAGGGCAGGATCTGGAAGAGGGAGGAGACTGCCTGGAATTAAAAAGAATCTAACGATAAACTTCAACAAGACTTCTAAAAGATACATTTGAACTGAAACTTTGCAACTAAATAGTAACCCCAGGAAGAAAAAGTGAAAAAAGAGAGCAAAAAGAAACAGCTTGCGTGTATTTGGATTATTTGGTGATCTTTGGATTTTTGGTTATTATATTTGAATGACTAAAATCAATCGGGTGGTTGTTTAAAAATTTATACAATGGCACCACTTCTGGATGAATTGAAAATGGAACTTAAAAAGTACAAAGAAGTTGCACAAGAAGGGAAGGGTTCTTTTGGCTTTGTTTTTCAATTCTTAGAAATGGAGATTTGGAACTATGAGAAACAACCAGAAAAGACTGCAAAACAAGAAGACTGGGACAAAGAAGAAACCATCTTTAATGAACAAGTAATTCTATGTGGGGAAGAAAAAGGAAAGTGGGAAAAAGGAATGGAGAATTTAAGACTTAAAAGAAAAAACAACCAAAGAAAAGAAAAATAATTCGAAGAATAAGTACAATACTGGAAAGCAACAGAAAAGGGGAATACAGAAGAGAGAAATAGAGGTAGAGAGACAAGGGGGTAAAAGGGGGAGAGAGAAGAAGAGAGGGAAGAAGGAAAGGAAAAGAAGTTACAAAGGACCATAGCAAGATATAGAGAAACAGGACCTATTTAGAGATAACGGGTGAAAATCTAACTGAAAAAGGGATTCTGTAAAGGTACATAAGATTGTATTGTTATATTAGTAATAGAAATAACTTTAGAAAATTGGAAACAACGTATGATTAAAATGAGGGATAAAATAGTGTAATTTAGTGAAATGTTTGTGAATAAAATAAGTGAAATAAAATAAATGAGTAAACTGAATTAGGAAGGAACGGGAACATTTTAATTAGTTAATGTTTTATAAAATATAAGTGAAGAGGGGGGGAAATTAACTATGGAAAGCTTATAATTGTTCCCATAGAAGTATGATTTTTAATTGAAAAGTAATGTTAAAGATGTTAAGACTTTAATGAATATTAATATTAATGATAGAATTGAATTGGAATTGAATGTTGTTTTAATTATATACATTTATAATTTTTTTTTCTTTTTTTAAGAATACAGTGTGTATTTTAAGAATGTACAAAGCAGAATCTGAATGGAAGTTATGTATTATATTGAATGTTACAACATTAGAGAAAAGATATAAAGGCGTCATACTCCAATCAGTAACTACAGGAAAAATTTTGTTTAATGAGCAAAGATAATAGATAATTGAAACAGGACAGACAAAAAAAATAAATACAATGATTTGATTTGAGATGAGATAATTAAAATTGAGAAAATTAAAAGAGGGGAGAAGCTATGCAGAAAACGTTAAATAGTAATAAGATATGGAATAGAATATAAAAATGAGCATGAACCTGAATTTGTGTCTGTACGAAGAAATGTAACCCGGAATTATGCTGCTTTCAAAAAAGATGTTTTATTTGTATTTTTTTTTCTCTTTGTGAAAACTCAAATAAAACTTACAAAAAAAAAAAAAGAAATTTCATTTTGGGCTGTGGGGATGAGGATAATTGCATTCTGGAGCTGTAGTGTCATTAGCAGTCCCCTGAGATATGAGGGGGTGAGCTTTAAGTCATTTAGAATCTGTGTAATGAGGAGAAGTGGCGCAGGCTTATAAAATCACCACCATCTATTAAAAACAAAACAAAAACACGGCTTACAAACAAGGTTAATGAACACAGATGTAAATTCTGCCCACACAAGGAGCATCAAGAGTAAGACTATTATAGATGCAAGTCAAGTTTTGCACCATGTTAAATCGGTCCAGGGTGGTGGTGGGAAATCTAATTTCCAAAGCCTAGGCATTTTCTGACTTTGTTTCAAACTGCAATTGGAGGTTTGTCTGAGTGAAATGCTTACTCCTCTCCACCCCCCACCACTCCCCCATCTAGGCATTCAGTAATAAAAGTGCAAATATGGTCACCTTTTGGCTCCCAAAATATAAGGCAACAGCAGAGACCCTCAATTGCATTTGAGGATGAAATCATGACTCTGAATCATCTCATTCCCACCTCTCTGGAGCAGTTCAGCCTTGAAATGGGATGTGGCAGTTGTGAAAAAGTCAGACAAAATAGTTTCATGGTTCAAACAGGATCTGTTGAATCAGGATGTTTCCGGCTTGAAACTGCACGATTTAAATTCCTGGCCAATTCCCCATCTTACTGGGAAGGTCTACTTGTTAGAAATGGTGTTGTTTTTGGGGTGGAATAATTACAGCTGAAGTGGGAACTTCAGCTGGGAAATGCTGGGCTTAAGACTTAAGCCAATGCAAAAAAAGCCAACACAATCCTAAGTTGCATTAACAAAGGGATACAGTCAAGATCAAGTGAGGTACTAATATCACTCTATAAAGCCTTAGTAAGATCACACCTAGAATACTGCATTCAGTTTTGGTCACCACACTATTAAAAAGATGTTGAGGCTCTAGAAAAAGTGCAGAGAAAAGCAACCAGGATGATTAGGAGACTGGAGGCTAAAACATACAATGAACGGTTGCAGGAACTGGGCATGGCTAGTCTAGTGAAGAGAAGGACCAATGGAGACACGAGAGCAGTCTTCCAATATTCGAGGGGCTGCCACAGAGAGGAAGGGGTCAAGCTATTTTCTAAAATACCTGAAGGCCAGACAAAGAACAATGGATGGAAACTAAACAAGGAGAGATTCAACCTGGAAATAAGGAGAAATTTTCTGACAGAGAGAACAACCAACCAATGGAACAGAAGTTGCTTTCGGAAGTTGTGGGAGCTTCATCACTGGAGGCTTTCAAGAAGAGACGGGACTGCCATTCATCAGAAATGATGTAGGGTCTCCTGCTTAGGCAGGGTGGTTGGACTAGATGACCCACAAGGTCCCTTCCAACTCTGATTATCTGTAGTTTCAGGTTAAAGTCCATCTTCAGCCATGGACAACTCAGTGAGTGATGTGCATATACATCTCCACAAATAAAGGTGGTTCATTTTTTAAAAATGAAAAATAGATGTTCATCCCTGGGAAGGAAGATATCCTTCTAGTCATGTATTTGAGCTACAGACCAATGTAGAAGATGAAGCTTTGTTGAAAGAGTGAAAAGTTGCAATCTATGTCATAATGAAGAATTTAAATAACAGAATAGCTGAGTTGGAAGGGACCTCATCTAGTTCAACCACCTGCTCAGGCAGAAAAACCCTATACAATTTCAGACAAATGGTACCCACAACTTCCGGAGGTAAGTCATTCCACTGATTAATTGTTCTAACCAATTATTAATTTAATTGGGTGGTCCTTGGTGCTCTCGGAGCTTGCCTTATTTTCTTGCAAAAATTTCATTACCCAAACTAGGTAACATTATCGATGCTAGTGATGCAAGAAAGCAAGTAAACTCAGAGAGCACCAACAGCCTCTCATTTCAATCCTGAGCTACAAACATTATCCTTTATTGGAATCATTTAATTGCTAATTGTTCTAATTTCAGGCCATTCATTTTCACTGAGCTCAACTTAAGTCACAAAGTTGCTGACAATGGGGAAAAAAAATTAGAAGATGAAATGCCACGAATGCTTCAGGTGGAAAGGTGAGATGTAGATGCCTGGCAAATCTAAATCTAAAACACTCAAGTCACTTCTCAGAATTTTGTGATAGATAAGCTACTATTTGTTTGTCAAAAAGGATTCACTGTCAAAAGAAATTACTTAGGCTTTCAGTGATCCACACTTACTCAGAGGGATTGACTTGGAGACATATATTTATCTACAGTATTCTTTATTTAAAACATTTATGGACCCAACCATTTCTTATCCAACTGTTGGCTCCCAATCAACAATTAGAACAGCCATCAATAATAAAACAACTGAATGCATACATCGATTAAAATCACAACCATCAAAAACCTGGCACCAAAGTTAAGCTTCCATGTTGAGTCTATCGTTAAATCCACTTCACCCTATTTCAACACTTTGGGGAAAAAAAACAGGTGTCAGGATTCCAGCAGTTACCCCATTTAAATCATGAGTCTCGAGCCAAACTTCCCAAAGTTCCAAAGGATTTATTGGGAATTAACATGTCTGGCACTGCCTGGGTGTAGCTGAGTCTGAGGCACATAATTCATTGTCAGTCTTGACCCTGGTTTTCCCCCCACCCCCTGGTGTATGATAATTCATATTCTCCAATGGGACACATCCATAGCCAAAAATCATCAATCATGCTCTCCAGTTAGATTTTAGCGCAGCAGAGACTTCAGTCACCTAGTTACTATCTTTGAAAAACTATTTATGGAATGCACTTTTGATTTCCAAGCTGTCGCACTGCTCTTTCAAACCCATTTCCCTCCTTCCTTTCTGTTGGCAACTCTAAAATGACCATAGAAATATTTTATGAATTGACACCTGGTGTTAAGAACTTTTTGGTAGACTAAGAGGGTAGGAGCATGCCAAATATCAAAGGAAAAGGAATTCTATAGGGCAGGGGCTGCCACAGAGAAGGCACACTTCCTATTATCCAGACATGTTTAAGGGAAGGGACTAGGAGACTGTCCACCCTAGCTGATCTATTACGACGGGTGTTGTCTTTAAAGAAAGGCAGTCCTGCAGATAACCTAGCCATGTGCCATATAGATTGCAAATACAACTATGATAGCATAAAAATGTGATGGGAAACCAGTCTTCATTCATTCTCAAAGTAATGAATGATCGCTAATGACTGGCCAAGTTGGTCTGCAAATTAATGACTTAGAAAAGAGCCATGGTGGTGCAAGTGGCCAGAATGCAGTATTGCAGGCTAGTTTGATTCTGACAGGGCTCAAGGTTGACTCAGCCTTCCATCCTTCTGAGGTCGGTAAAATGAGGACCCAGATTGTTGGGGGCAATAGGCTGACTCTGTAAACCAGCCCTAGAGAGGGCTGTAAACACCGTGAAGTGGTGTATAAGCCTAAGTATTATTGCTATTTGGTCTCTGCCTGTTCTTTGAACCATATCTTATTAACGGTGAGTGCTTTCTTATTTATTGATTGATCAAGGTTATTGGTGTGAATATATTATTCCATTTATGTGAAGACAAAAAAGGGGGAAGAAATTGTTGACGGTTGGTTTAGACATTATTTTGGCAAGCTCAAGATAGCTAGCATGATACCTTCAATACAATTGTTTTTGTATCTAATAGCTATGTTTGCACTCTACTTGCATTTGCAGTATCTACAAAAAGATGATCAAAGTAAATTGAGGTATAAGTACAAACACTTCAGGTTCTGACAGAAGAAGCACAAAATGTCTGAGAGAAAAAGAGAGTGAATGAGAGACAGAAAGTGCGTATACTGTATTCATTTGAGCCTTTTAATGCTGTCATGGTGATGAATTTAGTCTACCATCAAGTCTACCAGCACATTGTGTCTTTGGCAGAAAATATCCATAATTAACAGATGCATTTTCTCCACTGTGAAGAAGTTTGGAAATTGATAGCATTTCAAAGCAAACTTCAATTGCATTTTGTTGACCTTCATCACTTCTCCTTGCCTACTTGCTTGGGGAATTCTGAATGGCTTTTCAGTTTATCTATTTTGATCTAAAATTTAACTTCTAAAGACATGTCTTTAATGCTGGCATGAAATTAACAGGCTTTTGAAAATGGAAGCACGTATGTCTTCAACGTCAGCTTGGAGATACTTCCCAAAAACAAGTTTTGGAAAGTGCTTATCTATTCAAAATAAAGAAGAGTTTCTTGGGATTAAAAAAAAAAGTTTAATTTAATCCATAAATCCTTTATGGATTTAGAAATGTAGTCTGAACTTAATCCTTGGCTTTGAAAAATTATTTAGAATTACTTAAGTGTATGGAAGTGAGATTCTGCCTATCCTTTCTTCCAATATTTTAACATCACTGTTTCTTCACCCCATTGCTGATTTTCCAATCCAGAAATAATAATAAAGATAAAAAATGGGATGCATATTTTTGCACTGAAGCTGCTGTGATACATTCAAGGTTGACTCAGCCTTCCATCTTTCCAAGGTCAGTAAAATGAGGACCCAGATTGTTGGGAGCAATACGCTGACTCTGTAAACCACTTAGAGAGGGCTATAAAGTGCTATGAAGTGGTATATAAATCTAAGTGTGATTGCTATTTAGACAAACTTATGGTATACCACTTTAGTTTTTTGAGTCATATTATATACAGCAATGTAGTGATTGGCTGGCAACATTGTGTTCCTGTATTGGAGGCTTTTAGTGTGGCTTGGCTTTGAATAAATGGATGGCTATCATTTATTAAGAAGCTAGGTTTCATCTGGGTGCCTGGTTGGGGTGTGTTTGAGCTGGAGGTATCAGGGTGTGTGTGTTTGTGCCCAGGTGTTTGCTTGCCTTGTGGTGTGGAGATTTTTTGTTTGTGAGTGCAGGCTTCCAGATAATTGACTGGGGGAGTCTGGTGGGGTCATCTCTTCTATTCCTGCTTTCAGGTCTTTTTTAAATCTCTATGGCTATGAAACACAATGTTGCCAGCCAATCAATACAAAAAAATGCTACAAAACAGACAGAAGAGATTAGAAACACCAATCAAGCAGAACACAGCAAACTCCAAGACCAATAAACTCAGACCAAGACTCCCAACCAATCAGGATGAAGAAAAAACCATTCTAACAAAGCGCGAGGCTAGCACCAAATTTAAAACAGAAACGGCTGTGAAAGTCTGACTCACAGACGAACACAATACACAAGCCTGATGATGGCAGATGAGATTCTGCTGAAACGTCACTATGACGTGGAAAAATACCCGAACAGAGCTGAATAACACACACACACACACACACACACACACAATCTCCAAGGGGGGAAAGGGGGTTAGAAATGCAAGCAATTAGGTGCAAACCCTGTTCTCAGCTGCTGCTTCAGCTCACCAGAAGGGGGCAGTGTTTGGTAGCGTTTTTTGGAAAACTGAGCAGACCGAAGGAGGGTGAACTGAATGAATAACAGAATAGCCGGTGTTCGAAGGGATCTTAGAGATCTTTTAATCCAACCCCCTGCTCAGGCAGGAGATCCTATACTATTCTGGACAAAAGGCTGTTCAATCTCTTCTTTAAGAAAAACCTCCAGTGGTTTTAATTTGTTTTGTTTATTTGTAAATTTGTAAACTGCCTTGAACTAAAAAGATCCTTAGGCAGAGTACGGCAGAGACGATGTTGGCTGCCTCACACTTCTGACTCTGGGAACACCAGGCCCAACTCAGATCCTAGAATAGAATAGAATAGAATAGAATAGAATAGAATAGAATAGAATAGAATAGAATTCTTTATTGGCCAAGTGTGACTGGACACACAAGGAATTTGTCTTGGTGCAAATGCTCTCAGTATACATAAAAGAAAAGATACATTTGTCGAGAGTCAAGAATCATTAGGTACAACGCTTAATTAGGGTACAATAATAAGCAATCAAATCATGCTAGGAAACAGTCAATATAAATTGTAAGGATACAAGCGGCAAAGTTACAGTCACACCATTGCAAGTGGGAGGGGATGAGCGATAAGGAGTGATGAGAAGATTAATAGTAATAGTAATGCAGGCTTTGTAAATAGCTGGACTCTAAGTCTCTAATTATTATATTTGAGTATTCAAAGAAGATTTTTGCCTAACCACGTCTCTCTTTGGCTTCTACTAGCAGGTGAAAAGTACAAATCCTTAGATTGAGATACATTCTACTCCTGTTCTTTCTCTCCCCCCCCCCATTTCTTCATAGCTTTCCAATAAAAAATAAATACATTCTTGCCTCCTGTTCAGCCACGTTCTAGGAGTATGTCTAGGATAGAGGAAACTTTATCTATTAACATATTTGCATACTTTCAGAATGCGAAGACTCCTGGATAATTATTCTCATCATCTTCAAAGCACCACTGGATAGTGTGAAGATAGTTAATGCTGGTTGGAGGATTCTGGAGGTTGAAATCAACAGGTCTTAAAATTGGACATCCCTGAGTTAAGGTGTTGAACTAAGTATTGAACTAAGGTGTTGAACTAAGTATTGAATCCAGATAACTTAATGGGGGAGGGGAACCAGTAATAACCAAATAGCAAGGAAGCTTCCTTTCTGATGTAGAACCTTTTCTTAGAACCTTTTCTTAGAACTCAACATTGTTGTTCTGACCCAGGCTTCCCAAAAGCACGAAGCCGACTCCTTGTCCCGATAAAACCCCTTTTATTTAGTTTAAAGGGCATTCCTCTCCAGCAAAGTCCCGACAGTCTATCAAAAGATTGCACAACTACAGACCTTTATCAGGCTTGGAGAGCTGCCAGGCAAATATCTTCCAAACACCACTCTGTAGCAGACAATACTTGGCAAGAAGTAACTTCACCCTAATGAATTGAACCAATTGCCTCCTGCAAACACCAATCTTCCTTTGCTCCTCTTTATTCCCTATGGGAGGGGCCAGTCACCATCCACCTGAGCCTTTACTCCCGAGTCGACCCTTGTTCCTTAGCTGTTCCCTTTTCCTGGCAGCTCTGTGCAAGTGCAAACTGGGAACAGGCTCCAGCTGTTCTTCTGCCTCACTGATCTCTGACTCTGAAGGCAGCTGATGACTGTCGGACGGCCCTGGCCCCATCTCTGCCTCCGATGCAGAGCACTCGTCAGAGCCTTCCCCAGACTCCAGGATTGGCCCATGTTCCTCCCCAACCTCCTCACTATCCGAGTCTGATGCCAGCTGGCCACTGGCAGGCCATAATTGTGCTCTTGCTACTTCCCCACTCTGTTTTACAAGATCATTGTGGAACTAAAATCAGAGCAGGGTTATTCCATATAGTCCTTGAATTTCCTAAAGGAAAGACGGGATATAATGTTAATAAATAAGAAAATAAGTCGATACATTTGTGTCCCCGGATGCCAAGAAGAGGTGCAGCCGTCCTTCTGCTTCTCTGCAGCCTGTTTTGATGCGGGGATCTCATTTTGAAGCCTGTGAACCATACGAGTCACCTTAGCTTCTGCTGCAAAGATTCTTGTGACACTTTAAAGATGGATCCATTTATGATGGCATAAACTCAGATAGATTAGAAAGCGTCCCTCCTGCTCCAATACACTTTTTTTTCATTGTTTCTGAATACCAATGAAAGGCAGCAACTGCTTTTGACATTATGTCCTTCAGATCACCATTTAAATCTTCCCGAGTTTCATTTCCGAAAGTGATAAAGACCCATGATAGAGGGAGCTAAAATTGTCAACAAGCCAGTTACTGAACCAGTAAATTGATGGATGGATGGGTGGAATGCAATGGGGAAGGAAGGAAGGGTGGAAGGGAGAGAGGGGGGGGAGAGAGGGACAGAGGAAGGAAGG
>NW_020769328.1:3727234-3749775 GCF_900518735.1 Pseudonaja textilis | reverse complement strand
ATATATATATATATATATATATTCTCAGCATTCTCTTCCTGCCCTGTTAATCTCTACTTTGGAGGGGGTCTTGAAGAAAAGCTCGAATGTGTTAAGAAATAATTCTCCTTACTTTTTAACCACATTGAAAATAATTTTCATTGTGATAAAATCAATCCTGTGAGCCATTTTGGTCACTTTAGACCCAGAAAAAGATTTCATTATTGTCATTACCTTCTTCCCTTTTCTTTTTATGCACTTTTTCTTTCACAGCTAGAGTACACCCTCTAGTGAAAGAAACAGAGAATATTTTGAACTAGGTAATAGTCAAACATTTTAAAGGAGAATTAGTTTAGGACTTTGGTAAAGAAAACTTTTAATATGGAAAAAAAAAAACAAATTGAGAGAAATCAATCTTCATAGCTTCCCATGTATTCTACATGTTTGGTCTACTTTGAGCTTCTGGGGGAAAAACAGAATTTTTTCCCCTAGCAGTTCAAAATTCAAATTAAAAAAAAAATTGCCTAAAAATTGCAAAGAAGCAAGCTATTTTAAATGTAATTGAAACTTAACATGACTAATATTGTGGCATAAAACATTACAGCCTTAAATTTCATAAGTAAATTGTAGTGCTATTATGAAGATATCTAAGTGATAAAGTACAGTCTGTAAAATATTATAACATGGAGTGTAATTAATAAGAATTGTAGATGCTAAATTATACACCTAAATTAATAAAAGAATCAGTATCAGATTAATGCTAATGAAAATGAAACTTTATTATATCAAACACCAATAGTAAAATGCTTAACAATAATAACCAATACCATTAAAATCAGCAATTCATTAAAGGCTATATCCACATAACTTAATTACATATACTATTATAATTTTATGATCTAAAACTATTCAAAAGCAAGTTAAGAATTATGACTGAATAACAATTGTGGGGTCAGTGAAGGTGGCTTATGTCTTGTCTTTATGAATCAGATTCACTTGCCTTTTTTGCCTGTGTGTCTTCTAAACTACACAGGTAGTCCTCAGTTTCGGACTGGTGGCTTAGCGACTGTTCAAAGTTACAATAGACTCCAAAAAAGGGACTTACAACCTGGTTTAATAATTACAATGTCCTCGCTGCCTCCCCCATGATCATGGGATGGCATGATGGCATGATGGTTTTATGGCAAAACTCACCCTATAGTGTACAATAGTTTCACTATTGCTATAAAAAAGGTCATAAAATTGAGTCTGTTCACACAATGACCCCCTTTACACCATCACGAACTTACAGTTGTAATTGTGGAGCTCGGTTACTGTTATGGTTGAGTGGTACATTGTCCTAGAGGTAAAGATACTTGCCTCCCACTCAGAAGGTTAAGAGTTCAATCCTAGGCAGTGACAGATATTTCTCTATCAGGGCACAAAGAGAAAATATCTGCTGTGAACTCTGCATAGGGCTCAGGAAGGGCATCCGGCCAGTAAATGCTCAGGTTCCACTCAGTCACCATGACCCCTCCCCTAAGCAAGGATTTATAGAGTCATAGGAAAAAAAATGTAAATGTTCCTTCTGGCCCATAAATAAACAAACATAATTTAAGAATAATAATAGTAATGATTTAAATACATTTATTTAAATAAATATACATATCCACCTACATGCAATGTCTTTGCAAATCAGTGTTTTCTTCTTTTTAATTGAAGAAGTCAACATTCTTAAAGTCAGCTGAACAGAAAAGAAACAAAACACTAAAAAATAAAAATAAATATCTATTAGAACCTCTAAGTTCTGCACCAATTGAATTGAATGGTCTTTTAATTTCTTCTGTTTCAGCATCACAATTTGCTAAAAGTTTGTAACTGTAGCTCAGAAAATGTTCTGAGTTCTGGATTGTAAATTTTTCAAATTCATTCAAACCCCTCCAGTTTCTGCTCTACTTAAAAATACTATATTATTTATCTCAAGATGTTGCCACCAATCAGATGGACAATGCATTACAGAGTAAAAGTTAGGGGATATTATGCATCGGTCTTATTAATAATTAATATCCATTTCACATCTCCATTTTTTCTGGGGCTTCTCTCTTTATAAAAATAAACACTCATGAATGAAGCAGAAAGGGAAAAAAAAAACCTGGACTGCTAAGTTCCCAGCATTATCCCAAACTTTCACTGCATTGTTTATTATTGCATGAAATCTCATCCAGACAGTTATTGACTTACCACCACAACTGGGACCAGAATTCTATTGCCTGACATAAAACCATGCTGGCTAATTTGACTCCCAAAATGTTATTTTCTTGACATATTTTCCTTGCCAATGGCTGCAAAGCCAGCAAAAGAAGGAGAGGAAAGATAACTTTGCCAGAGGTTGCCAAAGGACAGTTCATTTTTATACTAGAAAGACATTGAGTATTAACTTCCCTCTTTATTCTTTATAAGATAAAAAAAATAATAGCCACAATTCATCCTTTTTTTCCCCTTCAAAGTTACAAGCGTGAAAGACCATTCCAAATTATCAAAAGCTTTCTCTGCATCAAGACAGATCAAAGCTGCTTTCTTGTTTTTCTGATTTGTTTTATTGATAATATTTAAAACATATCTGATGTTTTCTCTGATGTATCTCTTTGGAACAAATCCAGTCTGATCAGGATGTACTCATTTCATTAAACTTTGTTTACCTTTACACTAAAATTGGAACGATACACCGAAGACTGTGTAGTTCTCACAGAAATAAAATTTTCTAATTTCATTTTGCAATACCTTTCCACACAATAGACACCATTTTAATACTGTTTTTTTTTTCATATTTTGCACTTAATTTTTTTCACAACATATGCATCTGTATCTGCAAAATGAAAAACATAACCATAAAAAAAAATTGATCCTAGTTTTGTTTCGGTTCAGAAAGTTGTGGAATGTTTAGGGTCATGTTAAATTTGAAGCACTTAATACAGGTAGTCCTGAATTTATGCAAACAATTGAGCCCTGTTGCTAAACGAGACTTTTGTTAGATGAAATTTGCCTCATTTTATGACCTTTCTTGCCACAGCTGTTAAACGAATCACTGCAGTTGTTACGTTTGCAACACAGTTTGTTTGTGAATTGGGTTTCCCCATCGGCTTTGCTTGTCGGAAGGTGGCAAAATGGGAATCACATGACTCTGGGACACTGCAACTGTCAAAAGTACATGCCAGTTTCCAAGCGTCTGAATTTTGATCATGTGACCACGAGGCTGCTCCAATGGTCGTAAGTGTGAAAATCAGTCACAAGCAGTGGTGAGATTTAGCCAGCACTTAGTAAAGACAATTTTTAGCTATAATACTTGCCTTCTGCTGCAGCCCCACTGAGTAAAACAGCTGATGTATGGCAAACTGCTCTGCCATGAGAATCAGCTGTGCTCAAATAAAGCACAGGAAAAGGGCACAGGCCAAATTTTCACCGGAACTACCGGTTCACTCAAACCGGTCCAAACCAGTAGAATACCACCCCTGGTCATAAGTCACTTTTCTTACTGCTGTTATAACTTCAAATCGTCACTTAATGAACTCTTGTAAGTCAAGGGTTATCTAATGTATTTGGTCAGGTTCTCCCACTAGTTTTAGAGGAATTAATACCATATCATCCTTTTTAAAGCAGAGTTAAACATCCTAACTTGGTTAGTCATTGTGGTTACAATTTTGAAAATATGTCATAGATAGTAGGTTAAAGTTGTTCCTTTAGAAAAGTTTTTGCTGCCTAAAAATGTTAGAATGCTGGTGACATTCCAATCATAAAATTGATGATCCCTACAATTCTAAACTTATAGTTAAGTTTTTGTGGCCCAAATGGATGCCTCTAAGAACATAGAAGAAAAATAATGTATCATACATTTCTCTTTTCTAAGATGGCTTCTGAATACTTTGAAGATCTCAGATGTTTGTGATTTTAAAATCTGGATCCTTGTTTTACAAGTGGCCGATTTCTGATTTATTAATTTTCCTTCATTTCTTCTTTTTCATTAAACAATAGCAGAGAGTGATTATAAGTAAAATTGCTCAGTTCTACTTAGAATGAACCTCTAGTTTATTTTTCATCATGATAAGGAAAGGTAGATAATTATTTTTCCCCTTTTATTTCCATCTTATTGCCTTGAGCTTGTAGAACATGTAAACACTTTCCAAAAAGCCATGAATTTATTAGCATAAATTTTGAATAACCCCTCATAGATACTTCCTGTCTCAATCTATGCATATAGAAGCAGAAACTATTAATAGGTCGGGCTAGATCAAGTAATATGGACTAATGACTTGTATGTTGTCTGATTTACTTGATTTGAAAAAACAAAAGCATTTTCAGAACAGAACAAGTATTGTTCACTAATATTTACCCATAATCAGCTTGCCTTGGGAGAAACAGTGTCACACATTCAAGAACAATTGCTATTGATACAAAGATATATGCACATTCTTGATCGGGGATCTATGGGTTTTGTTGCTAATGTTGGGTTTTGGCTGAGAAAGAGGCCTAAATTGGAATTGAATTTTTGTTGAGCCGTTTTCAAAATGGCAAATGCATACACTGTGTTCACTTAATTTGAATTAATGTGCGGGACAAAAGGAGCCAAAGAACCTCTCCAAAGAGAAGCATCGTATTCCAAACAGATCAGTTTCTAAAAACAAATATGTTAAGCTACCCCTGAAAAATTGAACACCTTCTGAGATGCCAATAAATGGCCAAGTAGTTAATGCTACATCTAATCTGAGTTGGTCACCGAGACCACAGGATTGTTTTTCCAAGCTTACAGTTTGTGCTGGAGCCCATCCTCAGGGGACCTCTCCATTTCCAATCTGTTCTACATGTAGTATTTATGTGGTACCTGATTGTGTATGGCTTTTAGTTGTTGAGGGGGTGTTGATGGCTGGCTGTCAAGTCATTGATTGTTGTTCCCTTGGGCTGCTGTTCCCTCAGTTCCTTATCTGATTTATCAAGATTGTTGGCCAAGCAGGGACAAAAATGGCCAGAGAAATGATGAAAGCCTAGGTAATGGGTGTCTTGTCAGTCAGCAGGAGTGCTAATTTACCACCATTTTAAAGGTAAAAATTTATCTGCACATGCATGCTAGTCGTTTCCAGCTCTAGGGGGTGGTGCTCATCTTTGTTTCTAAGCCGAAGAGCCAGCGCTGTCTGAAGATGTTTCCATGGTCATGTGGCTGGCATGACTAAAAGCCGAAAGTGCACGGATCGCTGTTCCCTTCCCACCAAAGTGGTCCCTATTTTTCTACTTGGACTTTTTTATGTGCTTTCGAACTGCTAGGTTGGCGGAAGCTGGAACAAGTAATGGGAGCTCATTCCGTTACGCTGTGCTAGGGATACGAACTGCTGAACTTCCGACCTTTCTGATTGACAAGCTGAGCATCTTAGCCACTGAGCCACCGGGTCTAGGTGTTTAAAAGCCAAGGAACATTATCATGGGGCATGTTATGCAGTATCTACCTTCATTCACAAGTGTTTAATATCCAGTTTACTTTATTAATTATTTTGAAAATGTCACAAAATGTGAAAACACCTGCCTTCTTGTTAACTAAGAGGGAAAAATGGACCGTTTGAAGGTTGTAGCTCTCTCTGGTATCTCCCCTGACTTTAACTGGAAGATTTTAAAATATTCTACTTGCTAATAATTAGAAGCTTGAGAACTTAGATTGATCTACCCTCCTCAAAATCTGAAGAAAATGAATTTGTGTATGTAAATATGGCAAAGATAGCCCTTGGTTTATCTGCTTTGGCAAATGTATACATCATGTAAATGCATATAAATAGGATTCCTGTAAACAAATAGAAATTAGTAGCTCAAGGGAAAAATCTGCTAAGACCTCGGTTGCTGTTAACTTGGAGGGGAAGAAAAATTGCCACTGCTTTAATTACTATAGGAGTAAGTTGGAGGAGGAGGCAGCATTGTTCACTTTTCAAGTTTTCCTCCCATTCAAGCACACACCCAAAGACATACACAGGCATAGATATGCAGAAGAATGTGAATGTATGTATGTATGTATGTATGTATGTATGTATGTGTATATGTATTTTAAATTCACAAGTAAGGCATTTTGAATGCATCTTTAAAAGACACAGACACACAAAGCGAACATCAATGCTTAAATAAGCATTCCCAGGGTCAATTCCCAGATTTGAAATTGATGTTTATCCCAAACCGCAAAGCTTTCCTTTCCGTTTTGAACTTCCTGGGTGAAATTTCCCGCAGTGTTCCTGTCTGTGTCTATTTGGATCACGGTTGTTTACTTGTGAAACTGACTGGGGATATGCTGTGTTAATTGTTTTTTAAAAATATTTGTACAAGGTGGGTGCCTTTGAACTCGCCACGTTGCAGTTTGCAGGAACAACCTGTTTTCTGTGAATACCACTTCCTGCGAACGCTACTTCCTTTGAACCTCTGTTTTTTTTTTTTCTCCCCTGCAAAGATGTGAAAAAGACTTTTATCTTCCCCAGTGGTAATAATAGCATGCCTGATTTACATGAAGATGCAAATTATTTTATGAATTGCTTTGGTGTGTAGAGTGATAAACCTGAAAGGGAACTATCTGATGAATGTCTTTCCTTTACAGCTGCCATGTTTCTTTCTAACTGTGGCAGCATAATCTTGTCTTATTATAAGGTAATATATTCTAACATGAGACAAAGTATTTTAGCATCAACTCTTCATCACTTGTCTTCCATAAGCTTCCTTAAGGGCAGCAAAAATGCCACACCGGGCTACTCCAGCTGCGTTATCTTGCTGCAAATGTAAGCTATGTATCTCAGAGCTTAGAGATAACACAGGACTATGAGGATAGTGTTCACCTATGTTTAATTCTGAGATATTTGTTAATTAGAGAAAATATTGGGGTTGGTTGTGTTTTCTACTCTTCTACCATGTTGTCGATCTTTTGGAAAGCTCTGAGGAGAATAAAGTAGGTCTCTCTCTCTCTCTCTCTCTCTCTCTCTCTCTCTCTCTCTCTCTGTTTGTGTAGGTAGTCCTCGACTTACAAACAATTTATTTAATGTCTGTTCAAAGTGACTTATGATCGTTTTTCACACTTACGGCCATTGTAACATCTCCATGGTCACGTGATCAACTGTTGCTTGGCAACTGGCTCATATTTATGATGGTTGCAGTGTCCTGGGATCATGTGATCTTCTTTTGGGACCTTCTAACTAGCAAAGAATAGAATAGAATAGAACAGAATGGAATGGAATAGGGAAATAGAAAGAATAGAATAGGGAAATAGGTAGCGGAAATTTTGAGTAGTTTGGAGAACCGGCAAATGCCACCTCTGACTGACCCCACCCCCATCTGTTCTCTGCCTCCCGAGTCCCAGCTGATCAGCTGGGTCTTCTTTTGTTGCCCTGCACAGGAGAACGGAGCTGGAAAGCAGGTTATGGGATGGGGAGGGAATGGGGATTTTACAGCATCCTTTCCCTGCCACGCCCACCAAGCCACACCCACAGAACCGGTCGTAAAAAAAAAAATTGAATTCCACCACTGATGAAAAGGTATTGAAAGAAAACATAGGATTATTTGCTTTGAACTATGAAAGTAGAGTCATGTTTATTTCATTTGCATGATCTAATAAAAAGGCACAGGGAAATACAATTGCCTCCAAGTCAAAGAGAAATTTGCAACCATTTCTCTCTGGATTACCATTGTTATCTTATTTGCTCAATTGATGCATAATACATTTATATTGGATTCAAATTGTAAAACGGATGTTTTCCTCTTCTTTGTCTTTGTCAGTCTGCTCTATAAGTGTGGACAAGATAATATGGTATTCTAATTAGCTCAAGTAAGCCAGTAATGGAATTACAAATGTGTTTGGGTTGCTGCTCCTCAGGGATGGCAAAACTAACGGAAAGAGGGATCTTTTTAAAACGGATTTCTTTTCCATCAATAGTTCAGTGGGAGAACTAAAAGCGATCCAAAAGAAGCGTTACTTCTGGAATGCAGATTCAAAAGGAAACTTTTTTTTTTTTTGCTTGCATGGAATGTTGCAATAGAAAGCACAAAATATACAATAGAAGGTAGGGCAACTTTTCATGACCCTTTCTTTCTTACTCTAAAATCTGATTTTGGAAAAAAGGAAGGACATATATTTGAAATACAAATTGCTTTCTGTAGTTTGCAAGACACCAACATACTGTGTATTTTCTGCCTATTTATTCCCCGGTCTTAAAATACGTGCAGGATTAAGAGAATGTAGAAAAGGCTCTTCCCTCTTTCTTTTCCCTTTCCCCTCTGCTCTCCTGCCCTTCCTCTCCTGTCCTGCCCTTCCCTTCCCCTTCCCTCCTCTCTCTTTCCCTTTTTGATGTCAATAAACGATGGGCACTTTGACATTCAGAGACCTTTACAGATGATCCAACCTGAGGCACTTGCCTAATTTCAGATCAACTTTCCCAATCTGGTAGTAGCAATGAAGATGGGGCAATATGTTACAGAGCATCGAGGCAGCATGTACGTTGGTTTAAAATGCTAGCTGGAATACTGGGAATTGTAATTTTAACATATCTGGAGAATGGCAGCTGTGGGAAAACAGTTGGACTTCAAGCTTCTTTCTGACATTTCAGAGAATTTTCATAATTCTAGAACGCCTGATTTTTGAAGCACATCAATAAGAGTGTTTGTAAAATCAGTTCACACAATAATACTGTCAACAGCAACAAATATTCAGGAAATTAACTTTTTTGACCCTCTTTCAAATGATTGATCTGTACTTCCATTGATCAATTAAGGTTAAACAACAGAACACCGTTTTGCTATATTATCGAGTCTATGGATTCAGCAGATCTATGTACATTAATTCTATAGATTTAATTCAACTCCATTCTCCCTGCAGTGGAATATCCCATGCCTGGCAGGTTGGCATGGTGTAGCAAAGACACAAAGAGAAAAATGCACAGCTTTACTGAGATAAACACTTACGTACCCATGCGCACGCACACACCCACACACAAAAAAAACAGAGCACACATGCTGTGAATGCATCAGTTGTCAGCAAATAAACCTTTCGGCGTTGGGGGCATTCTAGTTACTTAGAGCACATATTTTTAATGCTTGCCTGGGGACTGACAATCTTTTCTAAGCCAAGAGTTTTCCTTAAGGAACACTTTGACATTCAGTGAGGATTTAAATGCTCAAATCATTAGCCCTTAGAAGTTAGCAGGTTTTTATAATGGAAGATGTTGAGTAACGGCATCATTAAGGAGGCCCATGTCTTTTAATTTGTTCTCTAGAAGGTAGAGAGAAAAAAAGCATCTTCATTGTTTGGCAGAGTTTCTGCATCATTCTTTCACTTGATTTCCTGAGTAGCTTTCATAGGCTATCCATTGTACTCCTGGGATGCTTCCAGAAGAAAATGTATCATATCTTTAAAAGGTAGGCTTAAACCATCTCTAGCATATTGCATACATTTATATATATCCCTTTTTTTAATCCACTGAGCAAATGAAATGTCAACAAAATAAGTCTTACTCCCAACATCCCTATACAACCCATTTACATCCCATGGTTTTGATGCCGGATGAAAAATTATGGGAGTTGAAATCCACACATCTTTGAGTTGCAGTATCGATTTATACCCCAACTTTATTATTTGCATAGATAATTCAAGGTAGAAAACATATCTAATGCTTCCTCCTCTTTCTATTTTGCCCATAATAAGCAACCCTGTGAGATGGATTGGGTGGAGAGAGTGGCTGGCTCAAATTATCAGCTTTGATGCTAGTTGTAGAACTCACAATCCCCTGAAGATTGGCCCAAAGTCAGCCAATTGGCCTTCATGCCTAAAATAAGACTAAAACTCCCTGTTGCCTGGTGATTGGTCCCAAAGTCACCCAGCTGGTTTTGATGCCTAAGGCAGGATTAGAACTCACAGTCTCCTCATGACTGGTTCAAGGCATCTAGCTATTTTTCACACTTAAAGGGGGATTAGAACTCATGGTCTCCAATTTATAGGCTGATACCTTAATCAATGGACCAAACTGGCTCTACTACGCATAGTACATTATGAAAATGCAATCTTTCCTAGAAAGTCTTCCCAACATGGAATTTTAAAAGGAGTTGAGTTGAGTTCACATGCTACGTAAAATATATGTGTACATATGTTCACATAAGCTATGAAATCCAAGCAAACCATAATATGATGACCTTGTTCACAAATATGCTGTGATAGGATTTCTTAGAATTAGCTGAAATCACCCACTACATCCGATCCAATTTAATTTGATGAACCCAGCCAGAGAAAGTTTCACCTAATAATCTAATCTAATAATCAGAGAAATTCACCTAATAATCTGATCAAACAGAAAGTCACCATCGGGCAAAGCTGTCTTCCTGCATTAATAAATGCAATGATAGGCATTGAGATAAATTTGTTCATGCTTAATAAAATTAAGGAGAAGCAGGCAGCCCATCTTTCTGCAGAATAAAGTGAAAAAGATGGAAAAGGCAGTGTTGAAAAAGTCATTATTCCAGTATGGGTCTTTTCAAAACATCCACCAAGTTAGTTGAACTGTGCAACTTTAATCAATAGTATTCTATTTATGAGACATGTACCCTCACTCTTGCTATACATCATTCTTGTGACGATCCAACAGAATCCTCATGATTCACAATTTGTACTGACAAATGCTAATTTAAAAAAGAGTAATTATAGGATGGTCTCTCATTTAAGAATGCTGAAGAGTAATGTTTTCCTCTGGATTTCCCTTCCCATCACAATATTTTAATGCGCCCCAAATATTTTAGTACATATGAACGGATACCTAGAAAGCATTATACAGCATATTTGTTCTTCCCCTCTGCACACACACTGACACCATTTTTTTTTTTTTACAGTCAGTTTGACAGGGTATAAAAACCCAAAATGCAATTACGATGCAAATGTCCTCGTGCTTAAAATTAGCTTTGCATTTAAGGGACTCATTTATGATTAACAATCAGTTATATTTCATTTGTAATATGTAACATGCTGTCCTATTGTCCCCCCCATTCATCCACCCCACAATTGTTAAAGATAGTTTACTGTAATTGCCAAAATGACTTATTCCCCTGATGATGAGCTCAGAAATAATTAAAGCTCCAGCTTTATGGCTTGCTGGTCTGGCCTGAAGATATCGCCGCATATATTCCGAACCCTCCCATTCATCAGGAATTCCGCAATACCGCAGTGGAGGCTGGCAGCCGACAACCATTTTGCAGTATTATGGGAGCATCATTGTCATCGCTGCCATCATCCTTATTCCATATTCAAGTCTCCGTTTTTACGCAGGCGTTCTGCATACCTGATTGCTTAAGTCACAATTTTTTTTTTCTTAAGCATTTACTGAAAATGCTTGTAGGGCATAGATGAATGGAGACATGCTGTGCTTGAGTCATGGCGCCGGGGAGAAAAAAAAAATTAGTTCTTCAGTTCTTCGTTCTGCAGTATGCGATTTTGCTTACCAATAACTGTTTAGAAAAGTGGGACACAGCTTAAATACTCCAGCAGTGACCCCCAAGTCCATCATTCCTACCTCAGATATTTATATTAAAGTTTGGGGGGGTTGATATACGAGGTGGAAAATCAAATCTTGTCCTGCTGACACCAAGGACAGCTTCCTAACTGGGTTATTACCATATTAAATACATCATACTAATCTCAGACTTGTCAGTTCAGTCCAAGTTGAGAACAGCTGGGTCAGCATAGCTGCTCAAGACTGGATTTACTGTCCCCGGTGTCTGGATACTCCTTCTGGTTGGAAAAGACTATGACAATTCAAAATAATTTCTTCCTGAAGTGGCTACTTTAAGGGTTGATGGCGCTTGAGTTTTATCACTCTTTTCTCAGGGAGTTCAACTTGCTTGTTTTGGGGACGTGGGAATAAGTCATGGCTACTTTACTTCCAAGAAATGTATGTCATTGGAACATGTAAGGCAACTGATGCTCTCTTAGTAAATTCAGCTGATGTGCAAAGATAAGTCACACTGATAGCCCTATTCACTTTCATTTTTAAGAAGATTAGGAGAGCCTCATCTCTCCTAATATCAGATATAGAAGATATTATCTCTCGTATATAGAGATGGGAGATCTCTATATAGAGATCTGGAAACCTAATTTTTAAGGGGTGGATCTGGGAAACTGGTTGGAATATAATATATTTTTTTGTTTTGAAATATTTTTTTATTGTTTTATATCATACATTTCCTTTCTATGTTGAGCAGTGTGCTCTCTAGGTGTCCAAGGTGTTAACATACAAACATCATAATCATTATCATCATTATGATCATATTTCTATATCTATATCTATACCTACCTACACACACACACACACACACACACATACATATATAAACAAATATGCAGTAATATATAAATAAATATAACATCCATCATAATTATAACATATATTATCTTCCATTATAGTATATAGCCATCAGAAATATTTACTCATCTGTTTTTTTCTCTCCTATAAACCATATTTCACTTAATTCCACTCCTCTAACCTCAATATCTTTTAATTATTTATTTTTATCATTTAACAAATTTAAAAATTAATTTTTTTTGCAAGCCATGTTTTAGTTAGAAGCTTTGAGGCTGCCTCATTTTAATGGCTGGGAATTTGGGAGGGGGGATTTCATAGAGAGGAGGAAGATTAGGCTCAACAATATTCTTCTCAAAAGTCAAGGACAAGTAACCCTGCACCTGGAGAGCAGTATCTGGGGGAATGTCTCCAGTTGGAACGATGGTTGATTTGACCATGTGATGGACTGATGGGGGAACAGGATGAGTTTTTGATTTTCAATGGGGAAGGGAAAACCCAGAACTCTCAGATTCGGGTGTTCCCAGATGTGCCAATATGACTTCTACAATCAATTCTTTTGGATGAACTTTGTTTCTGAGTGCTAAATGAAAATGGGGAATTTCATTGGAACGCTGACATTGCTGACTTGACCATTTGTGCATTTTACACACGAGCCATTAGCCACCGTGAGAAAGAGGTTATGAGAGGGTCTTCTGATGTGTAGATGACACAGATAGGGAGGTGGCATCTATCTAAATCCCCTACTCTTGTCTATGTACTACTAAAAATTTTGTGTTTGTAACCTTTAGCTGGGCAATATGGTGCATGATAAGCCAATATTTTTTGAACCAAGGTTCTTCAATGGGCTAGCTTACAGAATGTATCCAAAATCTGAGGAGATGAAATTTGGCAAATGTAGGATCACTTTAAAAGGGACGTGGTGGCTCAGTGGCTAAGACTCTGAGCTTGTCGATCAGAAAAGTCAGCGGTTCGAATCCCTAGCACCATTAATGGAGTGAGCTCCCATTATTTGTCCCAGATTCTGCCAACCTAGCAGTTCTAACGTATGTAAAAATGCAAGTAGAAAAATAGGGACCACTTTGGTGGGAAGGTAACAGTGTTCTGTGCACCTTCAGTGTTTAATCATGCCGGCCACATGACCACAGAGACATCTTCGGACAGCGCTGGCTCTTTGGCTTAGAAATGGAGATGAGCCCCCTAGAGCTGGAAACGACCAGCGCATATGCGCGAGGGGAACTTTTACCTTTAGGATCACTTCAATGCTGCTACAGCACTATTGTGCATTCAATAGACCAGTCTGAATCTAGTTCTCCATTAGCTGCTCTAGGGTGATCTACCATGGTGAAGCCAACAAGAGAGTTGTCTCCACACTCAGTTTCCCCTTTTTCCCCACGGACAATCTGTTTCTCTTGTTTAGGTAAAGAAATATGTTTGAAACAATGACTCAACAGGTTACACATTATCTGGGAGTTATTAAAAACACAGCTTTTCTTTAGACGCTTCTTCATTTTTTAGCTCATTTGATGCTTATTCATTTCACAAATCAAAGGTTATTTCCCCTTATTATAATACTGGAAGTGTTTTCCTCACTATAACAAACCTTGGGACAGACCAAGTGGTAAATTTGCATCAGGAAAGTGGTGGAATAATATGTTCAGAATCAATACATTGCTCCTTGACACAAAGACAAAGGGGAAGGGGGGAGGGGGGATTCCTAAAATATATTAGGCTAAGACACATCTGCCTTAAGCAACTTGTGGGAAGAAAAAGACCAATAGGTCTCATTTAGAGAGATGGAGCCTTGGGAATATCTGTCAAGGCTCATTGATTTGTTGCAATGTAGTTTTAAAGGATTTCTACTTCCACAACTTCACTGCAAGTGTTCTTCAAATTTGGGGGATTAACATTACAAGTATAAATCAACATAGTCAATGGTTTAGCGAACTTGTCTGGAGAGGAGGCTCAGATTTGCATTGAAACCTTTTGTCCCCCCCAAAAAATAAAATTTGCCGGGGAGATACTTTTTTCTCTCCGATTTCAACATTTGTTTTGAAGTGTTTGATTTTCTTTACAAGTTGGGGTGGAAAAAGGTTTTTGTCATTTCATTACCAATAATGGCAGGGTATGATATAACTGGTTGCATTTCATGATGTTGTGGTATGATAATGTTTCTTCCGATAATGGGCGTGCAGTGCTAAATGACACCCCATTGTTGAAGAACTGGAAGAAACATTTAAGAGAGAGAATAGAGAACTATAGGAATGGGAGTGGGGAACAAAATGAATACAGTGGGGAGCAACTGAGGTAATTTCTTACCTCCAATATTCTTTTTGGTCTACAAAGTCCAAATGTTAAAATCATAGGGCTGGGAGAGACCTTGGAGGTGTTCTAATCCAATCCCTTGCCCAAGGCAGGAATCTTCGTTCTATCCTGGACAAAGGTTGTCCAATCTTTTCTTGAAAACCTCCAGCAATAGAGCGCCCACAACTTCTGAAGGCAAGCCATGACACTGATTAATTGTTTTCCCTGTCAAGAAATTCCTCCTTAGTTCCAGATTGGATCTCCCTCTGACATTGTCTGATAAGCTTTCATCCATTTCTTCTTGTCCTGCCCTCAGATGCTTAGGAGAACAAATTGATGCCTTCTTTCCTGTGACAGACTTTCAAGTATTGGAAGACATCTATCATGTCACCCTTTTCTTCATTCAGCTAAACATCCCTAATTCCCTCAGTTGTTCATCGTCTGATTTTGCCTCCAGACCCCTTACCATCTTACTCTTCCAAATACTACTAAATAGGACTGCAGAAAAAAACAATTACTACTAACCTGCCTTCTACCAAGGACTTGTATACTGCACAAGTCAAAAAAGGGCTGTGAAAATATCAACAGAGCCCTCACATCCTGTACATAAACTGTTTCAACTCATGCCCTCAAAACGACGCTATAGAGCACTGCACACCAGAACAACTAGACACAAGGAAAGTTTTTTCCTGAACACCATCACTCTGCTAAACAAATAATTCCCTCAACACTGTCCAACTATTTACAAAGTCTGCACTACTATTACTATTAAACTTCTCATCACTCCTTATTACTCATCTCCACCCACTTGTGACTGTATGACTGCAACTTTGTCACTTGTATCATTACAATTTATATTAATTGTTTCCTAATATGATTTGATTGCTTATTGTACCCTATGACTGTTATAAAGTGTTGTACCTTATGATTCTCAACTCTTGACGAATGCATCTTTTCTTTTATGTACACTGAGAGCATTTTATACCAAGACAAATTCCTCATGTGTCCAATCACACTTGGCCAATAAAGAATTCTATTCTATTCTATTCTATTCTATTCTATTCTATTCTATTCTATTTTTGTTTTACATGCAAGCACGCTCTCATTTCGTGTAACACTGAGTTATATTCTGATGAGAACCCTTCTGTATTGGAGTTCCAACCTGAAATCTTATGAGGTATTAGGATTTTATTGGCTTGATACTGCAGTAAACGGGAACATATTCTGACTAAATTCAGTTTACTAACCAGGCTACCACTGAGATTCTCAATTTCATATGGTTCTAAAGTGATCCTTGTGTCATTCTAAGATGATATTGTAGTTTAATCCTAATGATGGATTTCCACAGAATTAGCTGCTTTGTATGGCTTGTTTATCTTTATTGTGGTTCCTTTTCATTAACGTTTAGTTATGTCTTTAGCTATTGAGTTTATATATGGATAATTGGCTCTTTCTGTACTGGTCTGTAGTAATTAAAAAGTAGTCTAATAGAGGTGTTTTTAGTCAGATCTAACCGGGATAGCATTTAAGTGCTTAATAGGACCACTGCTTGATTCTCCTATGATTCCTCTAGCTTTAATTGGTCTCCTATTTGCAACAAAATGAACCATTTTCCTAGTCTTTGCCATACTCATGTCATCGAATGACTTAAAATACTGAAAACTTGCATTTGATTTGAACATAAAATTGCAATGAAAATAGTGAAAACTGGGTTTTCCCTGTCTCGACTCACCTGTTTGGGTTATACTATTTGATTAGTAGAAAAAAAAAAACAGACTGAAAGTAAACAAATTATTGTACTTATTTATTTATGAGTAAGGAAGAACCGAGTGTTTGGCATGTTGAAGTCTTTCTATCTGTCCCATTAATGCATGCATTTCAAAGCTGGCTGGACACAGAGATCTTTTTAAACCTTATATGAGACCCATTTAGTTTTTTTTTATTTTATTTGGTTTGTCAATTGCTTAATAGGTATAAGTAAAAACATAGTTATGAATACATGGATACAAATAAGAAAAATAAAAGAAACAATAGGGCAGGGACAGTAGGCACATTGGTGCACTTATGCACATCCCCTACAGACCTCTTAGGAAAGGGGTGAGGTCAATAGTAGACAGTCTAAGGTTAAAGTTTTTGGGGTTTGGGGAAGAAACCACAGAATCAGGTAGAGTATTCCAGACATTGACCACTCTGTGGCTGAAGTCGTATTTCCTGCAATCAAGTTCGGTGCGATTAACCTTAAGTTTGTATCTATTCTATTGTTATGGTTGAAGCTGAAGTATTCGTTGACAGGTAGGACATTGCAATGTATGATTTTATATACTATACTTAGATCAGACCAAAGGCAGCATAGATCTAGGTTTTCTAGGTCTAGAATTTCAAGTCTGGTGGCATAAGGTATTCTGCAACAAGTAGAAGAGTGGAGAACTCTTCTTGTGAAATATTTCTGGACTTTCTCAACTGTGTTAATATCAGATACGTAATGTGGGTTCCAGACTGATGAGCTGTATTTGAGTATTGGTCTAGCAAATGTTTTGTATGCTCTAGTTAATAGTATAATATTACCAGAGAAAAAGCTATGTAAGATTAGGTTAACAACTCTTAATGCCTTTTTGGCTATGTAGTTACAGTGGGCTCTAGCACTTAGATCATTAGAGATGAATACTCCAAGATCCTTGACAGAATTTGGATCATCAACAAGGTCTTGACTATTCAGCCTGTATTTTATTTTCTGTTTGTTTGTTTTTTGCCAATATATAAGACAGAGCATTTATTTGTTGAGATTTGAAGTTGCCATTTGTTTGACCATTCTGATACATAGTCCAGGTCTTTTTGAAGGGTAGCAGTATTGTCTGTGGTGTTGAGTAGCTTTACATCATCAGCCAAGAGAACGCAGTTGCTCTTAATATGATCACAGAGGTCAAATCAAAATCAAAGTTGACTTCAAATTGCTGCATTCAATCCAGTTGCTAACTGTAAAAGAGTTTCACACTCTCCAATTTAAGTGATTTTCTTATATGGACCCACTAGCTAAATGGAGTGAAAAACACAGCATTTGCTTGATTAAGGTTACGCTTATAAGCATGTTTCAACACTAAGTGGCAAGCCTAATTGAAATACAATGGAATTTATTTTAAAATAAGCCTACATAAGATGGTGCTTCAAGTTACATTTAAATTACCTGTTGGCATCAGTGAAATTAAAAAGATCCAAAGGAAATTACTATGCTCCACTCTTATTAAAATGAATATTGACTAAATTATCCCACTGGATTTAAGTAGGAATAAAACATCAATAACTGCCTCTGGAATCAACCCATTTTATTTAATCCACTTTTTTTTATTATCAAAGAAAAGCATTTTTTTTATCTTTATCTTTGGGATAGCAATGTTTTAAGTTGATGCCTATTGCAAGGTTGATTGATTATATGCCATCAAGGCAGTGTCCTTTTAAAAAATAATGTAATCATTATGCTTTTTTTCAGATTAGAAAAATACGGAACTGGAATATAAAAGATACACAACACAAAAACTATTAATACAAAACAAGGAGATTAAAAGTGAACCAGACAAAAAAGGTACACCAAAAAAAGCCTTTTAAGAACAAATTACAGTAATAAATATTGAACATATACGTTAAATAGATAAATGTCATTGGTTTGCAAAAATTACCTTTTAATACTATATTACTATTAAATACAAAAAGATAGAAGGAAATTAGTAGCATTATTACATTATTGTAACATATCAAAAAATCTATATCAAAGAAGAACATATTGGTTCATCCTTTGATTAGCTGAAGACTTTCTTTAATGTATACAGTAATATCACTTTTCCATCTTCTCAATATGTTTTTTGCCATCCTATTCCCCATGCCCATCACCATAATTCCTCATAGACAGATTTCAGAGTTTTGGAATATAATTCAGTAACACATTAGGATTTTCCCATGAAATTACTCAGTGTTGACTCGTAGTCACCATCTAGATAATTTTTCTCACAGAGGATCTGTCCTCAACCTGGTCTTTCTTTCTTTCTTTCTTTCTTTCTTTCTTTCTTTCTTTCTTTCTTTCCTTCCTTCCTTCCTTCCTTCCTTCCTTCCTTCCTTCCTTCCTTCCTTCCTTCCTTCTATAATCCAACTGTGTCAAATATAGTTAATATATTTGACTATGTTTGATATAGTGGAAAGTCTCTTCCAGCTCTGTTATTCCTTCCTTCCCTGCCTCCCTTCACATTATTTTAATTAGGCTTATTTTCCCCCTGTTCCATTTTGTAAAAAATTGTGTCTGTTGGATCTTTCAGAAGAAAGAGTGAGCTGGATGAAAGTTCCAGTTGTTCAAAGGGTAGAACAAAGCCTACTTTCCAATTACAAATCTGAGTTACAAATAGGCACCCTACCAATCATAGGCCTTAGTTTTGGAATTCTGGAACATGTAGTCCCTGATATGACTTCCTTTATATCTTAATGTTCTCCAGGTGTGCACTTGATCCATTCACTAATCACTGCAGGGAGCACATAGGGTGGGAGGTAACTGTGAACTGGTAGAGTGCAAGCCAGAGAAGCAGATTAATTGATGAAGATTGCTCATCTTCAGAAGGAGGCTCCCATCGTGGGAGGAATTATCTGGCACAAGTTGTGGACACCTGTTGAGCACAGCAAATTGATTTTGAGAAACTACCCAAGGTCTCATATCATCCATTACTAGGAAGATAGATTATCTAAGTTACATTCAATAGGTCCTCGCTTTGTCTGTTGACATACTTTATTTATTATTAATTTTTCAACCTACTTGTGACAGTTCCAGGTCAAGGCAGGAAAAAAGTGATTACACATCTGTGCTGTGTTGAAAAATTGCAAAGTAATTTGCAATTACTTGGAAGTAATGAGTGAACAACATGCCTTTTTAAAAAAAAACATTTGACTCACTGCCAGTCTGCAATTTCCAACTTGAACTAAACCTTAAAATAAAATACTGTGATAGAATGCCTTTCGTGGGATTTTTCCAGACAGAAAAATGGCCAGCACAGGAATTTACAAAGAGATGGTTAGCACTAACCTATATGTTAAAAAAATTCCCTTCTCAGCCTTATGGTAGTATGTTCCTTTCTCAATCTCAGATCCTTGATCAGATGATTGGGAGTTTGAGGGTTTGGTGCGGGATCTTAGCTGCTCCTAGCACTTTGCTCTTCTGGACAAGGACTCTGATATTGTTCCTGGGATCTGTTGAAGCTACTAATCTCCCATCTAAGGGGTCACAGCCCTTGATACACCCACTACTACTTTACTTTCCACATCCTCTCCAAATCTTCCTTCAGGACCTAAGATCTTCTCCAGCTTCTCAAAACCTCTTCCAGATGTTGCTATCACTTGGCATCACTACATCTATCACTACCAACTGTGTTCTGGTTCTGTCTACTACTACAACATCTGGTTGATTGGCTAATACCTGTCAATCCATCTGGATTTGGAAATCCTACAGGATCTTAGTCTTCTTAAGTGGGCTACTGGAACAAATATACATGGCTGAGACAAGTTACACACACATATATACACATATAGAACATATGATATATCTATGCAGATTCTCAGTCATCCAGGTCATGGTTGTCCCAAAAGTGCTTGCTCAAGAGACAACTGGATTTTCTGGTTTTTCTTTGAAGACATTTCATTTATCATCCAAGAAGCTTCTTCAGCTCATTCAGCTTCATCCAAGAAGCTCATTCAGCTCTGACTGGATGGTCGGGAATGGAAGAAATCCAGTCAGAGCTGAAGAAGCTTCTTGGATGAAGCTGAATGAGCTGAAGAAGCTTTTTGGATGAGAAGCAAAATGTCTTCAGAGAAAAACCAGAAAGTCCAGTTGCTTCTTGAAAAAAAGCACCTTTGGGATAACATATAATATGTTTTCCTTAATGTGGGCATGCCAGTCTCTTTTGTTTCAACAAAGACATTACTTGATTTAAACTTACTGTAAGCATCTAAGAAGACAATTCCAACAGATTGATGAAGTCAATAATAACCAACAGCACTTGCTCCAGAATGAAAACAAAGCTGACTTGTTATATTTCCTGATTTCTCATTTTGTGAAAAATTGCCTTCTCTGCATGAACAAATTACTTCAGTGTTTAAATGAAACTGTCTGATTTTTGCTCTAAAGTTTTCCAGTTCTTGATATTGTTAGTCAGAATAAAGGGAAGATTCTTGTGCAATAGAGCATGCATACTTTCAACAAGAAAAAAATAAATAAAAATCCTTGTTTTTTTTTTCATGTTCTGGTATCTGTAAAGAAAATTCCTCCCTTTGAAGATTCTGTAGGATTTGATCTCTGTAAATTTTTTATAAATATCTCGCATAGGTATTTCATTCTATAGAATCAAATAAAGAGAAGAAATACAAAACAATAGATCATGCTACCACATCCTGACTTGCCCTGCCTTGGGTAATATGTTGAAAGGATTGTTCTTGAAAGCAGTTGCAAAAACTATGGAAATAAAGCCAAAAATGAACAACATTTTTTCCCCTATTCTTTTACAGCTCATTGGGTACCCCACTGAGTTTTCAGCGCTTACACTCCAGTTTTTAGGACTGTATTTTTTGCCAATGTGTCAACTTGAACAAAACGGGTCAGCAGTTAAAAAAAGTCATAATAAAGAGATCCATATGTTACATTAAAGCTGAGACATTGTCAAACAGAAAGAACATCAAGAAGAAGATGCAAAGATACCTAGAGAACAATTCTAATTCTAATTTAGGTTACTTTTAAACCTCTGCCTTAGCCAAGTTGAGAAGAAGATAGAGAAAGCAAAATATTTTGCTTCCTCTTTCCTTTCCTTTGCATACAATTTAAACACTTTAAATATTAAACATATGCTTGAGAGCTGGGACAACCGTTTAAACAAACACCACAGATATGTTATTTTAATGGGAAATTCAGTTACATAAAAGGCACTGGGGACACCACAATTGTGAGCCTGCTTAATGTTCTCCCCATGAATGAGATGCTAAAAAGTGTTGTATTTTAAGAAGAATTGAGAGAAATAATCAGTTTGTATGTGCTTTGGCCACATTTGGAGGGGACTTTTGCTGGCTCTTAATCTGAAGCATGTTTCAACATTGCAGTTCTTTGTGGTGTACATTTTTATTTTATACACTCTAGAAAGAGTGCAGAGAAGAGCAACCAGGATATTTAGGGGACTGGAGACTAAAACATATGAAGAACGGTTGCAGGAACCGGGCATGGCTAGTCTAGTGAAGAGAAGGACCAGGGGAGACAGGATAGCAGTCTTCCAATATTTGAGGGGCTGCCACAGAGAGGAGGAAGGGGTCAAGCTCCATTACAATGATACGTCCACCAATAGTACTTTTTTGTTAATGATGATGGATAACCACAATACATACCAGGTCATACATTCAGCCTAAATCTCGAGATAATTCTAATGGGCAGACTTCCTTAGCATACTATTCCAAAGGTGCTGTTGTTGTTTTTTCCAGGAGGCAACTGGACTTTCTGGTTTGTTTGTTTTTCTTTGAAGATGTTTTACTTCTCATCTAAGAAGCTTCTTCAACTCTGAAGGATAGTGGGGAATGGAAGGATTTATATTTCTTGCAGACAGCTGGTCGTTTGCATCCTTTTAGAGGGTCCTTGAGGCCACTTGGAATTTTATCTGTGTCCTCAGGATCACAGGTGCTGAGCGGTGCTCCTGGTTCCTGTAGCATGCATTTTTTTCCCTCTGGAAATCCATTCCTACTCCCACACCATTCCAAGAGTGTTCATCCCAAATTGTATAGCTAAAAGTCTGTAGAGATTCTCAGCCATCCAGGTCATAGTTGTCCCAAAGGTGCTTTTTTTTTCCAGGAGGTAACTGGACTTTCTTGTTTTTTCTTTGAAGAAAAGGAAGGAAGGAAGGAAGGAAGGAAGGAAGGAAGGAAGGAAGGAAG
>NW_020769328.1:3698536-3727224 GCF_900518735.1 Pseudonaja textilis | reverse complement strand
AGGAAGGAAGGAAGGAAGGAAGGAAGGAAGGAAGGAAGGAAGGAAGGCTTTGAAAAACTAGAAGACACATTGCTTCTCATCCAAGAAGCTTCTCATTCCTTAGCATAATATTTCAACTTTTCAAAATTCTGCTGCATTTCGGTATGCTCCCTTTTTTTCTCCCTCCCTTCCTAGTCCTACAACGTCCCATCTTGACCTGCTCTTGTGCCTTGCTGGCTAATTCACTCAAAAGCTCAATTTGTGGGGATTCTTGCAGGGAATTGTATTTGCTTTGTTTCTTTTCACTTTTCGTTTGTCAGCTTGACTTTCAAAAGGCTCGTTTCTTTTGTTATTTATTACGTGAAATCCCATTTGTTATTTGGTCACTACAAACACATTCTATTCATTTATTTATTATAAACATATGCCTGGCATGTTCTTGTGGTCTATTCTTGCTTTCTTTGCTGATTTACCCCCACTGCTTGCAGGATTAAGGCCTCCTGATGACTGATGTATTATGTATCCCAAAGATGATTATTAGTCACCCGTGGTCCTAGGCCAACTTCTTCCCCAGATAGCAAATAGCAATGGGAACAAAATAGCAGAAATAATAAAGGCCACTCAAAAATACTACCAGCAGCAGCAGTAGAGCCTTCTCTTCCTTCTTTTATATTCATACTCAGAAGATTATACTCTTGGATATTTTATTCCTTGACTTTCCTTTTAGAGGCTAAAGTCTTTCATTTTCAGCAAAAGACTTTTCCCCCTCACATGTATCCTTGACAAACATTTTCAGTGGGGACAACAACTCTTCATTTATAGGTAGTTCATTTTGGTGGATCTTGCAAAAAGTCTACAAGATTTCTATTTTTTGTTTAAATCTTAAGTTGGGCAAGAATGTATGGATAAAATGGCTGAGCTTAAAGTCCACACAATCCCTGGATTCGAGTTTTAGAACATCGAAAGTCAATTAACCATTCAGAAATCTAATTTTGCTTTAGAGACTGTTAAATGCTTAGAATGGTTTACTGAAGAAAGAAAGAAAGAAAGAAAGAAAGAAAGAAAGAAAGAAAGAAAGAAAGAAAGAAAGAAAGAAAGAAAGAAAGAAAGAAGAAAGGAAAGGAAAGGAAAGGAAAAACAGATGGGTGGGAGATAGGAAGGAAGGCAGGTATGGAAGGAACGGAGAGAGAGAGGGAGGGAGGGACTGACTCAGAACAGTTCTCAGAAATTAAGGATAAATCCTATTAGTTAGAGAATTTAGGACAAGTTTAGGAATATGATATTATGCATCACACAATCAGGGGTCGGATTCTACAGGTTTGCACTATTCGCAAGAACCGGTTGTTAACATTCTAAGCAGTTTGGAGAACTGGTTGTTAGAAGAAATTATAGGGCTAATCCTGTAAGGAAGGTAGGAAGGAAACATTCTGGTGTTGCTTACAGAAACTGCCTCTCTGTTAACCCTTATTACATTCTTGGCAGGACTAGACTTCCTGTCTCTGGAACTTCTCTGGAGGTTTTTTTCCCTCCTTAGCTGGTACTCTGCTTGTGTGGCATGACCATTCAAAGTTACAGTGGCACTGAAAAAAAGTGACTTATGACCATTTTTCACACTTACGACTGTTGCAGCATCCCCACAGTCATGAGAGGCCAGGCGAGGAGATGCGTGCCTCAATGTGAGTGATATTGAGTCGGACACAATATCATATTCAGCAACTTCTTCATAGAATGAAACATTTATAGACTACTCAGAGGATAATTAGCAGCTCAGCAACTATGATTTTTTTTTTACCACACCAAAACATGTGTCCTTAAGCCTAAGTCTGTAATATTCCAATGTTGCATGTGAATCTGTGATACTGCCTTGAAGCGTCTGTTTATACTGTCGAGTCAGATTCAAAAAAAAAAAAAAAGCACCCAACTTTCCTCCATGAGAACAAACTTTCCAATTTTCACTCCTGTTCCTGTCTATTTTAGTCAGAATAGTTTTTTCTATCTCCATTTCCATGTATGCTTGCTATCTCCCAAATCATTAGAAACCAATTTTATCTTTGCTATTGTTGATTATTTCATCCCATTGCTGATTATATCCTACTACAAGGGAAGAAAGAGAGTTATTTACTCTGGAAAAAGTGTGTCTAATATAACCCCTATCAGCAGATATTTCTGTATAAAACAATGGCGGAAAAAAATAATTTTCTAAAGACTTCCAACAAAATTAATTGGTGATTCCTAATGCCCTTATAGTAGTATTATGAGCTTTTTTGAGCACTTCTAGTAATAATTGGAAAGATGTTGTGCATAAAGTAATTTTATCTAAGGAAAATGCTGTCAGTTTTTAATTTGTTGCTAATTTAATTATTTGATCTTCGTGCAGATTGCAGGAGGGTCTGTTCCTCCCATCAATTTATTTGTTTCTCCAATTTTTGTGCAATCTGGCCTGTCAGGATGAATCACAGTTTGTTGTGTTGTTTTGATTTAAAGAAGCAGCAACTATGATTTGTTCTGACTACCAGGCACCGAAGCTTTTATTCCTTTTATATCTTTTTAGTTATTTAGTTGAACTGACCTTTATTTCTGCAGTGCTTTTAGAAATCTCCTCGGGGATAGAATTTTATTTATTATTGAGGTGAGATGAGGTGAGGTGAGGTGAAGAAACAAAATAGATAAAAAAATAATAATACTTAAATGGCAGAAATATCTGTAATCCCTTTGCTTCTTGCTTTGTCAGAATTCATCCTGGCTTATAGGTTGCATAACTTTCCTGAGCCAAAGTGTTATAGATTAAATTGGCAACAAGCCTGAGAGAACTATAGGTTCCAAACTGTATTTTTTTTCATACTTCCAAACCCTACATTGTTGTAGGTTTTTAATCACTTTAAAGAGGTTTAGACAAGTTTTGAATGGCCAAGCATCATAATCAGCACTGCAGCAGGAAGATCAAAGTTCGACAAAAGTGGGGTGACAATATTTCACTAAGAGTTGAGTTCAAGGTTCTGTATTTCTTAGTCTCTCTCCAGGGGTGGGATTCAAATTTTTAACAACTGGTTCTGTGGGTGTGGCTTAGGTGGTGGGTGTGGCTTGGTGGTCATGTTATTGGGTGGGCGTGGCCAACTCAATATCACTCAGATGAAGGCACGTCTCTCCTTGCCTGGCCTCCCATGACTGTGTGGATGCGGCAACAGTCATAAGTGTGAAAAATGGTCATAAGTCACTTTTTTCAGTGCCGTTGTAACTTTGAATGGTCACTCCACACAAGCAAAGTACCAGCAAAGGAGGGGAAAAAAACTCCAGAGAGGTTCCTGAGACAGGAAGTCTAGTCCTGCCAAGAATGTAATAAGGGTTAACGGAGAGGCAGTTTCTGTAAGCAACACCAGAATGTTTCCTTCCTGCCTTCCTTACAGGATTAGGCCAGCAATTTCTTCTAACAACCAGTTCTCCAAACTGCTTAGAATGTTAGCAACCGGTTCTAGAGAATAGGTGAGAACTGGTAGAATCTCACCCCTCTGTGTGTGTGTGTGTGTGTGTGTGTGTGTATCCTGTCTGTTTCTTGTTTTGTTGCAGTCTGTCACACAGTCAGACAGTTGTTCAGACTGGACCTGGACCTCCCCCAGGAGTGGGATTTGGGGGTTCTCCAAACTGTACAGAATCTTAGCTAGGGGCTCTCCCGAACTTCTGCAAATCCCCAGCAGCCCACCTCTGCCCTTCTGTAGTTCTAAAGCTGCTGACCCTGGTTGCTCAGCCAACAGTCCAGAATCCTATGGAGAATCTCAGTCATCCAAGCTCATGGTTGTCCCAAAGGTGCTTTTTCAAGAGGCAACTGGACTTCCCATGTTTCATTCAAGAATCTTCTTCAACTCATTCAGCTTTAACCAAGAAACTCTGACTGGATGGTGGGGAATAGAAGGAATTTGTCATGTCTCTACTCTAAAGATGGTTAATAACACAATCAATAGCATAAAAAGTCCCCAAGTAGGAATATCAGTCCTGCTAAAAGTCACCCACAAATGCAATCAACTAACCACTATTGACCTCACCCCATTCCTAAGAGGTATGTAAGAGGTATGCATAAGTGCACAATCATGCCTACTGTCCTTGTCTTATTGTCTCCAATTATTTGTACCTATTTCCTGTATTTATACTTATGTTTTCTCTTATCTCTATTATCTTGTAAGTGATTGACAAATCAAATAAATAAAGGCCATCTAAGTGCCATACCCAGCTCTTAATTCTGATTAGAGACCATTATTCTATTTAACCTAGATAGAATAATGGTCTCTAATCAATTCCATTTTTCCCTTCCTAGATATTTCTCTCTGTGTTGATTTATAGTGACAATAGTCTTGTCCTTCAAGAACACCTGGGGCTCTTGATCTGTGAATCTGTCCAGCCCCATGTTTCACACATGCTTTTTCATTGTTCTAATTAGCTTGAGTTATAAGGCAGTATGGCATTGTACCACTTTTGTTTTCGTTTAGGAATCTGACAAAATAGCTTTCCTGAATCAAACTGCAGGGAAAGTCAATACATTGTGAGCCGTTCCTGTAGGATGAACAATTGTAAATCAGAAATCAATGGAAATCTCACACAAGGAAGGAATGTTGGACGCAGCTGTCGACCTTCATTTATTTCCAGCAGTTAAACTGAACAGATATGTGAAGGCATTTTCTACTGAACCAAGTCATTGTTTGTGGAGGTTTTCTCCAGTCTGATTGGCAATAGCTCTCAGTAGGTTTCTTAACTTCTTTCTAGCTGGATGGGAGTTACTGCTACCAAAACTGAGGTGCAAAATATATACTTTCTTGAAGAAGCAGCAGGGAATTTGATGCTTAGTAGTTATCTGAATATTGATAGCTTGTAGGGATACAATTGAAATCAAGCAAGGTAGTAATACCACTCTATAAAGCCTTATTTATTTATTTATTTATTTATTTGTCAAGAGATTATAAGATAACAGGTATAAGTAAGTATAAACATATTTATGAATACATGAAATATAAGGAAAAAAAAAAACAGTAGGACAGGGATGGTAGACATGTTGGTCCACTTATGCATGCCCCCTACAGACCTCTTAGGAAAGGGGTAAGGTCAATAGTAGACAGTCTAAGGTTAAAGTTTTTGAGGTTTGGGGAAGTAAGACCTTAGTAAGACCACACCTAGAGTACTGCATCCAGATTTGCTCACTACATTATAAAAAAGATGTCGAGATTCTAGAAAAAGTACAGAGAAGAGCAACCAGGATGATGAGGGGACTGGAGGCTGAAACATATGACGAACAGTTGCAGGAACTGGGCATGGCTAGTCTAGTGAAGAGAAGGACCAGGGGAAACAGGATAGCAGTCTTCCAATATTTGAGAGCTGCCACAGAGAGGAAAGGGGCAAGCTATTTTCCAAAGCACCTGTAGGCCAGACAAGGAACAATGGATGGAAACTGAACAAGGAGAGATTCAACCTGGAAATAAGGAGAAACTTTCTGATAGTGAGAACAATCAACCCATGGAACAGCTTTGACCCTCA
Source organism: Pseudonaja textilis (assembly GCF_900518735.1). The sequence continues at coordinate 3,721,728 of NW_020769328.1, read as the reverse complement.
GAAGTTGTGGGAGTGCCATCACTTGAGACTTTTAAGAAGATATGCTGATTCCAATTATTTATGACGTGAAGGACATCACTTTCCCAGATTGTTTTACCAGGAATGGCTTCTTTAGAAGATAATATTTGTAATTCAGGCTTGAATTGTGGTTCCTTTGTGCTCTCTGAGCTTGGTGTTTTCTTGCAGTCATTTCCTTATCCAAACTAGGTAACAGCTTAGGGACTAGTGCGGATGATATTACTTAGTTTGGGTAATGAAACATCTGCAAGGAAACAACCAATATTCAATGATGACGTTCTTCTTATGGTCCAAGATATACCAAACTTTTTCAAGAATCACAACTCCTAGGTTGTATTTATTTTATTTTTTCCCCATGGTCTAGTTTTCAGAGTCAAATGTTACACCTAAAAAAAAAACAAAAAAAAAAAACCATGGTCTTGACAGTATGTGGTTCTTCTGGTCAGCATTATCTCTCTGCCCTTTAAAATTCTGGCTAGATTCGTCATCCTATTTTTTCCATAAATAACAAACAATTGTTTCAAAGCCACTATCAGCATCTTAACAGATTTTTTGAGCCTGTGGAAGATTAAAGCCGGTTACCATTTCAATTTCTTCTTTTCTTCTTTATTTTTTTATTCCTTTAAAGGATAATTTTGTTCTCTGCTTATTTGCTTTGGATCAGCTTTAAAAAAAAGAATACTGAGCAGCAGACTGATAGCCCTTCTATTAATAGAGATTTCTAATGCACCGAGACTACTTCTGCTTAGATTCAAATAGCTTGAGAATAGAGGTGATAAATATCTTCTAAAGTTAGACACCAGCTTGAGACCAACAGGCAAAAGAAAAAAAGCCCACGATAAAGAAAGTTGCAAAGTACGTTGACTATTAGGGTGGAAAATCAAATTATACCTTTGTCTGAATTCAGTATGATCAAGCACAAGTTTTGCTTGGTTTTCTTTTAAACATTAACTAAAAGAAAAATAGCCCTATCTCAACAATAAGGAACCTATAATTTAAAAATCATATCTCAACTATGGCTAACAGAACTGTGCTTCAATTATCCAAACTATTGGTAAACAGAAGCAAAGAGTTGCAGTTGGAGTGAAATGAAATTTTAAAATTATATTAAAAAAAATGTGGCATTTTCTTTTGAAATAGCAGCAAAATCTTTGCTTTGGAATGCATGGTGTTTCTTCAAATCAGGAAGAATCTCATGACTTGCAAGCTGTCGGTTACTTTTTCTTTTTTTTTGCAACTTTACATTTAATGCATATTAAATGAAGAGAGTCTTTTATGTCTTCAATGCCTTGACCTACAGCTTTGTCACGACGTTCCGGGAAATCAGGTATACGGGTTAGTTGAGTTCAAAGTAGAGAAAGCAGAGTTAGAATTAAAAGTAGGACAGTCTTGGATACAAACATATCCCAGTAAGATGATTGAAGTTCCTGCTGATCTACAGCAAAGATGTAGCACGACAAAAAGATAGCTATGCAAGCAGAATTGGGAACACCATCAGAAGACTTACAGAAACAATAATGGAGGTAAAATTTAATTCCAGGTTTGAATTGCTATATTCCCCTATTCTTTGAACTATTCTCCAGCCATCCTCTGGTTTCTGAATTGTTAATTGAGTTGTGGGAGAAGTAGGATATTTGTCACAAAATAAGCAAGTGGGTTTTTTTTAGCTTTAGTATAACTATCGTCTCAGTTGGACGCCTCTGTAAATCAGAATACATCAATTTAAATTATGCTAAAGGCTAGGTGGATTTTGTGACACGATAGTAAGCAGAATTCTGTAAAAGAAAAAAAAACTTGAATTTTTCATCCTCAGAACTCTGGGGTTTGCTGTGCTTTGTTTAATTTATCCATGCATTATTATGTCAAGGGGGGGAAAAAGAAAGAAAGAAGAATAAAAGTGATAGAAATCCATATTTGAATGTTTGCAATAAACATTGTTCAAACTAAGTGTAGATATTTACCAAGAGATGGAAAAAAACAGACTCATCATCCTCTTTTAATGACCTCCATAATCCCTTGTGTGGCGGAGTCTGGGCAACTGAATGCAGCTGAGCATTTACTGGCCGGATGCCCTTCCTGTTGCCAGAGTGGAGTATTGTGGAGAGTGGAGAGAGAAATATCTTCCTCTACCTAGGATCAAACTCACAGCCTCCTGATTGTGAGGTGAGACCCTCTAAGGCCGCCTCACCACATGAAAAAAACAGACTGCCACTGACAAACTGAGAAAAACTTCTTGCATGGTCTGAATTATCCAGCTTCATGCAGCTTTTGTAGATATCTACTACTGCTAGACAATTTCATAAGTTGAAGAGCTTAGCTTTTGAAGAGTACAACTTCATAGTAGCATGTGTAACTGTGGGTGCTAGGAGCATCACGTTGTAGAATTTCTTCATCTTACTCACTGTGGTTGGTTGAAAAACAACTTTCAAAGTCACAGCCCTGAAAATAATTAAGCCACTGATCAATATGTAATTTTGCTGCATCCTTTTAGTGTTGAGGGATTAATTTAATGGTAGAGGTTAACAGAATGTCAATGGATTTCCTGGCATGAATATCAGAAATAAATCTGCTAAATTTAATTGTTTGAAGATCATTAAAGGCCAACTCTGGCAATAATCATACCTTTTAATGTTTTAAATAATGTCCCTATTGGGGAGAAAATAGCGGACAAGGGGTGAAAATATCAGCCATTATTGATATCAGGTGGCATTGATTACCAATTAATGTTCCTGATTTTTTTATCTCAGCTATCATTAAACAAACATCATTTAGAAGATCACACTTGTGTTCCATTATGAAAAAGGAACAAGTACTAGGGCTAAATTACCCATTGTAATATTCTATAATAGCTCAGAATCACTTTATCTTTTTGCAATCTCTCAAATGCATGCCTCTCTTCCCAACAACAAAGGAAAGTAGAAAAATAATCCCAGACATTGTTCAGGGGTTGATTCATCACCAGATCAAATTAATGTATCAAATTGCCTACCACCAAAATCAATTAATAAACTAGAGACTGTTGGTATAGCATTCCCCAATATTTATGGGATGGGATGTCTCTCTTTTGCTCCTTTGTATTGGAGAAAAAGTACATGAAAGGGAACATACACCCATCCTAGCCCGGTCATTCATCCAACATGAAGTCAGGACTTATGCCTTGATATGTGAGAAAATTCAAATTTCTAATGTTTGGGAAGTCTATGCCTGTTCTTGTCTTAACACCTCCCTTACCTTCATTGCATGTTTACTTTGAAAAATTGACTACAGAAACTCCTCAACTCACAATTGAGCCCAAATATTCTGTTGTTTGGTGAATTTTAAGTGAATTTTGCCCCGTTTTATAATCTTTCTTGCTACAGTTGTTAAGTGAATCCCTGCAGTTGTTAAGTTAGTAACATGGTTCTTAAATGAATTGGGTTTCCCCATTGAAAAGGGGATCATATGAACCCTGGCATGCTTCAACCGCAGAGGTGGTATTCAGCAGGTTCTGACCAGTTCTGGACAACCGGTAGCAGAAATTTTGAGTAGTTCAGAGAACCAGCAAATACCACCTTTGACTGAAGATTTTACAGTATCCTTCCCCAGCCACGCCCACCAAGCCAGGGCCTCAGAACTGGGAGTAAAAGAATTTGAATCCCACCACTGTTCAACCGTCATAAACATGAGTCAGTTGCCAAGAGTCTGAATGTTGATCGTGTAACCATGGAGATGCTGCAAGTGTGAAAAACGGTCATAAGTCACTTTTTTCAGTGCCGTTGTAACTTCGAATGGTCACTAAATAAATTGTTATAAGTCAAGGACTACCTATATTCCCCCGATGATCACATAGCATCTCTTGAAAATTAAATATTTAAACAAATTGAATAATGCAATCGATCATTCCTCTATCAGTGCTGTAGTTTGTCTTGAACTGCTTGCTTAAATCTTTAAAATTATTTCATTTAAAATTTAAATTTAAAATTTAAGATCTGCTTAAATCCATCTTTTAAAATATACAATTCATACCACACCCCTTTGTCTATCATGTTCTTGTTGAAGTACCCAAAATGAAATTTGCTCTTAAAAATAAGGCAAACATTGACTTTGTATTTGTTTTACTTAAATGTTGTATTAGGGAGCAATTACGTCCCAAATGTTCACAAGTGAAATTGATTTGTTTTATATCACAGTAATGTATAACTTGGTTCCTTCTTTTTTCACGTTGACATGGGAAAGGGAACCTGTGATTTATGAAGTCAATAATCTGGGCCTAGTTGTCGGCTTATATAACAAACTATTCAGTCGGACATTGTTCCAGATATGGTGTCAGTGAAGGTTTTTTCTCGTTTTACATTCTTTCTTTCTCCCCTAATTTATTTTCACCTCAGTTTCCATTAAGGCTGTACTGTGCTGCAACAATGGAACTGAGGTAATATGAGAATGAATGGCTTGGTCCTATGAGCCAACACACCTGCAAATAGACAAGTTGGTCATAACATTTTGAAATTCAGAGCATCACTTTGTTTTTTTGTTTTTTCCAAAACTGGTTTTTCATTAACTGACTGCTTCTTAGCTGTGCTGAGCTATCAGCGGCCCTTAAAGCACATTCTAACCATGGTGACAAAAATTAGCTGTGGGAATAGGGGTTGGGTTTGAGTTGGGGTGGAGGAAAATATCTGTTCAATGTGAACAAAAAGATTCTGTTTTCCTGAACATAGATGGATCTCTCATCAAAAATTTCTGTCCTTACATCGGGTCTCTAAGAACTGATTCACATCTTTTGCTATGCTTCTAATACTAATGTTCTGAAACATTACTTTCACATTATCCAGTTTAATAGCAATAGCACTTAGACTTACATACCGCTTCACAGTGCTTTAGAGCCCTCTCTAAGTGGATTACAGAGTCAGCCTCTTGACCCCAACAATCTGGGTCCTCATTTTACCCACTTCGGAAGGATGGAAGGCTGAGTCAACTTTGAACCTGGTCAGATTCGAACTGCCAAACTGCAGGCAGCTGGCGGTCAGCAGAACTAGTTGTACTCTACTACTACACTCTAACCACTGTGCCACCACGGCTGCAATCCTATTTTGAAACACAACTAATAATTACATATCATAATATGATTTGTGCACATCTGTAGGAAGAGAGCAGGCTGAAATGGAAGGTGAGATTAGACATGTCATCAGTTTGGAGTCATTGCATTGTCACAAGAGACCCAAATTCATCCCCCCATAAATTCCATTCACCCTTATCTAGAGGTAATTTAGCCATGACCTTTAGTCAACTAGATTCTTGTGTATGGGTAGCAATAATAAACTATACTGTGCTTTGAACTCAACAAATGCTCCTGGTTTGGTTTGGTTTTGTTCCTGGCAGTATCTCTTTCTTTACGAACAATGAAAAATGGAATTGGCTGGCCTTGTCCTTTTCTATAGTCTTTGATTGTTCCATTGGTATGATTTGTATTTATTTAGGTATTTAAAGGACTTACATTGCCATCTATTTCGCATAGTGATCCTAGGTTGCTCACAACAAACAACGAAAACAGTAGAAGAAAAACAGAACAATTCTTCCCATCAGGTGCCCCACCAGCCAAATTTGAAGGCTTAACCCCAGAGGTCTCCAAACTTGGCAACTTTAATAATTGTGGACTTCAACACCCAGAATTCTCCAGCCAGCATAGCTGTCTGGAGAATTCTGGGAGTTGAAGTCCACAAGTCTTAAAGTTGCCAAATTTGAGGACACCTGCTTAACCCACTCCTAACCCAATGCTTTGGAGAGGAACCAGTTCTTTGTGGCCTTCCAGAATACAGGTAGGATTCTGAATATCAGATGGGGGATCTTCCAAAAGGAAGGGACAACTTACAGGGAAGGTGTGCCTCCATGATTCCATTGTCAATAGTATTTAAAGGAAGGGATCTGGAACCTACTCATCCTATTTCAGCTAGTGACTTGTGCAGATACTGTCAAGGAAAAGCAATCCTGCAAATAACCTGTATCAAAATTTTGAATTTTGCTTTGTTTGTATCCCTTTCTGACAGTTTAACAAAATATTATTCTATTGTTTGTTTTGCACACTGGGTGCTGGACAATCTAGGTTAATATATTCAGGATTGACAAGAATGTTATAAATTTTAAGATAAATATATTTTGATTTTGTAATGAGAAAACCTCCTTGTGTTTTTTATAAGTAATTTTTGTATGCTGGTCTTTTCTTAATATAACAAATTGAATTTCTCAGCCATCCCAAAAGTTATTCTTCCCATGTGCCATAAAATGACTTCTATGATAAATTTATTGTGCTTGTGGCTCTTTTAAGTTATGTATTTTGTTCCTCTTTTTTTTTCTTTTTTTGGTCACTTTAATTCCCATCCATAAAGGCTGTGCGGTGGAAAAAAAAAATCTTCCATTCTTTTCATCCTTTAAGCTGAACTTTCCCCCTCTTTATATTATCTTGCATCACGACTTTCCTTTATTTTAGAGACTTTTTAAATGTGACTGAACTGGATCTCTTTGATTAAAATTCTTCTGAAATAATTGACATGTTATTTTGCTAGTTGTTCGATCTTTTGCTTCATGTATTGAATTTCTTGGAGCCATTGTTCCGAGTAGGTGCTTTTTTTTGTTATTTTTCTTTTTTGCCTTTGATACACTTGACATGGCCTGAGGTTTAAGTTTAAAATGAACCAAACGTGACATTAAGAACTTATTTTTCTGGTTGAGTTCTTCCTCGAAAACCTTTCTGTTATGAGTAAAACTATTCCATCCAAGTAGTCCTCGTTTAGTGACTACAACAGAGACTGGCAACTCAGTCATTAACCGAAGCTGTCACTATGTGAAACTACGACTGTGATTTTTGTTGCTTTCCAGACCTGCAAAAGTCATAGGTGCAAGGACTGGTTGCACAATTACTTTTTCATCCCCTTCCTGAGAACATTTGCTAAATGAGGATTACCTGTCCAAAGAAATTACAGATCTTTCTTTGACAAACTATTTGCCATGTTAGGAGTTGTAGGCATCATTTTTGAGTATCATTTTGTTTTTTGCCTATTCTGTCACTCAAGAGAGTTGCACAACAGTTTAAGTACTCTCGGTAAGCATCCAATACATGTAAAAAGTAAAAGATTGCCAATGTAACTTTGATCTTACTTCCAGCCAGCTTGTTGGTGTATAAGATGTTGGAAGTCCATGCTCAAATACTATTAGGAATAAGCTAAAAGCAGTCTTATGCAATTTAACAGATGAAGAGAGTTGGAAGGGATCTTGTAGGTCATCTAGTCCAACCCCCTGCCCAAGCAGAAGAACCTACACCATTTCTGACAGATGGCAATCCAGTCTCTTCTTGAAAGCTTCCAGTAATGAAGCTCCCACAACTTCTAAAGGCAAGCTGTTCCATTGGTTGATTGTTCTCACTGTCAGAAAATTTCTTATTTCTAGGTTGAATCTCTCCTTGAGTTTGGACTATTTTTTTTAAACATGGGCTGGCTTTGATACCAGATGGAGACAATTCTACTAGAAACTCCCTGAAGCCATATAATACTACAAATATCCAAAATAGGAATATAGGAATGGATCTTATCTTGAGTCGGGACATTTATCCATCAGCGTCATTACTTTTGGGCTAAAAATTTCCAGGATTCAGATTGGAGTTATTTCAAGCCATATTTGAAATGGTTGATAATTGAATATGGGTGGCAGAGCAGATGGCATGCAACCAAATTATATTTCTTGCCCATTGGTTGCTTCATTGCAGGTCTTAGTTAAAAGCTGTTATGACTCTCCATCCAACTCTTGCGATCTCGTTCTGATGGTAGAGAAAGTTTTGATGGGTGGTTTCAGCTTATCACTGGCCATCCATGACAGCCAGAACGAGTTATAGAATATTTTGAAACACAGTCATCTCAAGTATGATTGCTTAATGTGTTACTCTTAGTTCCTTCATCTTTTTCTTATCACTTTCCTAGAAATTACAGCAACCTCTATTTGCCAACATGGAGGAAGAAGCAGTTGATCTCAGGAATGATTTTATCATTTTAGAATTGTATCCCTTTGGTGGATTCCACCCGGCTCCATGGTACCAATATTGCCTTCATTTATTTCCCTTTCTTTTTCTAACAGTCTGATGACAAGAACATTATTTCCCATTTGTCCAATTCTGAAGTGAAGATAAATTTGAAAAATGGGTCGTATGCAGGTCAATCTGTCGCCCCCGCTCCCCCCTTTTCCCCATTTTCTACTCTCATAAGGTGAATGGCAGCCGTTACGGTTTCCCTTGGTTGTGCCAGGGCTCAGTGTGAGCTGCCTATTGAATCTCTGTGTCACTAAACCACGAAACCACTCGAGAGTTAAAGTGGTATGGCAAAAATAAAAATGGCAACAGTGCGGCTGGAGCTGCTGAGATATCTCCTTATGGAATATGGATTGTAATAAACTGTCTACACAAGTTCCTCTTAATCTTTTATTAAATGTGTCATGGTTTTATATATATATATATATATATATAAACCCTTCACATTTGAGCATTTCTTGGGAATTTAAATGTATAGCATTGTTCTCACAAGAATGCTTTGCTACAGTTATTGACTCACGGAAGAAAGGAGGCATCATTTAGTCAGCAGAGGGACACTTTATTTATATCCTTTTCATATGAGGCTTTATTGAAGCCGCACTGATTCTTCTAAGCCTCATTTTTGCCACCATGGATATTTTTATTATCCTCATTACAGCCGTGATTGCTCCAGGGCCAATGCAAACAACAGCAACAACAATGGCATCCATCGAGAAAAGGGGTGAGCAACTATAACTCAAAGAGCCTTTTGGACCTGTTTCCCACAAAAAAAAGAAATCACCGGGAGCCACAAAACCTGGGTGGGCATGGCCAACTCAACATCACTCCCACCCAGTCACATGACACCCCCCACCACCACACCTGCCCAGGTTTTGTGGCTCCTGATGTTTTCTGTGGGAAATGAGTCTCTTTTTCTGTCCCTCCCTCCCTCCCTCTCATTTCTGTTTTTTGTGTTTTTCCTTCTCAGGCTGGCGAGGAGTGACTGGGAGGAGAGGGCGAGGCCAGCCAGTGGTGGAATTACCCAACAGGGAGCCACAGCAGAGGGCCCAAAGAGCCACATGTGGCTCCAGAGGCACGGGTTGCTAACTCCCGATCTAGGATCACATTTGATCAATTGATTTGAAACTCCTGTCTCCCAACTTGTCCCAGATCACAAGTGTGTTAGGTACAAGGGCAGAATCTTAGAAGCTGTTAGGGTTTTACATTTCCCCAATTTATCAAAGCAAGGTTATTTTGAGTTTCTCACGCTTTCCTCTTTCCCAGTGATGGCTCCTTGAGGAGGAAGTGAATCAAAGCCACTTTAACAGGTAAAGGACCAACCCCCTCCCTCAAAGAAATATTAATTGTTGCCACTTACACAACACCTTTCTAGGCCATTGTAAAAAAATCAGGAGGGACACTGATCAAAAGAGCAGATGCCTAAACTCACAATCCCGAGGACCTTGTCAATTTTCTCTCAAGGCCAAAAGGCTCAAATCATTCCCAGATCACCAGACTCCACCCCAGGACCTTCTTTGGACCTACAACAAGACTGATGTCCAACTACAATCCAAGTGCCTGAGATAGTCAACAAATTCTTCTGCAGGCCTCTGCAATAGGTACTCCAAGTCCGCTTTATTCAAGAGCTATGGCAACCTTCCCATAGCTTAACTTAATGACAAAAGCTGTTTCTCATATTTTAATTGCTACTGAAAACATCAGCTACCAAGCTAATCTCTCAAATCCATATAACCAGAGTATTTTAAGAGGCTATGTAACCACCGTAAAAGAAAGGATACAAAAGCTTCCTTTCCCACCCCAGGGCTCCTAATCAATGTTCTTAGCTAAAGTTCAGGATTGAGATGAATGAATGAAAATTTATCACTACAGAAGTATAAAGAAAAAGGCATTTCCTTTAGAAATTCATCCAAAGGTTGATATGGCCAAAAAAGAGTCATTTGACAAAGACAGTAGGGCAAGGGTTTTCAAACTTGGCAAGCTTAAGACTTGTTAGACTTCAACTCCCAGAATTCCTGAGCTAACATGACTGGAAGAAGAATTCTGGGAGTTGAAGTCCACAAGTGTTAAAGCTGTCAAGTTTGAAGACCCCTGCACCAGAGGTGGTATTCAGCAGGTTCTGACCAGTTCTGGAGAACCGGTAGTGGAAATTTTGAGTAGTTCGGAGAACCGGCAAAGACCACCTCTGACTGGAGATTTTACAGTATCCTTTCCCTGCCATGTCCACCAAGCCACACCCAGAGAACTGGTAGTAAAAAAAATTGAATCCCACCACTGCCCCACACGAGGGTGTCTCATGATGCTGATCTGCTTAACATGCTTGTAGGTAACATCTTCCTACAAGAGACTCCACACTGAATTTTAAATGATGAACTCCCTTTGGGGAATTTCTTCCTTTGAGAGAAAAAAAAATGTAATAGTTGTATCTTCTATCATTCAGCAGTAAGCCTGTGTCCTTTCCAAAATACAAAACAGGGCACGTAGTTTGATAAAGGCATTATGAATTTTCTGTGAGTAGCATTTTTCTTTTTTCTTTTAGACCAACATTAGACCGACAATCAAGAAGCAAACAATACCCCCATCATGGAGCTACCTGCTCAGACAAACAAGCTATTAATAAACAACAGCCCAATCAGAGAACCAAGACTACTCCTACCAACACCGAAGCTGATAGTATATCAAAGCAGAGCAATCCCCAGTCCCTATTAGCATGGATGATGTTACCTAGTTGGATAGTGAAATGTCTTCAAAATACCAACTAGAGACCCAACAGTTCAACCCTGAACTATAAATGGTCTCTTCCATCAGCCTCTCTCATTTATTGTTTATCTATTTATTAAGTTTATTCTATCACTGATGATTGGGACCTTTGGTGGTTGAGAAGGAACACATGTTAAGACTGTGCTATATTGATGTCCTTAAGGTGCTGTTCTTTATTTATTTTACATGATTTCATTTTCCTCCTTCTTGCAATCTGGATACTTCGCAGGCCCTAAAGAGACCCTTTGTTCCCCCTGTTATCTCTTTATGAGTTAATGACTGCTTGCAGCTTTCTGGTTTGCCCATGACAGTGAGGGAAGCTGATAACACCAGCCTTTTGTCATTTCAATTTTTCACACATTTTCCTCTTGCAACAGCCATCACTGTTTCAATTTTTCACACATTTGCAAGGGTGCGTATGCGCACGGATGCACTATAACTCAATAAAGGCACTACTTGGCAGCTGACTGCCAGAGGGCACTCATCTGAAAGTGTTGTGACTTTAAAAAAAATGTAAAAATAAAATAAAATAAGAGAGAGATCTCACCCAGGACACAGCTGGATCTCACAGCTGGACAGCAGTTTGTTCCACGGTCTCCGCTATTCATCATGGCTACATAACCATGCCCCTTTCACCCTGGCTTTTCCAGCCCAGCTGATCCACCATGGGTCTGAACAAAAAGTGTGCATAGAAGCTATGATACAGCAAGCAACCTCTGAGTGCATTTGATGGATTTATATGGTCAGAACTGGTGTATTGGACTGTTTCTGCTTTTCGTGGCTGAGCATAGTTGCCAAAAGATTTGCTGTATCACAGCCATTTATTTCCTAGAACAAACTGAATAAAGATTGCTGAATATCGTGTGTCTTATAAGCGTGCAGGCTCAAACACTACTAGAGGTTTTTTTAAAAATCATTTTAAATTTTCACATCAATCTCCTGCCACTTTCAGGTTGTTTGGAAGTGGCTAGAAAAAAAGGAAATTATTTGTTTGCGTATTTTTACTTCTCTTTTTAAAAAAGTTGAACAAGAGCAAATGTGGTTCCCCTGGCTAAGTAGTTTCCTTTGTGGTTCAGAGATGATCCAAGGTTTTTACTATAACTTTTTTTTTTCTTTTTGGGAATTTGGCTGGTAGGGAAGTAAACATAGCCTTGATTTGCTCAGGAATTAATCAATTAACCATAATTAATAAAAAACACAGTACATAGGTATTCCAAGTTATTTATTTGCAAGGTGTTCTATGTCTTCTGCAAAGATGAAAAAAGCCAGAGAATGACATCCAAAGCCTGAATTAAAGAAGATTTTACAGGTTGAAATCCTTTTTATGCAGCACCAGAAGAATTATGAAGTTAACAAAGAAAAAGACTGCATACATATAACATTTCATCATGTACAGGAACCTGCTGTGCTTCCAGAAGTTGCTGGATTACAACCCCTGTGGGTATATCCGTTGGCAGGGAGTTCTGAAGTCTAGAACAAGGGTGTCAAACTCATGTTGTCACGTTATGTATTGGGACTTTTTTCCTCTTTGCTAAACTGAGTGGAGGCAGGGCAGGGGTGGGATGCTACCAGTTCCTACCTATTTGCTAGAACTGGTTGTTAACATTCTAAGCAGTTTGGAGAACCGATTGTTAGGAGAAATTACTGGCCTAATCCTGTAAGGAAGGCAGGAAGGAAACATTCTGGTGTTGCTTATGGAAACTGCCTCTCTGTTAAACCTTATTACATTCTTGGCAGGACTAGACTTCCTGTCTCAGTAACGTCTCTGGAGTTTTCTTTTCCCTCCTTTGCTGATACTCTGCTTGTGTGGCGTGACCACTCAAAGCTACAATGGCACTGAAAAAAGTGACTTATGACCGTTTTTCACACTTCCGACTGTTGCAGCATCCCCACAGTCACGAGAGGCCAGGCTAGGAGATGCGTGCCTCGATGTGAGTGATTATGAGTTGACCACGCCCAGCCAGTCACATGACCACGAAGCCATGCCCACCAACTAAGCCATGCCTACAGAACTGGTTGTTAAAAAAATTGAATCCCACCCCTGCTGCTGTCACGTCGTTAGTCAGAGGCCCATCGCTCAGAGCGAAGACTGTCTGATGTTTAGTTGTCTCACACTGCAACTCAGCCAGAAGTAAATCTTGCTGACCAATTCAGCATTGATCAAACAGTGGAGGTGGGTTTGGGGGGTATAAGGTCATGGAAGCAATGGAGGGGGTGGAGTGCTGGCAGGTAACCAATCTAGAATGAATGCCTGTGCTGAATCTACTGCAATGGGGGTGTGAGAAGTGGGCATGAAATGTTTCAGTCAATTGTCTCATTCCGTTCCCACTACTGTAGTCCCTCATCGGAATGGAAATTATAAGGGACAATATATCAAGACTCCAAGATTCTTCCATCTCATTCATCAGGGAATGCATAACTCGTAGCATCTATCCCTTGTTACTGAAAACAAGATATTCTATTCAGCAAATTCTATTGCTGAACATCAAAAGGCAAAATATCTTGACATGTGAGCACATAACATGGACCACTGATATATAAGGGATGACAACCCCCGGTATTAATTGGATAGTAGCAGACAAAAAATAAAAGACCAGACTGTCCTTTACATTTTCTTCTCATCTCCCCTCCAAAATAATGCTTTTATTTATTTTTTTTATAAGTATTGGTTTTACTAGACAATTTTACTTAAGATTTCTTTTTATTGCTTCTCCTAACTGGTTTTGCAAGAAGAGTGGTATAGAGATGGTGGGGAAATGAAACGGATGAATGAAAATCTTGTTATAGGTGTCTAACAAGAACAAGCAACAGATGTTACAATCATCTGTGACAGCTCAAGAGCTGCCAAAGCTATTTCATAAATAACCATAGATGACAGAAAACTGAATAAAGTCATGTGGAGTCAAAGTGGAATCCATGGCTCTCATTTGCCATATCTGCAAAAGAGGTCTTTGGTTAGGATGAATAACACCTAAGCTACAGTTATGTAGCACAGCATCCATGGCACATGATTTTAAACAGCTGTTTGTCTTCTGCAGGAATGTTAGCGTACTGTCAGATTCCATAGCAGCCCTGGATGTGGACACCATAACTTGTCAGAGCCGCCATCCTTCACTCATGTCTATGCGTCACTTAAATGCCAGTCTGCCATACGTTACGGATTGAGGGGAACTAGAAAGAGAACTGCAAGCAAGACATGGGAACCAAAAGCAATAGTCATGCCATCCAGAGACATCTCAAGGCCATGATCCTGGGAATGCACCATCTATCCATCTATCTATCAACCCGCAACAGGGACTACTACCAAAACATCTTCTCTAAATATGACTGGACAATGTGGAAATAACAAGGGTGATGGCTTGGGAAGGGGAATTTTAACGTAGGGATTTTCGCACTTCAACTTGAGTTGTGGCTTTGTGTTACTGTTATCACTTGGCTTTCACTTTGAATGGCATTGAGCAGTCTTTTTAACATCCTTGGAGCATAGCCATTCCATAAACTGATGGATTTTATTTAAGGTTTTTGCATCTCTAATAATAAGGAATAAATTCAGAATTGGATTTGGAAAAGGATTATTAATCTAGGAAGGCTGACCCCTTACATAACTTCAAAAATTCCCATTCAAGGATCTTGACCAGATAACTGTCCAGCTTCCTTTTGACCTTTTGGGGAAGGGAAAGTTATAACTTTCCTTAATAATTGGCCTGAGTATTGAACTCTTTCCATTGTTTGATTGTTTTCCCTTAATGTTCATCCTTATTCTGCCTTTCTGTAACTTAAACTCATTATATTTATGTCCTATGTGGAAGATGGAAAGCATGTCTTAACCTTCTTTGTGATGCCCCTTTAGGTAATTGAAATATACTCTTTTTCTTCCTCATTCTTCTTTCTTCAAGGCCGAGTATCTCCAATTTTTTACCTTGTTAAGTCTTGATTTTACTGTCCTACTCTACGTCTGTTGCACTTTCTCTGAATCTTAGAATGTGATTCCCAGAACTCATTAGGGATAGACTGCGACTAAGGGCTGTTCCTCATGGCTTTGTTAATGTGAATTTCCTCCACATTAGAAATATGCCAGAATAATTTGTGCTGTACTCTAGTTAAATCCTAATCTATCTCATCATGGCAAGTGGCCTTGTCATTACCACTTTCCCATGGGGCAATTTAATGGCAGTAACTGGTATGCCCTCACCCCTCCTCATTTTTCTTCCTGCACAGCATCACCAAATAGTGGAGTGAAACACCTCCAATCAGTTTCTTTAACATGTGGCAGGGCAGGGTTCACTAAATGTGAGCTGGTCCCTGGGGAGATGGGTTATTTTTTTTATTTTTTTAATCACAGTCACTTTTAATAAGCAACCTTTATCATGCTAAACTCCTGTGTTCCTTTCAGCTATTTTGGCTTTGTAGGAAACGAGGACCATTTTGGAAAGCAAAACAGCTACCCTCGTTGTCTTTCCCAGACAGGAATGATATAATGAATAATAGATAGGTGAGTTTGCTACCTTGCCAAGATCATAAACAATGCATAAAAAACAGCTGTTCCAATGGGTCTTGAGGGATTCAGGCATGTGTGAGAATGTTAAGTTTTGCTTACATGCAATTAAACATTATGAAGGACATCCCCTAACATCTAATGGCTTTTTGCATGTAATAGCAACAGCATTTAGACTTATGTACCACTTTATGGCATTTTACAGCCCTCTCTAAGCAGTTTACATTGCCCCCAACAATCTGGGTCCTCATTTTATCTACTTTAGAATGATGGAAGGCTGAGTCAGCCTTGAGTTGCTTAGAACTGAACTGGAATAAGCAATGAAAGCAATACTGCATTCTAACCACTGTGCCACCACGGCTTTATATAACCAATCGCCTAGAAATGCAAATACCATTTTTGAGGCTCTTGGTTGTCACTCTCCCTATGTTGAACAACAGGTGATGGTTTTGAGACTTAGTTGTCCGGATTCCGCGATTGCCCTAATTAAATCATGAGCCTCAAGCCAAGCTTCAAAAGAAACCAAGAAACTAAGAAAATTTCTATTGGACCATTGTAATTGTCGCTGATTTGTTTCGTTGGATTTTTGAGTTAAATTCTTTGTGTCACTCGGGCTGCTTCAGATATTTTGGAAGATGAGTAGACTGGCCTCTCCTTCTCAGAGGGAGACGGACAGTTCAAAAATGTGAAAAATGAATTAATAGGTGTCCAAAAATAGTCCAGCTGGGAAGGCATCCAAAGTAGGAGGCATCTTATGAAGGCATCCAGACAGCTTCTTCCCACTTCATCCTGGGCTTAACACCTGTCTTCTGGGGGATTTTTTTTTTTGTCTCTGTTCTTATGGCTTGGTCCTAAAAGGGAACTTGGCAGAAGACAATTCATTCCAGTTCTCCAATATTTGAAAGGGTAATTACTGGAAAGAAATGACAGTGGAGAAACTGAGTGTCTTCAGTCAGCAATACCTAGAAGAATGGAATGTGCCAAATGTCATGGCCTCATTCCCAAAATAATAATAAGCAGCAGAAGGTGTGGCCTTGCATAACCTATCATTAATAGAAGTCAGAGAAAAACTGGAATACATTGATTTGGCAAAACTAGTAATTCATTTTTTTCCCCCAATTTAAATCAACTATCAGCTTCCCTCCCTTCCTTCCCTGCCTTTTTCCTTCCTTCCTGTTAGTCTTTTGAAAAGCCAGTGAACATGTCTTGAATACCAGATCTAGTATCTACCCTTTCAGAAGATTGATATACCATTGATGGTAAAAAAAAAAAAAAAAAAGAATTTAGATTACATTTACAGTGGATTATGGATAAAAGGCTAAAGATTTGTCCTCTAAAATGTTTAATGGAGCATTTTCATGCCATGGTTAATGGGACATAAGTCTGAGCCCTTAAAATAGAATAAAATGAAACAATTACTCAACCACCCCCGAGAAACTACATTTCTGTTGATCTAGCCTAAAATGGCACTTGCTCTTCCATTTTGGCAGCTACATCCTGCTGCACATTTATATTCTGTTTGTAATACTGTTCTAGAGCTTTTTACAAGAACAATTCTCAATCTACTCATGTTTGGTTTCTTTTTCCTAAAGGCATCACTTGGCATTTGCCTTTTGTTAAATTTCAGGCTGATATTTTCATTTCATTTCCCTGACCTATCAAGATAATTTTGAATTTGATCTCTGTCTTCTAGGATATTAGCCTTCATACCCCATTTCGGGCCATCTGCAAATGTAATAAGCATTCCCTGGACCTCTGAAACTTTCTGACAGGTTTCCAGTGTGATTAGGTGCTAGAAGCAGCAGATTATTCCATTCATGTCCCAGGAACAATCATTAATCCTCTCTCGTGAGGCTTCGTTGGTACCTAAAATGCTTTGAACAAAGAACTACTGCAGTGTTTCTCAACCTTAACAACTGTGAGATGTGAGGATTTCATTTCCCAGAATTCCATGCTGTCTGGGGAATTCTGGGGAGTAGTTATGAGCCACAATTCATACTATGACTCTGACCTTGAATCTGACAATGTTGCTCCAGCTGAGCCTTTGCTTCAGATTACCAGTCTCAGGAATCATTAAGCCAAGATTCATTTGTGATTGATCAGCTACAATCATCTCCTGCTGAACTGGAGCAGTCAGATGGTGAGGCACCATCCCCAAACTCCATGTCTAAACCAAATATTGAGGTGATCCTAGCAATAAAGAACTATTTACAATAAAGCGTCATGGGAATTTGCCCGGCAAAATATCTGATTTAAATTGGCATTGAAGTAATGCCCTGACCTTGATTGTTGAAGCAATTGCTCTGACACCGTCAGATATTTAGCTCCCATGTTTAGAAAGGAAAAGCTTGGTGGAATCCAAAATTTGTATTTTGGAACAATAGAACAAAAATAATAAATATCCCGGCTACCACCACATATAATGTACACTCCTTGTTTATTAGGCAATTATTACAAGTGTTATAGATGTAGGACATTTTTGAGCTGGTTCCTAAAAGAAGATTTAGAACATAAGAGCTGCTTGCAACTCTTTAAGACAGGCGAGCCTATTTCTTGCCTGAAGTAAGATGTACTGTACCTGAATCTCTGCAGAAGTTTTTACTTTTTTCTGTTATAGCTTTGCTTCATAATTCTCCACAGTTTTACTCTCAACTGATGCACCCTGATAGCAAAAGCCGACAGTGCCATCCTGTGGATAAATTATGCTAATTGTTATATTGCATTGGATAGATAGATAGATAGGTATAAAGAGGGGTGTTTGGGGTAAACTTTAGCAGCATAAATGAATTCATTAAGAAAGAAATAAGTGTGAACTTTGGATAAGTTTTATATTACAGTTGGGTGCTGTAACCACTGTGAGAGAATAATAAATAGCTCCAGAATTTGCAGACTACAGTTTGTTTTTAATCAGATAGATAAATAATACAGAGGGGTTTTTTAATGGCATACAACAGAAGGCAATCTTTAAAGAAAAACATAATTTTCCAAAGGGCAAAACTGATTATTTCACTTGCATATAAATCCCTTTGTGCAACTTGCTATTGACTTGGTTGAATTTAAAAATAGTTTCTTTAAAAAAAAAAAAGTTGCACACATACATAAGGCAAATGTCATTCTTGCAGTGCTTATTCACTCAAAAGTAAATCCTGTTAGGACCTGATGCTTTCTATTGGTTTACTTAGTTGTTGCCAATTGCCTTATATTGAAGAAAATGTGCATCACTAGGATTGATAGAATAGACAGATAGCTGAGAGCCTTGAGGTGCTACCAAAACTATAAAATAACTTCTTTTAAAAAGGCATTGGGATGAATACATTATCAAGTATTCAACAAATGTTGATTGTTAACAGGAGAAAATGCAGGAGAGAACAAATTGAATTGAAAAGCTAGTTAGCTGTCTCAACAATCAATAGCAACCAACTTCCAGAGATAAACATTTTTATTGTTGTTTTCTTTTTTTATTACATTGAAAACAGAGGTGGTATTCAGCAGGTTCTGAACAGTTCTGGACTGGTAGCAGAAATTTTGAGTAGTTCGGAGAACGGGCAAATACCACCTCTGACTGGCCCCGCCCCCATTTCTTCTCTCCCTCCCAGCTGATCGTCTTTTGCTGCCCTGCACAGGAGAATGGAGCTGGAAAGCAGGTGAGTGGGGTGGGGAGGGAATGGGATTTTGCAGTAACCCTCCCCTGCCACGCCTATCAAGCCATGCCACGCCCAACAAGCCATGCCCACAGAACCAGTAGTAAAAAAATTGAATCCCACCACTGATTAAAAACTAATATATCTGTGCTAATATTCATATATTAATGGCACTTTGAAGGTTCTGCCTTAATTTGTACCTTCTAGCATAGACATTAACATCACTAATGATACTAACCACACTTACGGTGTGGGTAGTCTCTACAATTCCTCAGTTATCTGCAGAACCAGTTCACATAATCCTAAAATGAAGACTAATATAAGAAGTGTTGTTTAAGTTCTCAGTAGAGAAAGACAATTTCTTCACCACCTTGCCAAGATAGTGTATAGGTAGTCCTTGGCTAACAACAGATTGTTTAGTGACTGTTTGAGATTACAATGGCAGTGAAAAAAGTGACAATTCTTTTTCACACCACCATTTCAGCATCATGTAACCAAAATTCAGATGTTTGGCCACTGACTCATATTCATGGCAATTGCAATAGTCCCAGGTTCATGCAAACTTCTGATGAGCAAGGTCAATGGGGAAGCCAAATTCACTTAGCAACTATAGTGATTCACTTAACAACGGTGGCGAGAAAAATGATAAGATGGGACAAAATTCACTTAACAACTGTCTCACTTAGCAGAGAAATTTTGGTCTCAGTTGTGAGTCTTAAGTCAAGAAGTACCTGAAATGATTAATTATTTCTTTTTCATGATAGGCTCACTGACAAACCATAAAACTGGCTAACGTATTGGATGACTTGACCTTTTGTTTACTTCTCTCTCTCTCTCTCTCTCTCTCTCTCTCTCTCTCTCACACACACACACACACACACACACACACACTTCTTCCACCTCCAATTTTATCACAGTATCAAAGCAAGATTAGTTATATCCGTTTGAGGAGGAGAGTGAATATTGTTAAAAAGTAAAGAAAAACGTGAATGTCAATATGGGTGAACTTGCAGGACCAGCTATAGTGGCACTTAAAATGAAGTAGAGGAAAGGTCTACGGTGTTCTGGTATCTGAATAACCCAATCAGCTACTCTTTATCCCTGCAATGTTGTTTAATTAATAAACTGTACAATAAATGTCTTCTTACCTCTAAATTAAGTGCTTATTTGGGGAGCTTAATATCCTTTTCCAATTACTGACCACTCTAAATAAGTTGAGGGTATCTTTCTCTGCTATAAACTCAAAATTATTTGTTGCTGGTATAGACTAAGCTGAACCAATGATGGATGGATGTGAAGAATAAAAGGAGATTCCAGATGGTAAAATGGAAAATATATTAATAGCTGTATTCCATACCCTAGCAATTCTCCTTTGAGATGTAGTTTCTAACCCAATTTCAACAAAGGTTTAAAATTTGCTGTTCTGCTCTGGTGGCTATAAAATGTCAAGTAATATATTTGGAAGTTTAAGATTCTTTTTTTTTTTATAAGTTGAATTGGGTTAAGAGACAGAGAAAGAGAGAGAGGAAGAGCAGGGTGAATGTGGAGATTTGTTTTCTCTTTCTCTTTAAATGGTAGTATCTGTGACTAATTGGCTAATATTTCATATTGGCCATGATTTTATTTGAATGTTCTAAATGTAAATTTGGCTAGGAAGGGATTTTACTCTATCTCAGTGTCTCTGTACCTTGCAATTGAATTGCATCACCATTCAATTGAAATACAATTCCATGCAGGGAGAATTTTAAGTATCCTTCACTTTTATCAAGGCTCAGAGGATTTTGTAGAGAAGTAAAATATGTAAAGTGTTTCAGATTCTCTATACTGTGCAGAGAGTTTGTAGTACAATCTTAACGGTAATCCTCGATTTACGACTGGTCTCTTAGTGATTGTTCAAAGGTATGAGTGATCCAAAAAATGGAAATTTATGAACCAGATTTGAAGTTCCAACATCCTAGCCCCCTCTACAGTTTAAGCACTCAGCAATGCGATTGCATTTAAAGCTGTTTGCAGCATTCGGTGGTTACATAACTATGTTTTATGCTGGTTTTGCTGAAAACTGGCCCTTCCAGATTTTGACAAAACTAAGGCCAGAGTAAACTCTTGATTTGTTTAAGTACCATAGTGTTTACTTAACAACAGTATTATTTGCTTAACTTCCTCTGGAAAAAAAAATCATAAATTCAGGCTGGTCATGTGACTAATCCATTTTACAAATATTACAATGAATGACTATAATAAGCGGGGTCCATTATAGTTCTACTTGTACACACATTCTGATTTATGTATAAAATAATAAGATTATTAAACTAAGCATATTGCAATCAGTTCTGGATATTACTGTTCACAAATTCCCCACTCACAGATCCATCCATCCTTTCTCCCTTCCTAAAGTTAGAATATAATCCATGGTTTAATTTCCTTGAGAGATGCTACCAATTGGAGGAGATCTGAAATAATAAGGATATTTGGTTCCTTCAGGTATTTAGAACCACAGCTTGCACAATGCCTTGCCATTAGTCATTCTGACGGGGATGATTATTTTTGAAGTGTCAAAAGTATTGGATTTGAACTACAAAAGAATGGGAGAGGATCAAACTGTTGCAGTAAATAAGGTAGATCAATGGTCTGCCTGGATTCCCAGATGTTGTTATAATATAATATTCAGCAATAAATGGTTGTCCTGACTTTGCAGTTCCTCAGAATATGGTAAATGATTAAGCCATGATGGAAGTAGTTAGGCTATGAGAGAGAACCACGAGTTAGCTACTCTTGCACTAAGCCCTGCATAGTTCAGTGTTAATGTCCTGGTTTATACATAATACTAAACTATAAACTCTGCCATAGAATGCCTAAAACTCAGCTCACTTATTATGCTGTGCTCAAACTAAGCAATCTACATCTGTTTGTCTAATCAACATCTGATTTTTTTCATAAGACAATTTAGTAAACAAAGAAGAATACATGCTCCAGTGACATCCAGGAGGCTAATGGAGTGCTAATTCACAATATCAAAATTTCATGTCTCCAGTCTTAAACGATGACTTGTGTGCATAAGCAAATCTTCACAATATCAATTTCTGGAAGATGTCATGTTTAAGTTATTGAAGCAAATGTAGAAAAGACAACCATTTTACTAATGACATGTACTTGCTGTGGACTTAATTAATCCCATAATATGTAGGAATGTCATCTCAAAACAACATTTTGAGGACAGAGAGAAGGAATTGTGAATTTTGAAGCCATCAAGAAATGCAATGCAAAAAGTATAGCTTGTGATAAATATCTTATCTTAGAAGATAATAAGATAATTATCCCTTTCTTCATGCATCTGATGAGCGAACAATCCAGGAACAGTTTATGTCCTAATAAATACATCAATCTTTACGGTTCTACAATTCTCTTTGTTTTGTTAGTGGTGTTTTCAATACAAAATTATGGATAGATTTTTTTCCGTCCTCTTTCCAGACCAACTGTGGTTATGACTTTTCCTGGTAATTTCCCATTCAGATATTAACCAGCTCCAGCCTGGCTTAGCATTTTCAGATCAGTTTAAAATCAGGCTAGGCTCTGACCCCTAGTTGGGCAGAACATTTTAAAAACTGATTTTTTAATAAAAAGAAAACCTGATAAACTGTAAAGTCAGTATAAACAAGAAACTCGTCATTAATTTTTATTTTTCATGAACTGGCTAGCATGACCATTTCCCTACCTGCAGATTTCTCATTTTAATCCTGACAACTAGCTTGGGGAGAAAGTGCCTAGTGACCATTACATTCACCATTCAAAGGATTTAAAACTACAGTGGCCCCTTTTAAATAAAGTTTTCTGTTTGCATAAGTTGCTGCAATTGTGTCAGTAATTTACATTTAGGGAGTCTTGAGTTGCTTTCCTTCCCCCTCTTGGCATGCGTCCTTGAGATGATAAAGCTGCTTCCTCAGTGTAGAAAACTCAGCCACACGGATCCTTTTTCCTTTTCCTTTCCTTTCCCTCTTCTCCCACTTCTTGCTTCTGTGAAATTCTGGTTTGTTTGTTTTAATTATAAGGATCAGATCAAGACAGCAGCAACCACAATCCACACAATTACCGAAGTTTCCTGCAATGGAAACAGCACAGGTGATGTGACCTTGTTGATGACTTTCCCAGTTAAGGCAATGCCAAGGGTGTGTTCATGCATGCATAATTCTATCTATCTATCTATCTATCTATCTATCTATCTATCTATCTATCT
>NW_020769328.1:3685488-3698526 GCF_900518735.1 Pseudonaja textilis | reverse complement strand
TCTATCTATCTATCTATCTATCTATCTATCTATCTATCTATCTATCTGTTTGTTGCTGGTGCTTTTGTGCTACTTCAGTTGAAAGAAATGCAATGAAACAACAGGAAAACACAGCCTTGTCCTCTTGCTTATGTACCATATTTTTCAGACTATAAGACGTTCCGAATTACAAGACACACCTAGCTTTAGGGGAGGAAAATAAGAAAAAAAAATCTGCCTCTCTCTCCCAGAAAGTTGCCTCCTTGCAGCAAACAGCCTGGTCAGCTTCAGAACAACCGAATTTAGCACAAGAAGCTGATTGGCGGTTGGATTGGCCCCCCAGAATACCGACAATCAGCTGTTCCAGTCTGCAGAGATCGCCACCGCCTATCACCGTCTCCACATGCCCCATTTTTGGCCTCGGCGCATCCCCTGGGGCTTACTTACTTACCAAGAACTAAAACCCAACCCCTAACCTTAACCCCTCTTTTACCCCAGAGGCAGTAAAAGAGACCATTTTAATTTCAATTTACCTTTTGCAGGCAATGTTTTGAAGGCTGTTAAAAAAGCAGGTATTATAGTTGTTGTTTTTCCAGCTCCTAATCTAAATCCTTGAGAACTGAGCTAAGATTTATCAGCAGGCCTGGAAAAGGAGATAAAGTGCTATGATGCACTGTGATAGAATGGTGAGACTGGGCATTTGAAAGCAGTTTTATAAAATAATTAAACTGAGGGGTTGTTGACACTCTTTGAGCTTGCTTATTTTCTTACAGACATTTCATTATTCAAACTAGGAGTTCCTTACCAGCACTGATGATGTTACCTCGTTTGGTCATGAAACGTCTGCAAAAAAACAACCAAGCTCAGAGAGCACCGAGCACTCCTCATTTCTACCCTGAGCTATAAATATTATCCTTTGTTAATACTTAAAGTATCTGTGCTTGAATGCATTGTCTTCCAAAAATTACATCTCTCAAAATGTGAAATTGTTAATTTGTTTTCTTCTGGATTTTATTTATTTGGCTTATGGCAAAAATGCTATAAAAAAGCACATCACAATTACATTCCCAATGAGCAAATATGAAACTATTTACTCTGTTTACAAATTCAAATGCAGACTAGTTGTATAGTCAACACATGATGAAGTTGCAAACAGAAAGCCTCTGGGGTTTCTCCTGATATGTGCTCAGAGGGGCACTGTTGCCCATAGCAATAGCACAGACTTATATACTGCTTCACAGTCCTCTCTAAGTGGTTTACAGTCAGCCTCTTTCCCCCAACAATCTGGGTCCTCATTTTACTCACCTCGGAAGGATGGAAGGCTGAGTCAACCTTGAGTCTGTTAAGATTCAAACTGCCAAATTGCAGTCAGCTGGCAGTCAGCAGAAGTAACCTGAAGTACTGCACTCTAACTGCTGCACCACCATGGTTCAATATGTTGCCCTGTCTGCTTTGGGACATCACAACCACATTCTGAAGAGGAGAACTTTCCTCATTTATGAAGGAGACTGGTACACCTGCCATATTGATTCCTAATCCTATTAAGGAATGACCAGGTCTTACAGGGTGAATTGAATCCTTTTGGTTCAGATGTAAAATAGAGAATATTGTGCCACTTTCTTATGGGGGAAAAAAAAAACATTTCACCCATCACCTGCAAGTTTTTTTTTTTAATATTTCTTCCATGACATATTTCTTATCCTGTTATGTCAAGCACTGTCTGTCAAAAACCATTAGATGATGTAACATTCGGTGATGGTAATGTAAGAAGCTGACAAACTACATCATAGTGAAGTGTTTCCCCAGGATATTACAAATGAATAACTGAACACCATGAAGAATTTTCAAACATTTATTTTGCCCATGGCAAGGAAAATTTGAGTTTCCTTTTTTAAAAAAGCATATACATTATGAATTGGGTATGATTTTTTTTTTGTTCTGCATTTATTTTTCATGATCACCTGGCACCAAGTTCTTAGTTTTTGGTTTGCAGCAACTGAGTCTTAGGGCCAGTTAATCTGGAAATTTACTTGACTATTTCTAAAAAGAATTCCATGGAATAACCCAATCTTAATTCTTTAATCTTCTCTTACCTATTTCCTTCAGGGTTTCCCAAGATTGGTTTAACATATATTCTACATGATGACTCCTTCAGTCTGATGTAGGGAGGATTTGCATTACGAAAGACAATAATAAACAATAAGTGTTATATGGAACCAGAAACTTTCATGCTGTGTTTATATTGCATACTTCCCTCTCCTCCAAACTCAGTTATCATCTCTTGATTATTTCATCTTCTTTCCATTCATTTAAGAATATTTCAGTAAACGAAACTGCAGTTCAGCATTGATGTATGAAACATTGGACTTCTTATTTGTATTTGAAATTACAATGAATAAGGATATACATTCAATTTCACAGCTACTAAGGCTGCTGGCTGAGCAGGTACAAAAACAGCCAGGGAAATGATTGAGGCCTGGGAAATGGGCTACTGGTCAGTCAAGCTGGTTATCAAGAACTTAAGAGCTGAGTACTTGGCAGCACAAGGAAACAACAGCCAATCACCGTCTATCAACACACCAATCAAACAATAGGAAACCACACCCAACCAGGCACACATAAATATGATGCATAGAATAGCCCAAAGCACACATTCTGGTAGACTTGTGCTCCAGCACAAGCCTGAAAACTTAGAAGACCAAATTTCTGGTCCTAGTGAATGACCCAGATTAGATCTGGCAACATTATCCTGGGATGCATATCATGCCCTTCATTTGTGTATTTGAAATGTTTCTTTAACTCCAGTTCTTACCTAGTGTCTGTTTTTGCTGTAGCTTTATAAATAAGAAATTATATTACTGAATAACATAAACTTGGAAAAGAGAGGATTAAATATTTTTAATAGTTAAGTTAAATCCTCTTTGCACTTTTGCGAGTTTTATTGTAAACATGTATTGGAGAGGACAAAGGAAAATGAAGGAGCTGATGTTTGAAAACACTGCATGTAATTTTTTAAAGAGGGGTTAAATGGCCCTTATAAAGTTTTCAAATATATTAATAAATCTTTTTGTATTTTTGCTATGCAAATTTGAACAAATTAACGAAGTGATTTTCTTAAAAGTTTACCTTTTCTTTCTTTTTTGAACTGCTGGAATTATTCAAATAATAATTAGACTAATCTTGTCTGAGAAATATTCAATAAATCAAGACCAAAGGCTGTTTTAAACAAATTATGAGTTGTCACCCTCTTATTTCACTTTATATGAAAATAAATGCCTAGACAAATGTACAAATTAATTCAGCTTTCTACATTAACAATTGATTTAAAAAGACCAATAGTGTTTTTTTTTTTAAATTAAGCTGGATAGAATAAAATAAAATGTGCTGAATGGTATTAATATGTAGTGGAAAAACCCTTTTCACTTGTATTCTGATAGTCCAATGCACACTTATTCAGAGGACTCTATGTCTGGAGGTTAGTCATATGGAAATAGGTGCATACATGGAAATAGGTACATATGTGGAAATAGGCATGTTGAACTCATTAGGTTTGTATACAAATGAAAGCATTGTGCCTTGGTATCTTTGGAAAAAAAGCATTTCTATCTTTTATATTGCCGATAGGTTATAGTAATGTTTCCTGAACACTGATTTTATGGTAAAATTGGTCCATGAAGAACTAAAGTACCTTTCAGACAGAAGTGGTATTCAGCAGGTTCTGACCAGTTCTGGAGAACCAGTAGTGGAAATTTTAAGTAGTTTGGAAAACCGGCAAATACTACCTCTGACTGGAGATTTTACAGTATCCTTCCCCTGCCACGCCCATCAAGCCATGTCCACAGAACTGGTAGTAATTTTTTTTGAATCCCATAACTGCTTCCAGACATATCAGTTTCAGTCATTAATATTTCCCAAATAAGAATCCTAGGAGAGAGAGAGCCACAACTTTGAAGGAATCTGAACTGAATATCTGATTTCTCCATCTATGCTTGATGAAGAAATGACATGGTCAAGATACTTGCCTGCCAGGTAAGCTTCTTGGATTTGCCTAAAATTAAGTATAGTGTCAGGGTGAATAAATATCTATCTTTGCTTGGTGGAGAAATTGGGTGACAAATGGTTGAAAATTGAGGTGCAAGACTCAGATTTACACTTAATAAATCTAAGACATTTTGCTATTTATTTATTTAAATGTATTGGCTATCCAATTTCAATTGATTCTGCGTGGCAGGAAATTTTAAGTAGTTTGGAGAACCGGCAAATACTACCTCTGACTGGAGATTTTACAGTACTCTTGCATGCCACCCAGAATCCACCGGAGTTGGACAGCCAGTACATTTAATTAACAGCTTAAACATTGAATCAAGTAGAAAGCCCAGATGAAAACAATCTAACAAAGCACAAAATCGACAGAACGAAACAAGGGCCGCTGAACAAAATAAAAAATATCGGCTCTAGGGACCAATACCGGGTTTTCAAAACTTTCTGGAGCCCCAGGAGAGATGGTGCCATCCTTATCTTGGGGGATGCTGTTTCAAAAGGTGAAGTCCACAACAAAAAAAGGCCCATTTCTTTAGTCCCAGAAGATGGCAATGTTTAATGGCAGCAACCTGAAGCATACCCACTGTTCTGGAATGTCCTAGGCGCTTTGCCATATTATGCCAGTAATCAATCAAATGGCTCCCATTCTATGTTAAGGTGATTGGACTGATCATTCAGCCTTATTTCTGTGCTATCATTGTGTGGCCCATTGAGTCAGACTATCCAAGAGATGAAGAGATAAATTGAAACATGCCATCGAGAGTCTATCCTTACGACCTTCTTATAACTGTTCTTATTTCTGTCCCATTGTTGCCTGCTTTCTGATTTTTACCCTCTTAAGAAAAAAAGCTACATCATAGCTCAGTCTTCTGCTGGCTTTTATTTTAACCTCTTTTCTCTAAAAAGCTGAAGGTGAAGATGGTGAGCAGAGATCTCCCTTTTCTCCTTCTCCACCCCCCCACCCCCCAAATTTCTGCCTTAAATAGACTTCTGAAGAATCATCGTATTTGGGTCTGTCATATATGCCAACTGCAGCACATTCAAGGCATCTTCACATCTGCCAGTGACAGCCAAGGATGTGTTAAAATGTCGTGATGAATTCTGGCAGCTGCCCACTAAATATCATCAGCAAGTTTGTTTGTGGTGGGGAGGGGGAAAAACGTGAAAAGATCCGTAACAAGTGACTGCAATTGCTTGGATCATTAGGCCATTTCATGCACAGATGGAAGCACTGAAAAAATTAATAGGAGGTGACAGGTTCTCTCCTCCTCCTAGCCAGCACTCAGCAGTCTTGAAGATGCTCCCTTGAGCTCTGCCTGCTGAATTCACTTAGACCTTGTTCTTATGAACTGGATCTTGCAGCTGGTTACCATCAAAGAACCTCATTTGACAGCATATTGAGGGTTAGGCCTTGGGAATGCAGCGTGCAAGAATTGGGTTTGGATGCTCTATCTCAATGATGGTTAACCTTTTTGGCACCATGTGCCCAAACTGGAGCGCCGGAACCAGGAAGAGAGAAGCTGGCCAGTGTGCATGTGCATGGTGGCCAGTGGCACTTCCTGTTTCATGGGCACCGGCCAGCTGCTCTCTTCCAGGTTCCATCGTGCACATGCGCACCGTCCAGCTGGTCTTTGAGACCAGTTTTCTGGCGCACATATGTGCATCGGAACCCAGAAGAGAGCAGCTGGCCACATGTGCATGTGTGCTGGAACCCGGAAGAGCAGCTGGCGATGTTGGGCGTGCCCACAGGGAGGGCTCTGCGTGCCACCTCTGGCACACATGCTATAGGTTCGCCATCACGGCTCTATCTTATGAAGCCTAACTTGATATTCTAGAGTAGATTAGTCGCAACCAGCATTCTGAACCATTGGCTGGCTATTCAAATCCAGACATCTCAGGATGACTCTTCCTTGGGCAATAAGCAATGGTGAGTACGATTTGCTATGTTGTATTTCCCACAACTTGGATACATGAGAGCTGCCTGGTGCTCCTGCCAGTAGGAGAGATCTGTCGGTTCAGAAGACTTTTCCAAGCCCTCAAAGTGCTTTTTCAAGAGGCAACTGGATGTTTGTTGTCTTTCCTTGAAGATGTTTTGCTTTTCATTCAAGAAGCTTCTTCAGTTCAGATGAGGAGCAGGACATCTTCAAGGAAAAACAAAGTCCAGTCATCTTTAAAAAAAATTTTGGGGGGACAACCATGACTTAGATGACTGAGAATCTCCATATACATCTTTTTATAAGGGGTTCCTTAAGGGTGAAATTGAATGGTGGTCCACTTGGGTTTTAATAGGTCACTATTGCTTTTATTTTAATATATAGGAGCCCTCATTTACTGACCACAATGGGCACTGGCAACTTGGTCCTTAGGCAAAGCAAATCACCAAGTGAAACCATGAATGTTTTTGAGATACAAAACTGGTTTGTTTGTGTTTGTTTGTTTACACAGGTGCCATCATATTTGAATTGGAGCTTAGCTTTTAACCAGACACTCGATCAAGAAGTATTAAATGTGCCAGGGAAATAGAACCATCCTTACAGCTGTATTACATCTCTGTTTGTCAAACACTAAGGACAATCTGATGTCCTGATTGTGTCTTATTGAGGAATTTGGCTGACCACTGTGAAACTGAACACTGGATAATTCTTG
Source organism: Pseudonaja textilis (assembly GCF_900518735.1). The sequence continues at coordinate 3,691,860 of NW_020769328.1, read as the reverse complement.
GTGGCTCAGCTATAGAATTATTTTTCCATTGTCTTAAAACCTTGCCACCCAGCATAATTATGTCCTTATACCCTCTTTTTTCTACTTGTCATGACTTGGTTTTGCCAGGGTTGTGAAACATGAGGGCAGGATGACAAAATCAAGGTCAGAAATAAGATTCTTTGATCTTGTGAGGAATGCAATAGCCAGCCAGGTTCAAAAATACATAAGCGAGAGAAAACTCTTCAGTAGTTATAGTTATGTGACAATTCTTCCTTTTTTTCCCCTTGACATTTTTGTAAATACAACACCACAATGTTGTTATGTATCTTCCTTGCAATTTGATGCAAGGAAGAATAATTTCCTTGCATCAATTTTTTTTTGTCCTGGCTTTTTTTTAAAAAAAAATAAACCAATGGAAGTGAAATTATATGTCACACAATCAGTTCAGGGAACAAAAGTAATTAAATCTGTCTCCAATTGATACAGGAACTCTCAACAATCCCGCATCTTTTCTTTTTTTTAAGCAAGTGCAATTCCTAACCACCCTAAATTATGTCTTTGGATTTCTTGAAGAGATAATTTTTTTTTTTTACATTTTTAAGTGTGAGGCCTCACTACGATCTGCAAAGGTGGATGATAGAAGATGTGCCGTTGTAGATTTAAATTGCAAGTGTCACCAAACAAGTTATAGGAAATTATAGTAATAATGAAGATTTTGTTCCCGAAGCTGAAAGCATCTAATTGCATTGCTCTTTTAAATTGGTGGATTATTTGATACGATGCAACTCCCATCTATTTCCACGATTGCAGGAATAATTAGCTCGTTTTGCACAAAACAAAAACAAAACAAAACTGGGTTTGTCTTTTGCCAGCAGCAACACTCACATAGGGGAATGATTGATTTACTTCCAGTGAGATGTAGATGTTTGTTATGTGGAGGTATTTAGAGATCTGATAATAAAACCTGACATATAAGGAGCTCTAAAAGATGATGAGTGTATTCATTCTTAGGAGAAATGGTTTCCCTTTGTGCGTAGACACGAGGAGCAATTGTATCTAAGCACAGATGAATTTCAAAGTGGAATTCAATTTGCTTTCTTTCTGACACAAAAGGCATGTTCAAAGTGAATAAGGAAGGAGGGTAACAACGAAATTACTAGGCTGTCCAGAGGATACTACATGAATTACAGCTACTTTAGCTGCTTCCGTTGACAGCAGGTGCGTATTCCTGAATATATTCCATTAGAAATGAACAGGTGGGGAAAAAAATCCCCTTAGAAAGGGAAACTTTGGTATCGCATCCATAATATTCTGGTGGGTTTCACTCCTTGCCAAGAGAATAAGAATCTGGCTTCTGAAGAGTTGCTAGAAATATTAAGCTTATGTTTAGGTGAGAGGGTAGGGTAGAGTAGAGTAGAGTAGAGTAGAATAGAATAGAATAGAATAGAATAGAATAGAATAGAATAGAATAACCTTGTCTGACTTCAATGTTATACTATTCCATTTTAAATTTTATATTTCACTAGCCCAATATCTGCAGGGATCTGGGAGTGACATGCTTCACGGGGGACGTGAAACAGCTCCAGGTACTATATGTGAAATGCTTCCAGTAAAATCCTTTAAGAGGTGCTTATACAGCAGATGTTCAAGGGCTGTAAGACAGTTACCTTGATGTTACCTCTTTCATGTACTCAAAAGAGATCATGCCATACAGCTGGTTCTGCATCGTTCAAACCTGCTTAGGACAGCAGAGGACTCTACCTTAATGTACTGACAAAAAAATAAATAAATCAACTGCTGTTCCAGCTACCTTTGTACACAAAAAAGGTCATAATTTGTCCTTTACATCAAGGAACAAAATGTTTCATGCCTGTAAGGAAGAAGAGAAGAAGAAGAGAGAAAACTTTTGAAAACAGATTTTTTTTTTTTAAAGAGTCATATCAAACATTCACCTTTTAGGAGGAGTTCCTATACATTTAACTGCTTTTGGTGACATGGATTAGTCTTATCACAAAGCTTTGCTTCATCTCCGTTGTGGACATGTAACCGGAGGTGCGGCAAACATGTTATCACACACATTAATGTGGTGTTGTGTAGTGCAATTCGATACTAATACTGAACAGAACTGGTATCCACCTTTGTGAATATTGGTGGTATATATGACAAGATGGACAAACCACAGAACAATACTGAGATTTCTGATAGTAGCAGTTTGGAGGAGCGCATGTAGGTAAGTCCTGATCCTTTTCTGGGAGGGCTGTTCACCTGGGATCCCTTACCAAATTCCATAAATACCAAGAATGCTCTCCTGTGCTTTGATCCTAGGAGTGACCTTCAGATACATTCAGTGATCACAAGGCCTTCAAGACAGAGGTGGTATTCAGCAGGTTCTGACCAGTTCTGGAGAACTGGTAGCAGGAAATTTTAAGTAGTTTGGAGAACCAGCAAATACCACCTCTGACTGGAGATTTTACAATATCCTTTCCCTTCCACGCAAACCAAGCCACGTCCATAGAACTGGTAGTAAAATCTTTTGAATCCCACCACTGCCTCAAGATTTCATTCTGCATCAAGTTTCCCTTCTTTAGAACAGTTAACTTAGATGGGGGGGGGGGGGTATGCTTTGATATCTAGTAGAACTTCATATCTCAAAAGTAAATCTAACACATGATTCAAATTGCAACTCATTTCTAATGGATTTGTACATGATATGGGTTCCTCTTTGCATAAGGTCTATATTTTAATTTTATAGGACTTCTGAATTACAACAAATGTTTAGCCCTAGGGACAGAATGTATAGCTATCTTACTTTTATTGTACAATTTAGATTGTGCCGACCATCTCTCTTGATAGTTGTGCTTTGCTTAGAACTTAATTATGGTTTTTGAACTGTTTTCAGTCTGAATATATTCAGATAGTCACAATCCATTAACGATATACTAGAAAATTATAATCTTGTAAAACCCTTATTTACTCCTCTGCATCCTACCCTTTTACTCCTTTATTTTGTTCTTTTTTATTCTCTGCCTACATGGTTTCTCTAATTAAAATAGATATAGAGATGGATAGAGATTTCGCCCTTTCTCTGACCTTTAGTATGTACAATACATTAATCAAAGATAATTGGATTTTTGTGGAGAATAAAGCAACAAGAAAGAGTTTTCTGACCAGATGATAAAATTCTGCCAGTTGTTCCAGCTCAGTCTCAGTGTAATTTGCAGCTACTCTGATTACAAAATTGTTTTCCTAGGTCTGAAATTCTAAATCATTGATGGTGGCTATAAAACATAGCTATCCATGGTCTTGAAATTGTGTGTCTTGTAAACACTTTTGCCTTGTCTCCAGCTATGTGGGAGCAATGGAGCATGGTGAATTCAAATGCTCACATGGGAGAAGTCTAACCAATTGCTGATATGTTGGTTTTTTACCTTCAAAATGTTTGTGCAACACACTAGGCAGACTTAGTATTCTTTGCTCAACACACAAACATCAGTTTGATGGCATGATGAGATGGTGATGGTTATTAGGTTGCACTAGGTTAGGGAATGGATGGAATGTGCAGAAATATGAGGAGAAAATTGCTTGCTCAATTTACTGCTAATGATTAAAACATGGTATAAAATCTGCTCTGGTCATAAATGACTGATGTCATATCTATTTATGAAATTGAAATATGTATTTCAATTTATATCTCTCTCTCTATATATATCTATTCCATTTGAATATGGATTTCAGCATATATCTATACATCTGTATCTTTCTCTCTCTCTTTCTCTCTCTCTCTCTTCTATCTATATACATATGTACTGCTGTATGCTTATTTCTTAGTCTTAGTTATTATTGAGTATTGTTAGAAACCAATTAAATAGAAGAAAATTGCTAAGTCTGGGCAAATTAACAGCATCGTTTATCTCTTCATTTGTTCTTTATCAAAGTTCAATATATGAAAATCCTAAGATACAAACTTCTTTCATTTGACATTAATCAAATGATCATCCACATGGATTCTCTCTAAATACTATTTTTGAACTATTTCTGGACACTTAAAAATGGCTGCAAAGTTCAAATTATAGGAATTGGGTAAACTCATAGGATGTCTCCCCATTATGGAGAGAGTAAGTAAAATAAAAGTTTGCAACCAAGTCAAAATCCCCATCAACTAAATTACTGTGAACGAGTGCAGTTTTGAACCCTACAAATTCAGTTTACTGAAACAAAGAGAGATGTTAATAGTTCTGTCTCATCACAGGAGTAGTGAGGAGTAAGGAACATATTTTTCTTGCATTTATTTGAAAAACTGTATTTCTTAGATTTATTCATATGCAACTATTTTTGCAGGAAAGAATACTGTTTTTTATTCATCAGAGTTCTTTACTTACTTCTAACTTCACTATTGTGAACTGTTGAATCTTTATTAATTTATGACTTTGCCCCCCTCTTTTTACAAGTGTGGTCTCATGATCCAAAGGGATTATCTAGTTGTGAGAATATTTTTTTAATATGTGTTGGCTTGTTTGGTTCTTTTTAGTATAAGAACACACTGAAATTGATTCTGAAGCTTCCCTCCTGTTTTGTAGCAATGAGTAAAGTCTTGTGTTTTGAGACCACATATAGAGTACTGCATCTAGTTTTGGTCACCACACTATAAAGAAGATGTTGAGGTTCTAGAAAAAGTACAGAGAAGAGCAACCAGGATGATTAGGGGACTGGAGGCTAAAACATATGAAGAATGATTACAGGAACTGGGCATGGCTAGTCTAGTGAAGAGAAGGACCATTGGCAGTCTTCCAATATTTGAGGGGCTGCCACAGAGAGGAAGGGGTCAAGCTATTTTCCAAAGCACCTGTAGGCCAGACAAGGAATAATAATAACTGAACAAGGAGAGATTTAACCTGGAAATAAGGAGAAACTTTCTGGCAGTGAGAACCATCAACCAATGGAGCAGAAGTTGCCTTTGGAGGTTGTGGGAGCACCATCAGTTGAGACTTTCAAGAAGAAATTGGACTTCCATTTGTCAGAAATGGTGTAGGGTCTCCTGCTTGGGTGGGGGGGTTGGACTAAATGACCTACAAGGTCCCTTCCAACTTTGATTATCTGTAATCTGTTAACTATCATCATCCTATTTTGAAAAACACAGTAAGGGTGATTGATAAGAAGGGAAATATTCTTCTAGGATAGTAAATTCTTCATGGAATCATTCTTGCTGCAGCAACTATCAGATAACTTTACTAGATAAAGGGTTTCTGTAGTTCTTTAATGTAGCCACATAGGAATGGAAAAATCTTTCAAAAATAATGGACACTTTTTTTCTTGATTGCTGTTGATCACTACTGTGGAAAATAGATCCATCCCTGAACAGCATGGTATCAAAGAAATGCTGTCATTTTGTATTTTTCAAACATAATCTCTGAGCAGAAAAAGCCAGAAAGCAAATTTACTTTAAATACAACAGGATACATTGTACAATGCCTATAGTAGAATAATTGAATAGAATTATAGAGATGTGGCTATTATACAATCCATAATGTTGCTGAAATATATCTTACAGTACTTCTTACCATTGGCTCTGTAGTCCGTAACTTCCTTACCATGTATTAAAGCAGGGGTCTTCAAAGATAATAGCTTTAAAGACTTCAACTCCCAGAATTCCTCCTCCAGTCATGTTAGTTCAGGAATTCTGGGAGTTAAAGTCCACAAGTCTTAAACTTGCCAAGTTTGAAGACCCTTGTATTAAAGCTTCTAAGTTCCCTGTGTATTAAACATTGTGTTGTCAAATTGGGCCCTAGCAGAGTTCTAATAATTGCTGCCAGACTTCTCTGTTCATGAGTGGTTACAATTGTCAAGCTATTCTGAACTGGCCCTATATATTTTAGTTCAACATTGAGAAATTGAGCTTTTAAGTCTGATTCTTCTGGGAGATGCCAGTACAATGAAGCTGTGAGATAAGTTTGTTAATGTACAATACATGGAACATCTTGGTCAGATAATAGCTTGTTGACCCCTTGCTATAATCCTCTCGTAGAAAGAAATATAACTTAGGCTATAGACTTCGTTACAGAATCCAGCATCCAGAATAGCTTTTGCACAATTATGGAAATGAGCTAATATCCCTTCAGAGGACTTAGTCATACAAAAAATATTGAAATGCGCTGAAATGGACAAGCTCACATTGGAAATGAAAGACAAGGAGGATTCCGAATATTATGCAATATGGGATAAATGATATGAGTGATTAAAAAAATAAATATAAAGATTAGGAAGAATGGATGATTGTAAATAAAACAAGAGATCTTAAGAAATTATTAATGTAGATGTGTATATATAATAAGGTATATAATATATATATATATATATATATATATATATATATATATATATATATATATATAT
>NW_020769328.1:3667346-3677498 GCF_900518735.1 Pseudonaja textilis | reverse complement strand
TATTATTATTATTATTATTATTATTATTATTATTATTATTATTATTATTATTAATCGCACAGTCAGCCAGATGTTCAAGCTGGGTTTGGCATTTTTGTCTACCTATCGATTCCTTTCCAAGGATCTGGGATAGGCAAATCTGGATGTCTGATGGTGTTAAGATACCATCGACATGGGATGAAAGCTGCTCCAAGTAAAGCTGCCTTCTGCAATTGACTGATGGCAAATTTGTCAATGCCTATGGTGATCAAGTGGTGCTCCAATTGTTTTGGTAATATTATTACTATTATTATTAATTAAAAGCCTTCTGAATCGGACCAAATTTTTCAAATTGATCTACCTTGCTAATATATATATATATATATAAAATCAGATTGACAATTTGAATTTGACAAGGCTGATTTCTGCATCCGAAAAGATAAGTCTATGTGGATAAAGATATAGAGATGCAATTTGCATGGCACTTTAAAATGGAATGCATTTTGTTCTGATGTCCTATGTGACAGACAGCCTTATTAGATCATTGCACGCTCTCATCAATACGCTTCCAGATTCTTTTTCATTACTCGTAATAGCTTTTTATCAAACTTCTAATACAGAGTTAATTAGAGAAGATATTAAGAAAAGCTGCCTCTCCGAGGCTTTGGCTCTCCGTTATAACCACTTATCAGTATGCATTATTATGCTATCAGACTAATAACTAAAGTATCTTAGAAATAACTGTAGCCTATTCCAAGGATCAAGATGCAATGAAAGTGTTAGAAAATTCTTAAGTTGTATTGCCATCTGTTGGGCCAAGTATAGCATAGCAACTTACATTGATTTATGTTTGTGCAATTTGGCTTGACAATTGATTGGTCATTGGGTGCGTTTATTAGTGGATCCATAATTTGCCTTATTTAGTGAACAACTGGTGTTTTTTTCTTAGCTATCAAACTCAGGAGAGTAAGCATTTAAATATTTTTTATAAAGCCCCTAAGTTTTGTAGCATTTTGGCACAGTGATTAACTGGTTAGAATATTGAAACTGGACAGTGAAAGTTTAGATTCAAACCCTGACCTAGATAATTCATTTAATCTGATTTAAACAGCTGCCCATCTCACATGAAGTGACTCTGGGGGGGGGAGTAGGATAAGGAAAACAATAACTATATAAAAACAACCATTGTTAATAGTAGAAAAAGTTGGTAAAATTTACCAAGCACCAAGCATAGGAAAGAGTAAATATTATTTCCAACAATGGGCCCATCTTAAAATGTCATAGTTCCCCTGGGGCCGCCAAGCCTGATGGTGTAACCAAATCTGAGGGACTTCTAGATCGAAGTCCTTCAAAAAGAAAAGGAGATGAGATGGAATCACTAGCTAGAGTGGAAAGAGAGGGCCAAGCTTAGAGCCCTGTCACAGCAGGAAATAATTTAGACTGGATTAGATTAACAAAGTTGGAAGGGATCTTGTAGGTCAACTAGTCCAGCCCCAAGCAGGAAACCCTACACCATTTCTGACAGATGGCAGTCCATCTGATCTTCCTTCTCCAAGAATCTCTAAATCCATCGCCGTCATCATCATCATCATCATACTTTATTGTCATTGTATGAATATACACAGTACACAGTACACATACAACAAAATTCACATAACACCCAGAGACCAGACCCAACATGCACACACAAAAGACAATCCCCAAGCACACACCCCACCCACCAAGGTTCCCCACCCCCTAAAAACACAAAAGCCTCCACACAACACACTGTCCAATAGCTCACCGATGATATCCCTTAAATTCATTGTTAAGTGCAGTTATAGCCCTGGGGTAAAAACTGTTCAGCAATCGTGTGGTCCAAGTTTTAATTGTTCTGTATCTTCTGCCAGAAGGCAACAGTTCACAAAGATTGTCATTCAAAACAATAACCAAGAATCCAGAAATCATCAAGTAATCCAGATAGTCCCGAGTTATATCTTCTTATTTCTTTTTTGACTTTCTCTTCCTGGGGTTTTTGTTGTGATATTTCAGTTAGAATGTATCTTTTGGAAATCTTGTTGAGATTTTGCTGTAAATTCTTTTTTAATTCCAGAGGTTATTTTGTCTGCTACAGAGCTGCTCCCATACCACTCAAGAATACCATACATCAGGACACTCTCAATGGTGCTGCGGTAGCAGGACAGAAGTAGATGCTGAGATAGATTTATTTTCCGGAACATTCTCAAGGAAGTACAGCCTCTTCTGTGCCTTCTTCACAAGCATGCTAGCTTTCATAGTCCATGAGAGCTCCTCCAAGATATAAGGGCCCAGAAATTAAAAATCTGGCTTTTCCCAAGCGAATGCAGTTAGTCTGGTGAGATTCATGTAAACAGGCATGCAGCAATAAAGAAGTAACCTTAGTCAGTTCATAGTGTAGTTTTGGTTCTTTGTGCCTGACATGGGCTAACGGTTAATGTCCAGGGAGAAAATGATCCACAAGGCGGGCACCATGGGCAGAGATGGTCTTTCTGGCACCCACCCTGGGCAAAGATGGGGACCTCCTGGCACTCATCAAGTGTAGGTCCCAAGCATAACTTGTCAACCTGATCTAATGGAACAGCAGATATAATTGTGGAGAAGTGGTCCTTCAGATAAGATTTTAGAATATTGGGAAATAGCTTCATAACCTTCCCATTTCTTTCAAACTATCCTATTTCATAAAGCTAGAGTAGAAGTTACATGCTAACTCAGTGGGTTTTAAGGAAAGATGGGGAAAATGAGGTGTATCTGCAGTAAGAGGTTTCCCATTCCAAATCCATTCTGCAGTGGATTTACATCACAATAAATCCATGTTTATTGTTAAGAAGCATAGTAATTGTTAGTAAAGGCAGGAAGAATTATAACGATCAGAGCAAATGCAGAAGAAAAAGAATAAAACCTTTTGTTTTTGCTTTTTGCTACAGTCCCGAGGTTTATCAATCTTCTCTTCCTCATTCTCTTACATTGGAAGAAAAACATTCCTGTCAGATGCAACCTATCTATACTTCATTCTTCTAATCCATTCAATTTCATGGTTGCTTTTAAATGCATTTAATCTTAGAACTTTAGAGTTGGAAGCAGCCATTGATTCTAATTTTCTGCACAGTGCAGGAATCCTAATTAAAACACCCGCATTTTATAGCTGTTCAGCTTCTATTCTTAAGACATCCAGTCAAGGTAAATGTTTGGGTAACTGGCTTCATAACCAAACATCTTTTTGGGAAGTTTGTCCTTACATTTGAGATCAATTTGATTAATTACTGGACCAGTAGAAATACTGGTTGAATCCCACACCTGCCTTGTATTGGATTTCTGTTTGCCTTTGTCATGCATATGTCACTCTTTAACAGTAGTTTGGGGCTTTGGAGAGATTTATGCCATGGGAAAAAGGATAGATTTCTCTGCAGGAATCTATGTAGCCAACCTCAAGCTTTATAGCCAACCATTGTGATAAGATTAAATGACAGTTTGTGGCACGATGCAATTATCATTTGGATCATGGTAAACTGTTGTGCTGTTGGCCAATAAGGTTATTTGTCTAGATGCTAGTAAATCTGGCACAATGTTTATTTTGTTTGCACTTGTAGATAGTAATAGCACTCAGATTTATATACCACTTTACAGTGCTTTACAGCCCTGTCTAAATGTTTACAGAATCAGCATTTTGCCCTCAACAATCTGGATCTTCATTTTACTCACCTTGGAAGGATGGGAAGCTGAATCAACCTTGAGCCTGGTAAGATTCGAACTGCCAAATTGCAGGCAGCCAACTGTCAGCAGAAGTAGCCTGCAAGACTGCACTCTAACCACTGAACCACCGTGGCTCATAATACGTTCAAAGGAAGCATTTACACCAAATACATTGTTCTATTTATTTATTTCTATTCCACTTTTATTATTTTTATCAATATCTTAAGGCAGCAAACATGCATAATACTCCTACCTTTTCCTATTTTCCCCACAATCACAATTGTGGGAAGTGAGTTGGGCTGAGAGAGAGAGAGAATGACTAGCTCAACATCACTCAGTTTTGGCTTTCATGCCGAAGGCAAGACTAAAACTCTCCATCTCCAAAGTTACCCAGCAGACTTCCATGCTTAAGGTTAGATTAGAATTCAGAGTCTTTAACAGATTAACAGAGTTGGAAGGCACCTTGTAGGTCATCTAGTCCAACCCCCCGCCCAAGCAGGAGACCCTACACCATTTCTGACAAATTGCAATCCAAACTCTTCTTGAAAACCTCCAGAGATGAAGCTCCCACAACTTGTGAAGGCAATTTCTGTTCCATCTCACTGTCAGAAAAATCATCCTTATTTCCAGGTTGAATCTCTACTTGTTCAGTTTCCAACCATTATTCTTTGTCTGGTCTTCAAGTGCTTTGGAAAATAGCTTGAAAATAGCCCCTCCTCTCTGTGGCAGCCCCTCAACTATTGGAAGACTGCTTTCATGTCTCCCTTGGTCCTTCTCTTCATTAAACTAGCCATGCCCAACTCCTGCAACCGTTCTTCATATGTCTCCTGGTTTCTAGCTTGGTGCCTTCACCATTAGACAAACTGTCTCTTTGTTAGTTTTGTTCATATGGATCATCAAGTAAAACCAAAGAGTGTAAGATATGGTTGGCATCATTCTTACACTATGACCTTGGAAGTAATTTTTAAGGTTACAATAGCTCAGCTACCTTGGAGAGGAGGGTAGAAGTTATTAGCAAGAACATCTAATTGAGTGAGGCAGACATCCAGATGTAGTTAAGATGTACTATCCCACTTAAGCTAGTCATCAGTTAATTAAACAGAAACAAAACAAAGCAATCTTAGCATCCGCCGGAGTCATTTTTCTTTATATTCTTCTAGGAGAACAATTGATTTATACAAATGAAGCCAAGTGAAATGTGTTTCAGCTTTCGATGAATGGAGCTTCTTCTCTGACATAGTGATAGAAGTATTTTTTGCTCCTCAGCCGGTTATGCAATACCCTTTGTCAAGGAGAAAAAAAGGGGAAAAAAAGAACATCTGACTGTTTTTATCAGATTATGTAATCTTTTCACAGGTTCTATCGATTCACCAAACCAGTGAACCGCACAGTATTTTCTGTTACATTATCTATTTAATTTCTGGTGGAAAAGGAAGCAACTGAACTGTGTGAATGCAACACTCTTAATAATAACTTTATAAAGGAACAAGTATTACTTAAAATATTAACTTGAAAAGGAATAATTATGAGTCACCCTATGGTAAGATGGACAGCAAATACATGTCATAAATAAATATATTGCTGCAATTTACCATTTTTTTCCCCTTCAAATATATGATTGTTGGGACGACTTGGGTTAATTAAAACACTAATAAAACCGGGAAGCTACATAAAGGTTTAATTCAGCTACATAAAGGTTTAATTCAGCTACATAAAAGTTTAATTCTATGGTTAATTCAGATTATACATCACACCCCAAACTTTTATCATTGTTGTGGTTCGCTGGCATCAGGTGCAGATGGCTGAGGAGAACGAGGACTCAGATGAGGGGCCAGGACCATTAGGGAGTGGACTGCTGCCTTCAGAGATTGTGGGGGCAGGCAGCATCAATGAGGAGGTTCCCGAGGAGCCTGTGCCAAGTCCACATGAGCGCAGGATGATTCGTAGAAGAGAACAGCTGGAGCAGCACAGGCGACTCAGGAGTAAGAATGCTAAGTAATGCCCCCCCCCCTCCAGGAAATATAGGCCTGGTTTCAAAGGGCAAAAAGCAAAAAATGTTCGAAGCAACAAGCCTTGTGTGTAGACACTCCGCCTTATCTGAAGAATTCTGTCAAGGCTTTTCTGGTTGGACTAATTGGCTGAAAGCCATCTTTTATCTACAAAGAAGTTTATTTGTAGATTAAAGCTGTGAAGGTTTGAGTTACTGAGTTTGTTTGAGATTTTCTTGCTGGTAACTGGGTTGGGTCAGAACAATTGTCTACATTTAACAACCCCATAATCCCTAGCAGGGGGGAGTCTGGGCAACTGAATGGAGCTAGCAGAGTGTTTTAATGGCTGGATGCCCTCCCTGTCACCAATGGGGAGTTTTGTTCAGCAGATAAATTCTCAGTGTGCCCAGAAAGAGAAATATCTGCCCCTACCTAGGATCGAACTCACAGCCTCCTGATTGTGAGGTGAGAGCTGCACCTCTAGGCCACCACATCACTCACACCCCAAACTTTTATGATATAATAATGTAATAGTGTTTTATCTAATGGTACTATCGATAATTACAAGGGATGTTCCCATCGATGCTTGCCAGTTGATATCAACCATGTTGGGTACTCTGATTTAATGTGATATGTGAATCAATTCACTCTGAATTTAAAAAATGCAGTTTACGGTTGAGGGCCAATTAGTAAAATGGGCACTGTGATCATTTATAAGGTAGTTTGTTTAAATTTGCACTAGTGTTGTAAGACATGTTACTTTTAAACCATGGCTTAAGGCATTATTCCCTTTCAATGTTTGCAAACTGGCAAATTTTGATTTAATCTGATTTTTAACTTTATTTCTAAGTGATTTTTTTATTTTTAAATAATGATTTTTTTTTTACTTTCTGCCCCCCTGTCGCCTAAGAAAACCACTTTCATAGCAAGCAACTCAGGGACAGATAAAATTCTACCCTCTGCACCCCTTGGTTATGTTTGAAAAATAGAGAGCAAGATTCTCCTTTGCAACTACATCAAATACATCATGTGGCTTTGTTTTGATTCTACCATGCTTTGCAGTCGTAATGATGCTGTGAGAAAAAGAATTTCAGTCTAGTTCTTAGCTATCTTATTTTGCTTTTATGTTCCACAAAATTGACATTCTCTAAGGAAGACATCACCTGTACATTAGTGGCTTTGTTTTAATGAGAATTTCTGGCTGGTAATATTTTAATATGTGAGCTGAGGACTCCAGGGGGACCTTTATAAGGATTAGCTCACCTTATGTATTACTGGAGATGGATTCATCTAATAAGTGTGAGAATTATCCTGCTGGATTCCAGTCATACATTTGTGTGTGTGAGATGAGGAAAAAAAACAAAACAAAGCTATCCTAAATTCATTCCATCCAGGCTCAGGGTCTGTTCCATGCGTAAACATTGATGTGATAACTAAAAACTGCCTTATGCTAGCAGGAATCCTAAAAATTGGGAGATATTACGTTTGCATTCTTGGTGGGTTTCATCCTTATACTCCTTACAGCATGAATCTCAAAGAGCCCCCCAAAATCATTTAAAAAATCCATGTCACCCTTTCAGGTCAACTTTAATTAACTCAAAAGTAAACAATGAGCTATAAGTAAGGACCAGGGGAATGAGGAGTTATTGTTTGGACTACAAGCCATCTGCTTCTCAGGGCATTTTGGGAATAATTGTTAAGATAGCAGGCTAGAATTTGTTTGTTGTTTTGTTTGAACTTGGTGGAAATAACTAAAAAAAACTACTTACTGATGGTTGACTGTCCTAATCCTCCTTTTTCCCCCCTCCCTTCCAGGTCTCATAAAATTTGATGAAAACTATTTTTCAAAAGAGATGAGAATGTTGGTGGAAACCTCACGGTGTTTTGTGCTCATTTAATTACAAGAGGAATGTGTTCCCTCTTTCATTCACTGCAGTCATCCTTCTATTGATTTGCTCTTTTCATGGCTCCCTGTGCTTTCATTAAATCTCAAAGGAAGAGATGAGGAACAAACTTGGCTGAGGTTTTCCCAATAGAATTAGTACACCATTATAAAGGCTGAGTCCATATTTTATTGGAAAAAAATGGCTAAGTTTACATAACCCATAAAACAAATCACAATAGGGCAACAATGATTCCTGATTCTGGTCCTTCTCTCTCCATGCTGTGTTTCCACCTATGAGAGGTTCTTTCCTTTAATGGGGGAACATGGAAGAAGTAAACTTTATAGCTGACTGAAGTACGAGCTGCCCAGAAGCCTTGTAACCTAGCCTAATTCATGGTTTGTTGTGTCATATAAAACCCATAACATCGGGTTAATTAAGCAAACCCTTATGGGGTCACCCATGGCTAAGTGCTATGTGAATGCAGCTATGGGCTGGAGGTATCTGGAAGGACCTCTGGAATTCAAGAAGGTTCTGTTTTTTAGAACATCCCAGGAAGGGACACTGGCTTTAATGAAACTTATCTGTGTCTCCAAACCATTGCACACTTCACTGAAGATTTCCAGTGGTTGCTGGAATTGGGTAGATCTAGTCTTATGAAAAGAAGGACTAGGGGTGACATGATAGCAGAGTTCCAATATCTTGGGAACTGCCACAAAGAAGAGGGAGTCAAGCTATTTTCCAAAGCCTCTGAAGAAGCAATGGGTGGAAACTAATCAAGGAGAGAAGCAACCTAGAACTTAGGAGAAATTTCCTGACAGTTAGAACAATTAATCAGTGGAACAAGTTGTCTCCAGAATTTGTAAATGTGTCAACACTGGAGGTCTTTAAGAAGAGATTAGATAACCATTTGTCTGAAATGGTATAGGGTTGGACTAGAAGATCTTCAGGGTCCTTTCCAACTCTGTTATTCTGTTCTAATTATATAAATGGAAGATTGTGGCAGAAGCAAGCAGAAGAGATGCTGGGCTCTTCAGAAGAACAGTGATGAGTTTGTTTCATTTCAGAGCTGATCTCAATCTATAGGGCACTTGTGCCAGTTATACAGAAACCAGTTATTCTACTTTAAGAACAATATCAGGTTTGCTTTCTAGTATATTGTTTGATGAGCTTAAAAAATGAAAACAAAGTTCAAACCAGGGACACCATACCAATCAAAGAACTTTTAACTGCCTTTCCATCGGGTTAGTTCGGAGTGTAGCACCCTGACAACATAGGGGAAAATTTTGAAATATGACATTATATTAAAAAAAGTCAAAGGACTTCTCCAGATCCTTGCTAATGCCTCCAGAAACTGCTTATCCTTGCAACAATCCAACCATTCATCTTCAGATCCAGCTGGCTTGCTTGCTCAGCATGAAATAGTCACTGGAAAGCAAGAAAAATCTATATGCCCAAGTGTCAAATCTATGAGCCCTGTGCAGGTCATGAAATGGAAGCAAATTCTTGCTGATCAGGTTTTTAAAGAATCCGTCTACTTGAAGAGTTTCTTCAACCTGTAATTTAGCTATCTTCTTTCAGGGAAGTAAATGACCCATGATTAAACCAACCATCCTCCATCTGGTATCCTTCTATGGCTATTTACAGTCATAGTGCTTAAAAGAGTAGTTGTTTTTTCTCCCAGTCATGAAATACTGAACAATTGCAAAGGCTAGAAGAGGTTACACAAGAGAAGTAAAGCGATGTGTCTATTTTATTTTTAGCAGGAGGCAAGGGTGAGATTCAGTAGGTTCCGATCACTTCTGGAGAACTGGTAGCAGAAATTTTGAGTAGTTCGGAGAACCGGCAAATGCCGCCGCTGATTGTCCCCATCTATTCTCTACCTCCTGAGTCCCAGCTGATTGGCTGGGTCTTCTTTTGTTGCCCCGCACAGGAGAACGGAACTGGAAAGTAGGTTAGTGGGATGTGGAGGGAATGGGATTTTGCAGTAACCTTCCCCCAGGAGTGGGATGAAATGGGGATTTTGCAGTACCCTGCCCCTGTCACGCCCAAGCCATGCCCACCAAGCCATGCCACGCCCACCACACTACATCCACAGAACCAGTAGTAAAAATGTTTGAATCCCACCACTGGTACTAGGAGGACTATGCGTCTGACTTCATTGAAACTTAGGATTCTTACTGAAGAACGGAAGAGCCCTAACAGCAGAAACTTTCATATAAATGTTTAAGCTATTTCCATTTCAATGTGTTTTTCAATCCAGAAAAGTGGATTGTAAGTGGTGACTAGAAGAAGAGATTTTCCTACCATGGCTCTTACCTCCTGGAGCATCTTGCCTTTCGAGGGTTGGGTCCTCTTCCTCCTTCTTTGGCACTCCAAAAGGTCTCGAAGACATGCTGATGGAGTGAAGAGCACCTCCTCCTTGTGTGGGCTTTTCTCCCTCCCTTCTTCTCTCTCCTGCTTAGTTTTATTTTAATTGAGTTTTTTTTTAAATTTAAGACCTTTATTTATTGCTTTCATGTCTTCTACTGCATTTTATTAAATGTCTCTGTAAATTGCCCATCCCAGAGTCACCTTTAATAACATATGCAATA
>NW_020769328.1:3635194-3666946 GCF_900518735.1 Pseudonaja textilis | reverse complement strand
ATATATTAAACAAAACCATATTTAGTACACATGTAATGGAAATGTGAGTCCAGACTGTACTGTAACTCAGATTCCTAACAGCATAGTCCACAGAGGGTATCAGATTAGGAAAAAAGAAGAAAACTTGGTTCATATTCTGCAATAATTCACGGGAGGCTAAAACATACGATAAACAGAGCTGAGCATGGCTCATCTAGTGAAGAAAAGGATCAGGGGAGAAATGATAGCAGTCTTCCAATATTTGAGGGGCTGCCACAGAGAGGAAAGGGTCAAGCTATTTTCTAAAGCACCTGTAGACCAGACCAAAAATAATGGATGGAAACTGAACAAGGAGAAATTTATCCTGGAAATAAGGAGAAATTTTCTGACAGTGAGAACAATTAACCCGTGGAACAGAAGTTGCCCTTGGAAGTTGTGGAAGTGCCATCACTTGAGACATTCAAGAAGAGATTGGACTGCAATTTGTCAGAAATGGTGTAGGGTTTCCCACTTGGGCAGGAGGGTTGGACTAGATGACCTACAAGGTCCTTTCCGACTCTCTTAATCTGAATTCCTAAAAGTGCCTCTTTTTTCCCAGTGTCGATTTTTATCTTTCTTTCTATTTGGCTTGGCACTCACCTTGACTAGCTTGGTATCTTCAGGAAGTCACACGAACGTAACTGTTATCAAGTCTGCCTTATGTATTAATTTAGCACATTAAGTAATCATAGTGGCTTTTGATGCTTATTTAACCCAATCTATGGCTTAACTCCAGATGAGAACTCAGCTTTATCCCACAGATTGTTAAATTGGAGGCAGTTCTACCTTGAACAGAAAAAAAAAATGTAATACAATCAGAACATGGGAATTGTGGTTTTCTAGCCTAACACTAGACAAAGAAATACCTTGTAGAGAAACTGGCAGTTTGGTTTGGTTCATAAGAGCAAACATTGGTTTTCTTTCCATGAGCACAAATGTATGATTTATTATTTCTTTTGGTACATTGGAGAAAAGTTTAGCATACATGTTACTAAAATTATCTGCGAGCAAATTTAGATTGTATGATTTTTTGGGGGGGATGGAGGCAAACAATAATTGTTAGATATTAATATATTCTGTCCTGTAATCATTTATGACTCAACGGATTAAATAAGGAAAGTAACCTCTTTTGTTTTATGATTATCAAAAGACTCCAGTACTTTGAGGTTAATATGTTTCTCCTACATGGGGATTTTCAGATTCACAATTATCTTATCCTTCTGCCAAGGAGTTTTGCAGATAAATTAAATTGCCTTTCCAGATAAAGGAATTAAAATAATGAAAAGGCGAAGGGAAGGAAAAAAAAACCCCCACTTGCTTTTGTTTTATTTGGAGCCAAACACGTTTAAATGAAAGGAAACAAGGCTAACCGTATTTGTACAATTTATCTGCACGTGAGTCCAGCATTATTACATTTCCCTCTGTGATAATGCTGGCACACGCTGTGTTAAATTCTGTTTTGCAGTTTCTCAGAAGTTTGTCTGAAAAAGAGGCTTCTGATTTTATTTTATTTTTCTTGCTTGCAGGGTGCTGGTAAAGGAATGTAAAGTTCTTGTTGGGCACAGGGAAGGAACGAATCGGCCATTCAAGGGGACATTTGCGAAAAAAAGGTTGCATGGTTTTGAGAAAGAGACAAGCCTAAGAAAGAAGCTCAGAATAACTCACTTGTTTTGGGGTGAGTATAAAAAGGGACCGAGCAACTTGGACAGGCTTTCAAGATTCTGTTATTCTATTTTGGGATAATAAAGTGCTTTCCGGGAATTCTTGCCATGCCTGTCTCTCAACCCTGCCTTCTTGGAAGAGGTGACACCAGTCTTGTTCAATAGAAGGCACGACACTCACACACTTCCTTCTTCTCCCTGCTTGATCACTAAACAAGGGCACAACACTGCTCCATCTGCAAGAATTTATCTGAAATTTTCTTCTTGGGACTTATGTTTAAGTCCATGAGTTTTCACAAGAAGGAAGGAAAGCGGAGGGGAGAGGAGGAAGGAAGGGAAAGGAAAGGAGAAAGGAGAAAGGGAAGGGAAGGATGAGGGAAGGAAGGGAAGGAAGAAAAGGGGAAAGGGGGGAAGGGAAGGGAGGGAGAGAGGGAGGATGGAAGGAAAGGGAGGAGGGAGGGGAAGGAAAGGAAAGGAGAAAAGGAAAGGAAAGAGGGAAGAAAGGAAGGAGGGAGGAAGGAAGGAAAGGAAAGGAGGAGGGAAGGAAGGAAAGGGGAAAAGGGAGGAGGGAAAGGAAGGAGGGAGGAAGAGAAAGGAAGGAAGAAAGGAAAGGAAAGAGGGGAGGAAGGGGAGGAAGGAAAGGGGAAAGGGGAGGAGGGAAGGGAGGCATGGAGGAAGGAAAGGGAGGAGAGAGGGGAGGGAGGCAGAGAAAGGAAAGGAGAAAGAAAAGGAAAGAAGGAAGGAAGGAGGGAGGGAGGAAGGATAGGAGAAAGGAAGGAAAGGGGAAGGGAGAGGAAAAAGGAAGGGAAAGGAAAGGAGAAAAGGAAAGGAAAGGAAAGGAGGAGGGAAGGAAGGAAAGGGGAAAGGGGGGAGGGAAGGGAGGGAAGAAAGGGAGGAGGGAGAGGAAGGAAGACAAAGGAAAGGAAAGAGGGAAGGAAGGAGGAAAGGAAAGGGCCTCTTCCCTCACCTCACTGCATGGGATTATTTGGCCTGCAAATTTCTTTTAAATACATCACATTAAGGCCTACCTGCTTTCTGTCATTCTTGAAATGCCTGTGACTTTTCTCTATGGCTCTGATATCATTACTGAGCCGTGAGCAACGTACAGCTTTGTTTCTTTGGTGCTTTCAGCCCCACGGCCTGGAGAGCGAAGCTATTTTAATAGGGGCAGGGGAAAAAGAAAATTGTTCCGTTCCCATTTTATCATGAACCAATTCATGTTTCCTCAACTGATGTTTGTGAGTTGCGGTGCAATTATATCTTGCTAGGCATAGTTTGAAATTTATTTATATATAAAATGTTTTGCCTGCCAGCTATTTCCTAGAGCGGGTAGTTTACAATAACAGCGAGAAAAGAATAAAGAACAATTGAATCCCCTAACTAATTAAAAGCGGGCCCTTTTATCCTCACTACCCAAACACCCTGTGAGCTTTTAAATGTCCCTTTAAAGGGCAGAGAGTTGGGAAATGTGATATTTGAATAGATTTCCACTGCCTTTACAGTTCATAAGGGTGTGAACTATACCCTCCCTTAAACTGGCAGATCGTCTAGGCCAAAACTGCTGTGAAAGACAAGTTTGTGCGTTTCTGGGAGCTGAGCCATATAGGTTTTATAGGTGATAATGACACTTCGACCTGGACTTGGAATCCGCACAAAGACCAGATCATTGGTGTCACACAGTTATGTCTGCTACTTCCAGTTAAAAGAAGCCTCAATGCATTCGGGGCCACTCAAAGCTTTTGCGTTGTCTTAAAAAAAAAAAAAAAAGCAGCACTATGTAGGGCATTTTGTGGTAGTATGTGAGGGTATGGATTGCCAATATCCCACAGTAGTGATGTTTAGTGTGAAGGCAATCCCGGGAATTGAATATGTTAATGTCAAGCATTGGTTCCCTTGAGACTATCTAATAATTGTTTGCAGCCACCCATGTTTTGCAATGTGGCTCCTGTTTTACCCCAAAAAGCCAAATCATATCCTCATCCTTTTCCTATACAAGAAAATACGTTGGGTGAAGCAATTATCAGAAGTGATAGATGGCACAATGTTGGGTTTCTATCAATTAATTCCACCTGAATGAACAGTACTTTCCATGAGTTGATTTAAAAAAAAGGGATTGTCCCAATTAGAAAAACAAAACATCTCTGTGTAAATTATTAACTAAGTCTGCTCTACAATTTACTAATATGAAGAAAGAGAGAGAGAGAGGGAGGGAGAGAGGGAGAGAGGGAGAGATTAGATTAGAAAATTGAAATGGGAATAAGAATAGAATAGAATAGAATAGAATAGAATAGAACAGAATCAACCTCACTCTATTATACAGGATACCATCTCCAACTCCGTTCTCAGGGAGAGAGACTTTTGGCTTCATGCAAGAAAAGCAGCAGAAGCAGAAGAAGCCTTTCTTTCTCTCCCTCAAACTCCTCCAGAAATGTGTCTTTGTGAGACTTGTCTCACCAGTACAGCCTCTTGGAGCAGGAGGCCTCGCAGAGTCCCAAAGGCTCATTTCTGGCAGAATTTGGGGGAGAGAAAGAAAGACTCTTGCTGCTTTCCTTGCGTTCAGCCAAAAGCAGAAGAAGAAAGAAGTGGAAAGAAGCAGCCCGGTGGCCAGGCGAGGTGCATGGGGGAAGTGGGGCAAGTTCCCCCCCTCCACCCTTTCCCCCCCACTACCTCGTGTTGTTCACAATGCAAGCGATGCAAGTCTTGTGTTCTCATGGGCCACGTGGGCGGCACAGCCTTGTGTTCCTGTGCAGCTTGGATCAATTGCTTTGGAGGGTGCTTTGAGGGTGACATTTCTCTGTGGACCACCAAAATTTTCTCGCAGACCGCCAGTGGTGGTCAGTGGTGACCACTCATCTAGTTAGATAATGATAGTTAGGTAATGAAAAGTCTGCAAGAAAACAACCAAGCTCAGATAGCACTGAAGACCCGTCATTTCAAACTCAAGTATATTTTTTCTCAAGAAGAGAAGAGAACGATGAGTATCAAAGATGATGAGAACCAAATAAAGTTTTTCAATAGGGAATAATGTAGTAAGTCACAAGGCAGCTGACACGCACAAGTTCCAGTTTATGCATCAAGTACCAAGCAGACAATGAGTACTGGGATACAAAATGTGTTGAGTATCACATTTGATGAGTTTCAATTAGCAGTTGAGTACCTACTGGTATATTCATTCATACCTACCGGTATGTGTTTTTGGTTGCAGCATTGATCCTGAAGCAGAGCTTCCTCATTTATGCTATCTGAATTTTACCCATAGTAGTGCAATTGTCAGACTCTTTGGACTGGTCCTTGAATCCTCTGGGTTACATGAAAAGAATAGTTGAGATGAGTTACACTTGTTAACGGGAGAGTTTTCTGATAGTGAGCATAACCTCTTCTGGGCCTCCTCATGAGAAGTGGTTTTATTCACAGACTATTTTAATATTTGAAGGGGATCAGGTGAATTGATGCTTTGCTTGCAAGACAACAGAGAGTTATTTCAGTATTTTGAGCATGTTTCTGCACTCCTATTTATTGGACCATTGACTTCAATGAAAGAGAGAGAACATTTGACAGCAATAAATGGAGGAAATCACATGAAACTTACTTTCCCCCCAAGCCTCTAATTTGTAGAATAACTCGCCTTCCCGTCTCAGTGTGCATCTGTTTATCAATCAATCAGTCAGGGCAGAGAAATGCTGCCAGAGGAAACCCATATATTAATGGACTGTAGCTCTCAGTTTCCATCACCATTGGGCATCTCTTCCTAGAGATATTTGGAATGGTATTTCATTAACATCTGGAATGTCAACGCATGCCTATGTATTATGGCAGAAGTATAAATAGGCTAGCTTCGGAGGGGGGAAACGATGAGTGGAGAAATCATGTAAAATATATTTTTAAGTTATCTGAAGCATGAGAGATTCCTCCTCCCCATTAAATCATCCATGACATTTGTTGATAAGATTTTTTTAAAAACAACAACAACAACATGAGGAGTTGTTGTTGATCAAAATGCTCATTCAATTATAGAAGAAACACTCTCTTTGGTGAGGCCACATTTGGAATACTGAATAACAGATTAATGGAATTGGAAGGGACTTTGAAGGTCTTCTAGTGCAAGAAGAATGCAAAAGAATGCAAAGAAGACCCCAAAGAGAAGGGGGAGACAAACTTGTATGATGAAGAGCTAAGGGAACTACATATACTTAACTCAGGGGAAACATCATAACATACTTGAAGGGCTGTCACAAGAAAGAGAGCCTTCATTTATTCTCCTTAGTACCTGAAGGTAAATCAAGAAGCAATAGGTGGAAACTTATTAAAGGGAATTCCAACCTGGAAACATGGAAGAATTCCCTAATAGCAGGACAGATTAATTAATGGAAAAGGTTCTTTCCTGGAATTGTGGGTGGGTGGCTCCATTGCTGGAGGTTTGGTCACCAATTGTTCAGGGTTGTATAAGGACTGCTACATTCTCTTCCTGCCCTATGACTCTATCTATCTATCTATCTATCTATCTATCTATCTATCTATCTATCTATCTATCTATCTATTTTTTTCTGACCCAACCTGGTTCCAAGACAGCAAACGTAAGACAAAAGCAGCAGCCCTCATCTTTTAAGGTTTCATTTACGAATTCTGTTTCCTCACCGATAAAAGGCTGCTTCTACCTAATTAGCTCCCACAAGAAAGAGCCTTACCAAGTAGTTTTTCAAGGCTGTCAAAAACCCTCAGATAGGACATAGTTTACAAGAGTTTTCAAATACTAACTATAATGTCCACGAGGCTGAGTTTCAGAAAGTCTTTGCCTTCTGCAAAGAACGCTTCTTCAAACCTGGCTGTTATCCTCTTGAGGGAGGGGCCATTACCTTTCAGTCTTACTCCCGAGTCACCTGTGCTGTTGCAACTGTTCTTTCCTCCGAGCAATCCTTCATGCACGCGCATTTGACACAGGCTCCTCAGGAACCTCCTCATCACTGCTGCCAGCCCCCACAATCTTTGAAGGCAGCAGTCTACTCCCTAATGGTCCTGGTCCCTCAACTGAGTCCTCACTCTCCTCTAGTCTCCGTACCTGCTGCTGGCTAACCACAACACTATCTATCTATCTACACACACACACACACACATACACACACAAACACCACAGAGGAAACAATGCTTTATGATTCTCACTGCAAGTCAACACGTGCAAAAAGAGTTGAAACATAAGTGGGCAGCCAGTTTTGGGAAGACAATTATTTCCCTTCCTCTGAAGATCTCAAAAACTATATTTTGTAAATTATTCTTGATGTTTTCCTTCTTCTAAGCTAGCTTTTCATTTCTTTACTGTTTTCTCCTCAGATTGCAACAATTGACTGGCTTTCTTTCTATAGATGTGCCTGCCTCTGTGTGTATCTATGTGTATGGTTGTATATATGTGTACACAACACATACACACACACACACAAATGATATATTACTGTAATCTCACCTTTTGGGGTGCTGACAAACCTCACAAGAATTACCAGGAATTATTAACCAAAATACTTGCGATTCTCCCATCGCTCCCTCTATCCCTAGGAGGGAAAATGTTACATATAAATAGCTCCCAACCTGAGAGTGAATGAGTCTTCCGTACTGTTTCTGGTGACCAAATGAATAATTGGTTACTGGACGTATTGTGGAAGGCAAAGCAAGACTCCCCAGCGAGACCAGAGGGGTGGGTGGGCAAACTTTTGAAAATAGCAGAATTCAGTGCATTTTGTCTTAGATCGACTTTTGCATCAGGGTTCCAGCAAGAAAATTGGGTACAGCTATTCATGCAGAATGAAAAGAAATGGGAATGTGATTGTATGGTGCAGTGGGCAGAAGGGGCTAATGTCAAAGTGTTGTCCTCCTCTCTGTGCGAGCAGGTCTGTTGTTGAAGTCTATTCTGGGCCCATCTATCAGGAGGAGGTAATAGTTATAATAATTCAAAATATGCCAGCATGCCTTTTAGATCCTGTCCTTCCCTATTGGATTTCTTTGTTCTAAAATAGACAAAAACAAACCGCAAGTGCTTCTACCTACCATATTATGAGATTCCAAAGCAAAAATACCATTTTCTCTTTTTAAAGCAGAAAGCATGAAAAGGTTTCTTTTAAAAAATATATATATCATTTGAAGTTAGGGGGCAAAACGATGTAATTATTCCTGGCACCAGTTCTGGATTCTAGTTATTTTTAATCGGTTCTTGCAAATTA
Source organism: Pseudonaja textilis (assembly GCF_900518735.1). The sequence continues at coordinate 3,659,061 of NW_020769328.1, read as the reverse complement.
ACTTGAGTTGTAGAAACTATCTGTGCACCTTGATCTTATGAAGCTTCCTTTGACATCCAGACACAGTTACGGAATTCTATATTTATCTTTGTCATTAGATATAATAAAACAATAAAACGATAACCTGCTTTTTTTTTAAAAAAGCAGAGCGTTATTTCTTAAAAAGGGTAATGCTTAAAGAAAAAAAAATGCTTTAGGGATTAATGATCATCCAGTGGAGATATATATATATATATATATATATATATATTTATATATAAAAATATATATATATATATATTTGCATTGCTCTGATTTGTCTGTGAGTTTGTGAGCAAAACACTGTATCACTGGTCCAAATTACTCAACCAGAAACAGATGTTAACATTGTTTCAAGAGTATCTATTTTCCAATTTAATTTATATTTGGATAGAACTGACTAACTCAGCTTGTGATCTATCCATCAAAAGTAGTTACATTTCAGTCCCCTGGAGCTAGTTAAGTCTTTCTAGTTTTAACCCCTGCCCGTCTACAGGTAAAAAGTAAATGTGACTGAACAATTTTTAAGCATCTGCGACATGTCATAATCAAACTGTTAGGAAACCCTGGAAGGTCAGAAAACTCATTTCAGACTCCATTTTTCTTCTTCTTTATTGCTGCACCTGGTAAATATAACCATTTGTTTATGTCTGTTAGTTGAAAGCCATGTCCTACGGAACATAAATGAAATAATGCACCGATTATAATTGAACTGGTGAATTGGAATTATCAATATTGGTCTATATATTGGTCTATATTGTGGGATCCAAACAACCAGTCCTTTTTATTAGAAGATGTATATCCCTATAGGATGTGTAATATCGCTATAGGATGTGTAATATCGCTATAGGATGTGTAATTTTAAAATGTGTTGTATGTTCTGAAGATGTTTCTTGGATGAGAAGCGAAACATCTTCAAGGAAAGTCCAGTTGTCTTTTGAAAAAGCATCTTTGGGACAACTATGACCTGGGTGACTGAGAATCTCCATAGATATGTATCGTATGTTTTCATAGAAATGTTCCCTGCAGCAATGAGATTATGGTTCTCTGATGGTTCTGTGTTCTACCATAACTTCAGCATTTCTCACCTTTGGGCCATGCTGCTAGGATATGCTGAAATTACAAATTTGGAGTATTTACAGAGAGCCAACATTTCCTTATCCCATAGATTATGCATTTGGCATGGGTTGTGAAGGATGATGCAATTGAACAAAACTTCTTTCAATATTCTCTCTGTGGATTTGACAATTGAGCTAACGCTGGCTGGGAAATTATGGAAGTTGAAGTCCGTCTGTCTTCAAGTTGCTAAGACTGAGAAAAATTACAGTAGAGGAAAATCCAAGATAGTTCTTTAAATTAGACATTTTCAGGACATTGTTTTTTCCTAAGAGGTATGATTATGCCATACATCTACCCATGGCTTTGTCAAAAGGCCACCCAAAGCAGGAACAAATTGTAATGGAAAACTTCTCTTTACTGCGTAATGTTAATACATATGAGAAATTGGCAAGTTCCTTCTGAGGACCGCAGCAAAATTTAATGTAAGATGGTACGAGAATTGGGGAAAAATTTTTTTTTTGAAACGATAACCCTTTTCACGCTGATTTAGTTAGATGCTGAAAAACTGTTCAGCCACTCTTAATCAATATGTGGCAATTCCAGCTGCCTTCTGTTCATTTTCATTTATATTTTAAATAAGAAAAACAAGGAAGTTTGTCTCGCGGGGTTTTAGTCATTGGTATTCTGGATCAGTTGCAGAACCTGTAAAGGTTTATCTTGAGAGGCGTTGAGATTGTGGTTTGTTTGTTTTGGCTTAAAATATGATAAGGACATTTTCCCAAATAACCCTTTCTTATTTTATTTTGAAAAAACTATAGGATTAAAAAAAAAGCGGAAGAATTGTAGGAGCCAAGTTCGTCATCTCTCAATGAATGTTATTCAGGATGAAAGTGGGAAGGAGCTTGCTGCAACATGTAAGGGTTGTCTACAGCAATAATTATATTGATCTAAGTATTACTGATATCAATGGGAAAAAATACATTCTCAGAACCATGAAGTTAGTTTAATTGAGTTTAGTTTGCTTCATTGTCATTGCACCTCTTACAACGAAATTAAATGCCATCTTCATCTACATTATAACTATAAAAATAAAACACAAACACATCCTTCACATTCTACACAATTGAATTGAAAACCCGATATTGCATGAATATTGCACTATACAGTAGAATTCAACAGAGTTACTGCCCTGGAATAGAAGCTGTTTTTCAGCCTATTTGTCCTTGTTTTTAATATCCTGCACCGTCTGTCAGATGGTAATAGTTAAAAAAAAAAAAAAAAAGGTGCCCACCGAGGATGAGATGGACCTTTAAGAATGTTTTGAACTTTTTGCAATTAGGAACAGTTGATGAAAAAAGGAGCAAGAAAGTTTTTATGAACTGAAGGAGCTCAAACAAGACTGAGAATTGAAGGGTGCTAAAACTGGGGGGGGGGGGAGTTGAAATATGAAGTTTATTTTACACAACAAACCAATTCACTTTGACAGAATGACAGAGTTGATGGGAACCTTGGAGGTCATCTAATCCAACCCCTTGCTCAAGTAGGAGACCATACCATTTTGGACGAATGGCTGTTCAGTCTCTTCTTAAAAACTCACAACTTCTGGAGTCGTGCCCATCCCATTGATTAATTGTTCTCACTACATTTGCATTCTTCCAAAAGTCTCACAATACTTTACATACTATTCCTCTTTTATCTGACGGCAATCCAATATATACTGTAGGCTGGTGAGCGCTCAAGATCATTGAGGAAGATCCAATTTATTATCTGACTTGAATTTTAAGTGATATTTTAGAGGAGTGGTTTTCAAATCCACGTGAAAGTGGAATTTCTATATATTTTGGTTGAGTGGAGCTTTGAATATAAATCTCGTAAATTGGAACAAAGTTGGGTCGTGTTCCTAAATTTTGTTACACAGTTCCAGGCTCAAAAGAATAACACACACCCTCAACCTCGCAAGTTTCAGCTAGTCCAAATTATTTCAAGGACAGCATATCTGAAGCGGTGATGGATGGTACTATTTCAAATGCATTGGATTTTTTGCGGCAAAATTTGGGAGACACAAACTTGACTTGCGCTGTTTAATATAGACAAATTATCTGGGGATTGATGTATTATAGGCACCTCTTGAGAACCATTGCTGTTTGTATCTAGGAAGGGCATCGTGTATTCATTTAATTGCTTCTTTAGGATTAGAGCCTAATTTTCACATTTGATTTTAATTGCATTAATGAAAAAACCCAGTATAAATATAAGGAAAAGGAACCAAACCTTATTTTTAGCTTACTGGGAGAACTTTGTGTTCTATTTTATCCTACATATACATGGCACTCATTTATCAATCTTCATTAAATTCATTGGTATTTTATTTCTGTTGTTTAATCCAAAGAGAAATATTTTGCAAAGCCCACTCTTACATCACCTTGTCTTTTGGGTGATCCTCTAGTAGCTATTACAGTCCCACAGTCTAAATGGGTTCACATTTATCAAACTCACTTCAAAGGAAATTCATTGGGAACGCCGTAAGATGGCAATATTTCTCTTTGAGAAATGGGCAGGAAAAAGAAATGGGCATTGTTTGTAGCAATAGTCAGACTTGGGTAGTTTGTCAAGAGCTATAGCGACTAGCTCAAATTGTAATTGCTTATGTTGTTAATTTTTTTCCCTTTTCTTAGTGGCACAAATAATTAGGAATGTCATTAGAAACCTATATAGTCATTTCCTCCCCCTCCATTTCCACTGGCTCTTTTCTCCCATTTCCCAGTGCTTTTTTTTAATGCTGTTTAAATTCTGAAAAATATAAAATGGAATTGGTTTAAAAAAAGTCTTGGAGGATCAGGCCATCAATAATTGTGACCACATGAAAGCTTTGGATTTATAAACAAAATACAAAATGGAATTCCAAGCTGTAAAAAGGGGCATGCTTCACCTTTTATCTGGCCTTCGAGCTTTCCAGAGACATCTGCGATGCTAAAACAGTACAGGTGCAAATCTGATTTGATTGAGTTGAAAAGAAATGATTTGATTTGGATCTCTGGACTGAGTTGTGAAATTATGTTGGTTTCATTCCTATTTCTAAACTGATTCAAACAATCCAGCATGGACAGAAGCTTTTCAATACATATTGAGCTGAAAGAATACGGTTCAATTTTATCTGATTTGGGAACTTTAATTAAAAGAAACAAGTATATAAAATATCCAGGAGTGCATGTGGTAGCAGGGACATCTTTCTTCTGTACTAGTGGCCCATGGCAAGATAAAAGAGAAATGCAGAAGAAAACAAAAATAACACAATTGTATATAAATTCATATACATTCTCTAAATAAATAAATTGATCTGGAATCACGTTGCTCACGTGAAGAGATGTGTAAAAAATAAAAATAAAAAACTTTTATTAAAAAAAGAGAATCTATGTATCTGCTTTTGGACTTTGCTTAATACAGAGAGAATAATAATGGCACTTAGATTTATATATTGCTTCACAGTGCTTTACAGCATTCTCGGAGTGGTTTACAGAGTCAGCATATCTGGATTTGCAAACCAGATTTGCAAACCTTGGAAGGATAGAATGCTGAGTCAACCTTGAGCCAAGTAAGGATCAAACTCCAGACTGTGGGCAGAGGTCAGCCTGCAATACTGCATCCTAACCACTCTACCGCCATGGTTCTTACAAAGAATAATTTTAAGAATTTGACTTTCCCCAGTTTGGTGTTTTTAAGAATAGGGTGTTTCTGATTTCCAAACATTGCTGCATGCTCATAGTAGAATTCCCAGCATGTCTGATGGACACCAAATTGTGAAAAATGTCTTCTTGTCAAGAAAAATCTTAAGTGAAATCCCAGTGAAAACCTGACCAAATTCAGTTGACCTAATTATAGGAAGGCATCCTATCTTGCTTTGGGTAGACCTCATATTACAATCAAGATCCAGAAATTCACACCACAAACTCATTTTAGCATCTTTATTTACCTACATGCCATGGATGCTGGATGTTCAACTGAAAGACACCAATTTTTAATATAGGAATCTTTCTGTAGTTGTTAGCTCAATTATCTTTGTGTACTATTAACAGCTACACTTGGGCATCTGATCCTAGTATTGGTTTTTTAACACCTAATGAAGGTGTAATTTGGCATAAAAGTTTCTATTGTGAAACTAATATTAATTAACAAGGCATCCTTAGAATAATGCAGCGTGAGAGAGTTTGGGATTTTATTTTGACAGCTTTCATTTTCAAAAGGGTAATTAAAATGGTTTCACTGTCACAGTGAGCATGTACCTATCACCTCTATTACACAGCTTTTTTTTATTTTGCTTCTAAAATTATATCACTAACTAGAAGAATTTCCAACTTTTACATTAGAAAGTAGCTCCTTGAGGATTGCTGAGTTCACCAGCTAAAGTTTGGAATGAATCCAACTTTTGACTTGTAAGTTTCTTATCCGATCCGGTCCGATTCACAGTTGGGTGGGAAGCATTAAGCATTTATGATTTAATGAAGCTTCACTGCTCAAAATACTCTCAATTCCTTTGCATGGTTGAGGTTGCTTTGCACAAATTCTAGGAGAACAGACTTTCTATTCTTGGAGATCTCAACTGACTTAATCCATATCTTGTGAACTTATTTATAATAACTTTTGCTGCCCATGCAGTTGCATCTCCAAAGAGTTCACTGTGAAATGATTAAAGTAATAAAAATGATCAATTAAATTGACACAAACAGATTCATTTAAAAAGATAAAGAAAAGAGAAAGGACATGAATGAGAGAAAAACCAGTCACCCATCACAGAGAAAATCATGATGAACTGTAAATGAAGACCTGGAGTATCCACTACCTTTCATATTTCCTACATCCTCTAGAGTAGGACCCTGCAGAAATCAACACATGGAAAAAAAAGGAAGACATGCAATATACAACCAGTACGCATTTAAGGAAGAAGTGTTTTAAATTCATTTTTGATAAACAAAAAACCAGTTGATGATTCCAACACAACTTCTCTTCAAACTGCATTGCTTAACTCAAGAAGTACATAAGGCAAACTCTCCTCCCAAAATAGTGGTTCCAGCCTTTGCTACTGCTTTGATATTCTCCCTATGTACCAGAATGTCTAAATATACCAATCCTTTTTTTTTTTTTTTAAGGGGCACCTCTGGAATAAATCTCCGAATATCTATGGGAAATAAAACCCAACTTCCATCTTTTGCTCTGATGTTCACATTTATCTGGCACAAAAAAAAAAAAAAAAAACCCTGTGTATAAATATTAGTATTAGTATTAAAATAAAATTTAGCACCTGGGATGCAGGAGCTGCCTTATTTATCCTCTGATTATAGCAAACCTTGCCGGCTTTATGCCATTATGCCAGCACTGCTATTATATTCCTTGCTGTTCTCTGCATAGAGTTTTGCAGAATATATTGCTTAGCATGAAGGCATATTTTTTTTTTTAAAAAAAGCCTGGTTTCCTTTAGATAGAAAATGCATTTAAAATATTTATTTCAAAATATTTAAATACAGACAATGCAGTTAGTTCTGATGCTCTGTAGTATACAGAGATTTTTCAGATGTAGGAATAAAACTAACCTTTACCGGATAGAAACCACATTTCCCATCCCTTTCAAAGTTCCAGCAAGGATTGACATTCCTCCTAGTTAACCTTGAAATGAATGGGCCTGATTGGCTCTGGCCAAGATTCAAGAGGAACAGAAATAATGATGTGAAATTTCTCAGAGGGACCATTTGATCTTATTTTGAGCTTCCAGATTGAAATATTCTCCCTCAAGAGAGCCATCTGCATAATTCCAAATACAGTCGAAATAGCTCTTATGTGACATGAAGTGTCAATGGGGAAGATTTTTGTGCATCACCTAGATTGCATGAGCCACCTGCAGGACTGATCCTATCATTGAGGCAGAAGGAAACAGCTGACTTTGTCTAATACAAATTTTGGAGTATTAGCAAAATATATTGATGAGTCATTTTGATGGCCTTCTTCAGAACTTCAGCAGAATTATAAGTTGACAATAGAATAGAATAGAATAGAATAGAATAGAATAGAATAGAATAGAATAGAATAGAATAGAATAGAATAGAATAACAGAGTTGGAAGGGACCTTGGAGGTCTTCTAGTCTAATCCCCTGCTTAGACAGGAAACCCTACACCACTTCAGACAAATGGTTGTCCAATCTCTTCTTAAAACTTCCAGTGTTGGAGCATTTACAAGTTCTGGAGGCAAATTATTCCACTGACTAATTGTTCTTACTTTCAGGAAATTTCTCCTTAGTTCTAGGTTGCTTCTCTCCTTGATGAGTTTCCACCCATTGCTTCTTGTCCTGCCCTCAGGGGCTTTGGAGAATAGGTCAACCCACTCCTCTTTGAGGCAGCCCTTGAGATATTGGAACACTGCTTTCATGTCACCCTTAATCCTTCTTTTCATCAAACTAGATATACCCAGCTCCAGCAACCGTTCTTCATGTATTTTAGCCTCCAATCCCCTAATCATCTTGGTTGCTCTGCACATTTTCTAGAGTTCTACATCATTTTTACACCATGGCGACCAAAACTGGATGCAGTATTCTAAGTGTGGCCTTACCAAGGCATTATATCTTGTATCTACACATTCGGCAGTGATGCTAAGACTTCTGAGAGTCACATTTGATATCAAATATCATGTATACTTTATGTTATATTTAGCTTATGTATTAGTTATTCGGCGTATCAATATGTAAGCAGTTGTAGAGTGAAGTAGCAATGGATACCTTGTCCTGGATTTGTTTCTGAAGGATTTAACATCATATGAGTTAAATTGGCATTAACTGGATTAGATTTTCCTTCTTCTAAACCCAGTCTCTTCTACCTTGTAACTCATCTGCCTTGTTTGTTTGGCTTTGAAAATTCAACATCAAAGCCTTGGTTGATATTTAATGATCACAATGCATCACAAAATAATTCTGAATTGTTGGACCTTTTGAATGAGCACACCCCAAAAATGAGTTTAAATATCAGCTCATTGTCGATCTGCTAGTGAATCTGTTGATTTCCTGTTCCAAACTTGAATATTTAAAAGTGTGGTTTCCCATCTTTGCTTTTTAATGTTTGACATCTGGTGTTTGGGAGAAAATTGTTCAAGTGGTAATGCATATATCTTTCATATACATATTAAAAAATGTTTAGTTAAATGTTAGATGAAGGGAGAAGAGACTGATTTTTTGGCTTAAAAATCTGCAAAATAATCCTTTCAAATACTTTAAAGGAAATTGGGTTGACAGAGTCAAATCAGACATTGTTCTTAATGGACTTCAGTATTCATCTAGGATCAAACTCACAGCCTCCTGATTGTGAAGAAAGAGCTCCACCCCAAGCGTAAAAAATGGTCACTTTTTTCAGTTCTATTATATCTTTGAACAGTCACTAAATGATCTGTTGTAAGTCAAGAACTACCTATAGAGGATTTCTCCCCCCAATATTTTACAAGTTTGGGAAGCTTGGACCCAAAGTGTGAGGTTGGTTGCTTCCGTTTGCATATTTCTACATCCTATAATGGGTCAATCAATTGAATTTCAATTCAATTTATCACAGCCATAGACCAGAGACCAGAACAAATAAAAACACTCAGAAAACATACAATTAAAAATTCTAGAATCTCTATAGATAAAAGCAAAATACCACTCACGTATCATCACACAAATCTCCAGATCCGTAAAGCCTACAAACTTGTATGTATGTTCCTCTTGGCTTCTAGGTGCATGTATGTTCCTCTTGGCTTCTAAGTGCTCACTAAGAAAGGATTTTTTGAAATGATTATCAGAGCATTAGTATTTCCAATATTATTATTATTATTATGAACAAGCTCTGATGCTAAGGAGTTCTACTCCCCCTCCCCACCTGAAAAGAAATCTGTTCCAAATGCAAAACACAAGCAGAGGAGAGGAGTTTCCGTTTCTGTTTTAGTTTCAAAGCAGCAACCAGCTTTAGTACAGAACAGTTGAGCTAAGCCATGCCTAGGTTCCTTACTGTCTCCTTGCTCACACAGCAAATATTGCTGCACTTTCCAAACAGCCCTCAACTCTCTCACACTCTGACAGGATGCTAGTCAGATCATGGCAGACCACCAATGTATGCTGGTAGGCAAAGGCAGTTTTTTTTTTTTTGTCCTTATTTTCCTCCCCAAAAACTAAGCCCGACCACATCGTTTTGTAGCAAAGCATGGGTATCGACTTAGTAAAATAATAACAGATAAAATCTATTTAGTATGTGACCCCTATACTGAGAACTTCTTAATGTGCAAGTTTAGTTAGCTAATGCAGTTCCTTGAACACATTTCTTCTTCAAGAAGAAGAAGAAGAGAGAGAAAAACCCCACCAAAATATATCTGAAAAGGTTCCAGCTTCCTGCAAGCATTTAGCCTGCCTGTGAAGGTTAACATTAATTATAGGTGAGAGGTTCAAACTTTCCTTGGCTCTTCTAAGCACAAAGACCCAACAGTGAAACTTCACAAATTAAGTGTTAAGGACTGAGTGGAATTGGTAAGCACATTTACGTAGCCCAAGCTGGCACATTCCACCACTTTGATTCCTGAATTAAATTAGGGGGCCAGAGAATTACGAATAATCTGCTCTTCTACAGGTAATGGCACTTAGCAACATGCTCAGAAGTGGCATTTTCAATTAAGGAGAGAGCTGTGTTCCTCAGCAGTGTCCTCCAGTTTTAAATGGGTTGCCAGATGTTATAGCAGATGTAATTGCATATAGTATCTTTCAAAATGGTCACACACACGCGTACACACACACACACACACACACACACACACACCAAAAACCTGGATTTAAGAGTAGCCTCATTTAAAAGAATGGGACTTAACATTACACAGCGTTGTCTTACCTGTATTCTGTACTATTCAAGAATGACATCTTGATACTCGTAGGCATAACCGACAAATATGATCATAGTAGCTTTGTTATAGTGGCTTATCTGTCGCCTTCTGCATAAAAAAAAAATCTAGAATAGAATTCTTTATTGGCCAAGTGTGATTGGACACACAAGGAATTTATCTTTGGTGCATAAGCTCTCAGTGTACATAAAAAAAATACCTTCATCAAGAATCATAAGATGCAACACTTTGTGATAGTTGTAGGATACTAAACAGAATAGAATAGAATAACAGAATTGGAAAGGACCTTTGAGTCTTCTAGTCCAACTCCCTGCTTAGGCAGGAAACCCTATACCACTTCAGACAAATGGCTATCCAATCTCTTCTTAAAAACTTCCAGTATTGGAGCATTTACAACTTCTGGAGGCAAGTTGTTCCACTGATCAATTGTTCTAAACGTAGGAAATTTCTCCTTAGTTCTAAGTTGCTTCTCTCCTTGATTAGTTTGTACCCATTGCTTCTTGTCCTGCCTTCAGATGCTTTGGAGAATAGCTTGACTCCTTCTTCTTTGTGGCAGCCCCTGAAATATTGGAACAGTGCTATCATGCCAAATAAGCAATAAAAATCATACTAGGAAACTAAATAAAACAATGTAATCATAAAGATACAAGCAACAAGGTTATAGTCATCAGTAGAAGGAGATAGGTCATAGGAAGGATGACAAGAATAATAGTAATATAGTCTTAATAAATAGCTCAACAGTGTTGTGGGAGATGTTTAGCAGAGTGATGGCATGCAGGGGAAAAAAATAACTGTCCTTGTGTCTAGTTGTTCTGGTATCCAATATTCTTATAACATAATTTTGAGGGTAGAAGTTGAAACAATTTATGTCCAGGATGTGAGGGGTCTGTAGATTTTTTTACACCCCTCTAGAAAGGCAAAAGGCAATTCAAGCCAATTGAATGAAACATTTTGATGAATACTGGGAGGCTTTGAACATAATGTGGAAGTTTAAAAGTCATGGAATAGAAACAACAGAGAGTTCTGAACTGGCCAATTCCATTTTGAAAAAAGAGGGGAATAAAAGGATCAATGAGGTTGAAATGTTAAAACCTAAGGAGAAACTGAGCTGGAATGGCATTTTGGAAGCATCTTCAAAGCAAAGTTGATTCCTGTGTGTGCAATTATCTCAGCAGCTATATTTGTTTCTAACTCATGTTGAAGTTTGAACAGCAGTAAATGGACATAAGAAAGCTCTGACCCTTTGAGACTTACAAATTCTCTTTCCTGTTTAATTAAAGCCCCCTTTTGGGTTTTGTTTTAAGGCATGATTCATGCTGATGTCATTGATGGATAAGAAGATTATTATTTGCCTTTTATCACTTTGTAATTGAGTTCTGTGTGTGTAATTTACCGCTCTGTCTTTTATTATAAAATAGATCAAGGAAAATTTCCATTAATCTTTCTCTTTTTTGGCAGCCATCTACATTTAACATTGGGGGCAGCTATCGATAGGAGTAGTGTATCAAGACGAACAATGACAAAGGAAGAATTTAATTTGGTGGGTAGCCTAGTTTAGAAGAAAATGTGTTTGGAATGGAGAAGAGGGCCCCTTCTCCCTTATAGACCCAAGCAACACTTTAAAATATCATTTAATTTGTCAGTGGTTTAATTACAATATAACTCATAGGACAATATACTGTTTTAATCAGTGGTGATTTGCTGCCAGTTTGCACTGGTTCTAGCGATCTGGTAGCGCCAGTCAACAGTTGGCCCTTGTAGCTCAGCTGATAGGAGCGGCAGAGCACATTGCTGCACCTCAGCTGTTTTACTCACCAGCACTGACAGTAAGATAAGTTTTCATGCTTAAAATTGCCCGTTTTAGAACACTCCGTGTGTGTGGTCACAGAACCGGTAGTAAAATATTTTGAATTCCACCACTGGCTTTAACCCTAATACTGCTTGGCTCTTCTTTATTTGTCTGTGTGCTATCAGAGCATATTGACTAGAAAGTGCCTGAGCTTCCCTTTCTAACAAATGAAATTTTAAATATATTTTATGGACAACATGGGACTTATAAGAAAGTCCAACTAAGGGCTTATAGACACAAAAGCAACCTTCCATAATTTTTACATTCTATTGCACTATATTCTACTATATGGAGAATGTTGACGATAGAAAAACTGCATCATCCTATTCTGTTCTATAATATTCTCCAAGAACTGCAAAATCAGGAAATATTTATCTTTTACACTTACATTTCTGGGGTCTCTAGGGAGTTGACAGTAAACACTTGAGAAACTCCTCAAGCCTCAAATACATAGAACCAAAATCCATAACTAAGTCGCGCACAAGCTCTCCTTGTGTATCACAAAGCTCTTTCTCTTGTGCCAGCCAGAAGAAAGAAGTTTTGTGCAAGTTTATTAAGTAATAGAAGCTGAGCAAAGTTTTACTGGAAGAGTGATCTACAGAATGGAGGTGTTAATGGAAAAAAAAAATATCCAAGGCCTCACTAGATAATAAACTCAGGGGAATGAATAGATAGTTTACCTTATGAGATCTCTTTGGACATGTAGATGAATGCCAGAAGATATGGTGTGTCAGGTAATTCAGACAAGAGCCATATAGAGCCTTGAAGATGCCAATCAGGTCGAATCCATCTGGAAATCTACTGATAATCATGGAGCTCTCAAAATAGAAGGGGCACTTCAGTATATTGGAGCACCACTTATCATTGCATTTGGGATCACTTGATTCTTTATAAAGTTCTTGGAGGACACCTGGGAGAGTACATTACATTAATCTCCCCTAGAGGTGTAACTAATGTGCAAGAAGTCCGGAAGAGAGCCTCTTGAACCACGAATGAATTGGGAAGAGTAACAATGACTTCTGTTTCTGGTACATTTTCTTTCAGCAGTTCTGAAAGTAGATGATATAAACCTAAATCCTGTTGTGTTCCTCACAGAACAAGGATGCTGCACAAAACACTACTCCGAACTTGATTAGTTTTAGAAAGTTAAGATGGCAAAGACTCAAGCTGGCTTTGAAGAGAGACGCCGCCAGGTTCCATCCAGGATAATGTGTGTGTGTGCGCATTTGATTGAAAGATGTGAAGGATGACCTTTAGAAAATTAGATTGAATTGCTTCCAAAGAAGTAGTGTCCTTGTACATATTAAGTTGAGTACTATAGAACAGCAAACATTCCGATTTTTTTTCTTTTTGAAAGCTACAACTGGATAATTATTGCCTTTGTGGCTTGCAAACCTAATAATCTTGTTGAAGGTTCTTGATGATGAGAGCTCAGTGGCTCTCAGTAGATGGTTGAAAGTCAATACTTAAATATTCAAAGTCCTTCATTTAATAAATTTATATTTACAGCCATCAACAACTCTTACTGCTACCTAAAGATGGGAGGTATTAAATCATGCTTTCCATCTTTAAGAAACAATCTAATCACCACACAAGCAATCTATGTATGATCAGCGAACTTTTTTCAACCTTAAATCCCATAGATTTAATCAGCTCTATATTTCATCTTGACAATCTTGTGGTTTGGCTTCGATCAGGGCAAAGACATGCATTCTATCTGAGGAGTCTTGTCTTAATCCAAAAAGAAAAGACACAAACACGAAAAGAGGCAAGATGAGGAAAAGTGTAAGGCTAAGTCTTAATATTTCAAGGGACTTATTTTAGGACTGAGCTAAATCACATTGAAACAGCTGCTGGATATCACTTTGGTATAAGAATAGAAAGTAAAGCCAGATGAAACCGATTTGTTTCTGGAATATAAAAATGATATCTTGAAATGATATGCAATGATCACAAATGAAAACAATTGAACACCGCAACATAAAAGCACGATTTAAAGCATTTAAATATATGTTTCTTCATTCCTGTAAGTTATTTCTGATGGAGAGAGAGCCAGTGAAGTAGAACTTAATGTACAAAACACCCATTGTTAAAACATTCTTTATAACAAGCTAAACAGGAGCATTGTAAATTCTGATTTGTGTATCAACACTACCTTAAAGCATAGTTATTCTAAGCATATCAGAATCCACTAAAGAAAAATCAATGATCATCTTTATTAAAGTATACTTATCTTTCTAATTATTCTAGTCCACTTTATTCTGTTGTTTTATTTAATACAAAGTGGACATATTAAATGCTTTTCTTCAAGAATTACATTGGAATGATACTATATTCCCCACGTGTATGTGTTTAAGAATACAGCAATAAGATAAATAGGAAATATTTCAAAGTAAAGCATTTTAGTTATGTTTGTAATGCGATTAAAAGGGCATTGTAGCTATAGTAAAAGTTATGGAACAGTGGTGATAGAATATGAAGAATTCTGTTACAGGACAAAGATACCTTTTCCCATCATATGTTGAAGCCATAAGATATTAAATCCACATGTCTTCTCTTTTTCAGTGCTCTTATCGAGCTAGAAACTAGGAGACTATGAGTTCTAGTCCTGTCTGTTGGGCGCAAGCTAGCAAAACCACTTGTGAATAATAGTGTTAAGCAGAAATTTTATTGTTAGTCACCTAATTTACAAGAATCTTGGCAGACGGATTACATTCCATTGGGAAATATCATATAAAGCTTCAGGGATTCTGTGAGAAGACAAACCTTTGTCATTTTCTGCAGGGACTCTAAAACCTCCCTCTAGTCTAGAGATTCCACTGCATGTATCAGGCACAAAATCAGTGGGGTAATTTTGAGCCAGTCACTTACTCTCTGCCTTAGGAAGAAGGCAAGGGTAAACCGCTTCTAAAAACAGCGCCCAAAATAATCCAGGGAATTTATCCCATTAGTGTCTAGGAGTCAAAACTGACTTAAAGGCACACATTTCCGATCACGAGTTCTCTGTGATGTAACAGTTGATTTATCAGGCTAATCTGAATTGCAAGTGGTTTCCAACTGGGTATTTTGTCAAGATGGCAGATATATAATTTCTAAAACATTGCCAAGCCTGGGCTGACCAAGAGACAAGAACAGCACAAATTTCACAATGGCATTTTTAATGCTAGTCAGGGTGAAAATATAATCTTGAAAACTGCAAAAATATGTTTCTGAGTTGATTTATAAGCCAATGAAGGGGTGCATTTCCCTTCTGAACCTGCCCAGGAATTTTTGTATTTGGAAAACACCACTCTAATGAATTCTGAAACCATGCTTTCAAAATTGAGCTTATTGATAATTTTAGCTCATTAATGAGGTTGCCTAGAGTTATCTAGAGTAGGTAGTACATAAACATCAATAAATGAATAAATTCTGAGAATATTAATTCAGCAGTGTCTACTTGGATCTCTAAAAGCATACCTAGAGATGTTGGAGACTGTAATGGTAATATAATGTAATGGATATGTTTTGTCTTTTTTTTCCCTGTTGTACTGTTTGGTTTTAAGTAAGTGTGCAGTGTCTTTCTATCTAGTCTGCCCCAAAATATTTAATTATATGACATCAGAAATTGTGGGTGCTCCATCATTGGATGTTTTTAAGAAGAGTCTAGACAGCCACTTATCAGCTACTATCTGAAATAGTATAGGTTCTCCTGTTTGAGCGGGGGGCTGGACTAGAAGACCTCCAAGGTCCCTTTCAGTTCTATTCTATTCTATTCTATTCTATTCTATTCTATTCTATTCTATTCTATTCTATTCTATTCTGCTCTGCTCTACTCTACTCTACTCTCTATTCCTATTCTGTTCTGTTCTGTTCTAAATGTAAAGTTAGTGAATCATTTTTCCATGCAAGTCCATAAAGAAGAAAAAAGAGAGAGAGAAATGTCATGCTAACCTTTAGATGGTGCTGTTTCTCCTTGTACACAAATTTGCATGTGGATATTTCTGTTTCAGTAACCAAGGAAAATAAGAAGCCACAGCTTCATGCTGTAATCCAGAGATGGGATTCTGCGGAGAAAAACCACACACAACCAAAACAGGTTTTACCCCCTGCCAAACATGAAAATGTTTCCTGTTTCAGCATGCTGTTACACCTCTCAGGGAATCTAGAAATAAAACCCTGTATGTAATTGCAACATTCTGTTTAATTTTTAATTTCCAGGATGACAAACTGATGGCAAAGGAATAGGAGCTGATAGAGAAGACTGTATTTTTATTTAAAGATAAAGGGGGACGATTGGGCAGGTTTTCACACTGTTAAAGTGGGCATTGTTTATGATTTGAAACGTAACCTAAAGGTGCATCAGTTGTGCCAAGCTTTCTATATGCTATGAAAACTCTTCGTTTTCATGATTTTTAACTGAGCAAAATGTTGTGTCATAAGGCCACCATTTTGGAACTAAAGAACCAAATGGGTTAAATTTGCAGGATTTAAAATCTGGGACCCATGACTCCCAAGGAAATGAAATTTGGCTGCTCTGGACTGCTGTTGCCAGTGATGTAATTTTCATTTTCAACATTCCATTACAATTTCCAAGCCAGTCTTGCAATCCCTCAATCTTTCCTCCATCCAACGACAGGGAAGGGAAGAGAAGGGAAAGATGATTTCCAGTTTTTTTAACTTGTAGAGTAGTTAGATCATAAAGTACCCTTTTTAAAATAGACAGGAGGAAGGGGATTATAGGTTGGTTAGTACCCAGTAGTAAAATTTCTCTTGCATAGTTATCTTTTTATGCTAACAATAAAGATGGGAAAATCAAAATGGCTCATCAGAAAGATCTTGTATACTTTGTTCATCCTTGAGAAAAATCCAGCCTGCAAAAGTCATGCATATTGTAGAGTTGGCATGGCTGATTTTTTTTCCCCTCAGCTTCAACAAAACTTCATTAGTTTCACTAGACTTTCATTGCAACACAATTAGAATAATTAACAAATGCTCATGTCATCATGGCAGAAACTTTGCATTGCACTGTGCAATTTTTCAGGACAGAGAGAGTAAACATGTTGTTTACAGCTTGTGTTTGAGACAAATAACAATGTTTGCTCATGCGTGCAAATATGCAGACATTAATTGATTGAGTTGATAGATTAGTCAATTTGAAACCAAAGTTCATTTTTCTTACAAATATTATAATAAAGTTCAGGCAGAGTGCAGATTTAATTTACCAGTGATATATTAATATTGTTTGGCAACCAGTTAGCAATAAAAGACTACTGGGATTTTTGCTTTTAAATAGTGTTATTTTGGTTCTACTATGAGCCTGATCTTGTACAGTTATGTAGATAGAAGACACTTTTTAAAAACCTGGTTTTGCTTTGGATTTTCTTTTTTTCTTTCACACTAAATGGTCTTTAGTTAAATATCTGATTTTCTAAATCCTGTTGTTGTTTTTGACACTTAAGGCTTATAAGTGCTTTCTCTGGTTTTTCTTCACAACTACTGTGGCCTAGGCTAATAAAGGATGATTACCTCAAAGTCAACCAGTCAGTTTTCCTGGTTAAGAAAGGAAGACTAGAACTCATAGTCTACTGGCTTCTAGCCTTGGCACCTTAGCCAGTAGACCGAAATAGAGCCAGTTTGATCTAATACCAGGCTACAAACTGGGAGACGGTACATTCTAGTCCCACCTTAAGGCATGAAAGCCAGGTGGGCGATGTTTGGCCAGTCACATACATTCTGGCCAACTCATTCATGGGGTTGTTATTGTGGGAAAATAGGAGGATGGAAGACCAAAAGTTATGTTCATTGGTTTGAGTTATTTATAAAAGTTAAAAAGGTGGGATACAAATAAATAAGTATTGTAAATATAATTGACTGACCACACACACACACACACACACACACACACACACACACACAGAGACACACCCAAAACAAGAAGTTATCTAACATGAATATTTATTTCTTCTTCTCTCACATACTCTCAGTCCTTCAAGGCTGCGCTGACCAGAAACTAAAACCATGAATGTTAACACTACCTTTATTGTAAGGTTTCAGTAAGTTATCTGATAGATCTTTGGTTCTTTCTGAGCTTGGTTGTTTTCTTCTAGTTATTTCATTACCCAAACTTGTTAACATCGTCTGTTCTATAAGAGAGTGGGGTTTGCTCTCGATTTTTATTTAGTGGCCTGACTTGTCAGTGTAGGTGGGAGTGATCTTGGTGGTTCTTTGGTTGGGTTGATTACACTTCGCTCGTGTGGCAGTTCCTTGATTGGGGTATTGTTTATTTCCCGATGGTGGTCTATTAATCTTGCTGTTATTCTATGCTCATCTGGGTTTTGATTGCTGTCGGGGAGGTCCTCTTTTTCCTCCCCCTCCCCCTCTTTGGCTGGTCTCTTGTATAGTATGTAGATGTTGTTTATGATTATGCGTCCATTGGCGCATAATTTGTCAGTATGCCGAGCTTATTTTTCAAGTCCGGAAGCACTTCTTCTTTTACTGTCCAGAGGATTAATAAAGGTGGGTCTCTTCTGAGATGCTTTTCATACTCACATCCCTTCTGTGGGCTGCAATATCTTTTGTCCAGGCTGTGTCTCCTCTTCCTTCTGCATCTCCCAGACAATTACACAGTCTGCATTCAATTTGCCTGGTGAATATCTTCTTAAGCATTTAACTTTAGCATCAAACTTTCTTTCAGTGCTATGTGTTTTTTTAATAATAATACTAATACTAATAATAACAACAACAACAATATCAATATCAATAACAATAACAGTAATCCTCCATCATCATTATCATCATCATCATCTAAACAATCCTTCTCATTGGCATGCAGAGAAATGACAGGCAGCTTGAAAGGAATGAATCTATACCCAGAGGGACAAGTCATTTTGTTTGCAAAGGGGGATTGGCCTGACTGACAGTTGGCCTAAGCAATTTCATCTTTTATGAATCAAACAACTTAAACCAGACAGCCAGTTTTGTTGTTTGTCAGTCAAAGCTCGTAACCTGCAATTCAGGAGATCTGTAGGAAATAGTTTTAGTATGTTGTCTGTGAATCGTTTTACCATGTTGTAAGTCTGTGAATGGCAATGCTATTACTACCCTGGGGATTCAGAACAGTTGGCATGAAGTCTCAACATGGAGATCTGTCATTCTGAATGTTGTCCCTTCTATGAAATCCAGTCTCACTACATCAAGATTCTTGAGGAAGGTTTCAGATGAGCAAATGCAGTTACGCGTTTAAAATTGCCCTCCACTCTTTGATGTATTTGTTACCGTGAAATGCATCAGCTTCTTTTTACAAGAAATTTGCCCAAATATTCAGGATTCTAGTAAAATAACGTATTATCTTAGTATCCTAATTGTGTGCTCTCAAGTTCATTTTGAACACTAACCCAAAATCTTATCTTGCATTTGCTTCCTTGTATTCAAAACTCAGTTGCATGAAAAAGTTAAGTCGTCTTCTTAAGATTGCTTCTTTTTCAACCTCTACTGTGAAGATCCTACTGAATTAGGATCTGGTCTATCTTTAAAAGGGTAGTGTGATGGCTCAGTGGTTTAAGATGCTGGGCTTGTTGGTTGGAAAGCTGGAAGCCCTGGTTCGATACCCGAGCACCAGGAGAGATGGTGAACTCCTGTCCCTGCCCACCTATTGCCAACCTAACATTTCAAAAGCATGCAAGTGCAAATAGATAAATAGGCACCTCCTTGGTAGGAAACAATGCTCCATGATGTCATGCTAGCCACATGACCATGAAAACGTCTTCGGACAATGCTGGCTCAATGGCCTTCAAACAGAGAAGAAAATCACCCCCATTTACATGATGGGATGGTGGCCTAGAGGTGGAGCCCTCACCTCACAATCAGGAGGCTGTGAGTTCGAGCCTAGGTAGAGGCTAATATTTGGAATAGACTCTCCTGCTTGACTAGGGGGTTGGACTAGAGGACCTCCAAGGTCCCTTCCAACTCTATGTTCTATGAACCTATAGTATACATTCTCCTGCTTGAGCAGGGGGCTGGACTAGAAGACCTCCAAGGTCCCTTCCAGCTCATCCATTTTATACTATAACTTCCCTTATAGCTGGCATGAAAAAGTAAGTCATCTTCTCACCATCTTAAGGACCACCAGGGTCCTGTTATTTTTTAGCTGATTAATCATCACAGCTGATGTTTGTACTTTATACTTTGTATGTGTGTCTGTATGTATGTTTTTATTCTTTTAATATTTAATTGTATAATAATTTTATATTTGTAAACCACCCAGAGTCATTTGGTTGAGTTGAGCAACTCTAGAAATAGAATTAAATAATAAAGGAATAAAATTTCCTAATGAGAATTTCTACCCCTTCATTTCCTGCCTTCCCACCGGTCTGTAGCTCAAATAATATTTTCTTATGTATATTATTGATGCACCCTAAATAAATTGCTTATGTGTATATCAAATGTGTGCTAATGGGCCATGCTTACTAAAGGCTTGTGTGCGGATAGGCTGTGCTCAGGTAAACTTTTGCTGTCAGTCATCAGTGTAGAATGGATGGTTAACATGATTCTGCGATTGCTCCGCTTAATGGAAGAGGGCATATGAGCTCAATGACCAGGCTAATAGCATTCTTTGTGTTCAACAACCTGCATAATATAGATGTGCACTAAAGTGCTTCCTGTTAGAACTGATGCTTCCATTACTTGATGTGCAGGAACAAAAGCAAGAATCATGTGTTCAATTGCAGCAATACATTTTTATCCTAAAGCATGAAAAGGGGGATAAATAAAATTACTGCAGGTTTTTCAGAATCTGTGGAGAGTTCAGGACTGTTATTTTTGCACCATTTGTGGGGGATGAGTCAAGATGACAACACACTGGCAGCTTCTGAAACAAGCTCCTGATTGATGTTTGGCCTTACGGCTCAGTCCCGAAGGGCAAAAAAGGCCACCCAGAGACAAGAAATGAACCCAGATCAGTCCCAGTAATGACATCAGGGACCATAAATCAAATGAAGCAGAGAAACAGATGAGAATTGATCCTTGTCTTCCTACTGCAGAGACCACACAAGACATGATTAACAGAAGGTAGTGGAGATAGCCTCAAGAAACACATTTCCTCCACAAATACTTTGCTCAACCTTTCCATGTGGTCTGACCTGCACAAACTCTGAGCTAATCAAGGAACACCAAGTACACCTTTACCAACCCTGATAAAACAAACCTCTTGTATATGAACAGAGAGCCAACCTCACTTCTAGCACTGATGTTGTTACCTGGTATGGTAATAAAATGTCTACAAGAAAACAACCAAGCTCTGAGAGCATTAAAGACCCCCACAGTTCAACCCTGAGCTACAAATATTCTCTTCTATTACTGTTCTGATCTTTTGTACTCCAACTGTTTCGGGATTAATGAAATGACTTCAAGAGGCAGATGCGATGCTTTAGAGAAAAACTAATAGGCAATGATCAAATTTACCATTATAGCAATTGCACTTAGACTTATATACTGCTTTATAGTGCTTTAGAGCCCTCTCTAAGTGGTTTACAGAGTCAGCATATTGCCCCCACCAATCTGGGTCCCCATTTTACCTACCTCAGAAGGATGGAAGCTGAGTCAAACTTGAGCCTGGTGGGATTTGAACTGCCAAATTGCAGGCAGCTGATAGTCAGCAGAAGTGGACTTCAGTATAGCACTCTAACCACTGTACCACCAAGGCTCATTATATTTTTGCCATTGTGATATCACCTGGCTTTTTGAACCCTTTTGGGATAAGCAACTATCTCAGCCAGGGGTGGGATTTAATTTTTTTAACAACCGGTTCTGTGGGTGTGGCTTAGTTGGTGGGTGTGACTTGGTGGTCATGTTATTGACTGGGCATGGCCAACTCAACATCACTCACATCGAGGCACGCATCTCCTCGCCTAGCCTCTCATGACTATGGGGATGCTGCAACAGTTGTAAGTGTGAAAAATGATCATAAGTCACTTTTTTCAGTGCCACTGTAACTTTGAATGGTCACTCCACACAAGCAAAGTACCAGCAAAGGAGGGGAAAAAAACTCCAGAGAAGTTCCTGAGACAGGAAGTCTAGTCCTGCCAAGAATGTAATAAGGGTTAACGGAGAGGCCGTTTCTGTAAGCAACACCAGAATGTTTCCTTCCTGCCTTCCTTACAGGATTAGGCCAGTAATTTCTTCTAACAATCGGTTCTCCAAACTGCTGAGAATGTTAACAACCGGTTCTAGCAAATAGGTGCGAACTGGTAGAATCCCACCCCTGATCTCTGCTCATTTTTATGGCTGTTCCTGCATTATATTTTTTATTTGACAGAAACAATAAATAAACTTGGGCACAGAGATTTGCTCCTCCCACTCCCAATTTTGTATGATATAAAATAAAATCCTTGAACTCTGGAAGTAGGACTCTAGCTGTTTATTTGGAGCATAGTAAAGAGTCAGCAAATCTTACTGAATCATCCTTGCTAAACTATTTTGTTTTCATCAAGAAAGAAGATTATTCTACTTCAATTTAAACAGTGAACTATAGCAGTCCAGGAAATGAGTATGATAGATGATATTTCTTATTCAGGAAAAAAAAAAAGTTGATGGCCTAAAAAGATTCTTCAGTGCATATGGCTGATAATTCTCTGAAGCTTTTTAAAAAGTTCCATGTCTAAGCTTCTATTTTATTCATGAAGTTTCTTGAGCATTGTTAAAAGCAACCTCTCTTTAAGCAGCTCCTCCATTTAGACTCTAAGCAGTGACAAAGTGGGTTTGTAAAGAAATATCATCTGGAAGGACAATGATATATCTGGAGAATTGGGGAAAGTTGTACAGCCTTTTAAGATTAGAAGAGCACTTTTTCCATGTAATAAAAAAATGATAGCCATAGGACTGAGCTGGGCACAAATGTTGTAGAAAGACACAACCTTTAAACAACATGCATCACACAATTATTATTATTTTTAAATTAAAAAGCGTTAGGGGGAATTAATAGAAATGTGTGTTGTCCTTTCATCCCACTTGAATAAATGGAATTTAAATAAGCCAAGAGAAATGTGGCCCATTCATTTCAACAGGAATAGTCTGTGTTCCATACAATGACAATAACTGAAGTAATGTTAAAAAGGTTAAGTGAAAATTGAGGAAATGCCTATCAACCAGATCAAAAATGTATTGGCTTATTCTTCATTTGATTCTAAATGAGGTTGGCATCTAAATTAACTCCAGATTGGGTGAGGTTGATGAGCATAGAGTGGACCATGGATTTTAATCAGCAATAGCCCATTGATGGAAATATTGATATTGATATTCAGATTAATAAATGCATCAAAGAAAGCCGGTGGAGCTATCTCAGAGAAATTCCAAGATTGTGGAATTTTGAAAGATCTTTTGAAAGAATCAGGAGCAGTCTTCTGACACAATCTATTTATTATTTCATCCATTTGTTCTTCTGGTTAAAAACAAACCATGTAATAAACACAAGTAAGAATATTCAACTTATTTTTAAAATGATTTTTATTGTTCTTTTTCAACTTTAACACACATTAATCTTGCTTTTAACAGTATTGTGTCATCATTATTATACAAATTATTCTACACATCAATCTCGTACAAATATCTACGATGCATCTTTATGTACAATCATTTATTTTTATCGATAATTTTCTTATTACCTTCATTTTTGTTTCTATTAACATTGAATATATTTTATTACACATTTTGACAGCTTCAAGAATAATATATGCACAATGTTGGAAACAAAATAATTTGCCTACTGAGGAATTAATAATTCAAAAAACATTAGACTGTGTCGAAATGGACACATTGACATTAAAACCTAAAGAGAAAAAAGAGTCGGAGTATTATGAAATTTGGGATAATTGTTATCATTGGCTGAATAATAGAAAGACTATTCAACTTATTGTAGATTGCTGCAGCTAAGTTTAATAACTGCAGTCCAGTGTTTATTTTGATTTTCATAGAATCAAAAGCAAACCCTTCCTTCCTTCCTTCCTTCCTTCCTTCCTTCCTTCCTTCCTTCCTTCCTTCCTTCCTTCCTTCCTTCCTTCCTTCCTTCCTTCC
>NW_020769328.1:3616543-3635184 GCF_900518735.1 Pseudonaja textilis | reverse complement strand
TCCTTCCTTCCTTCCTTCCTTCCTTCCTTCCTTCCTTCCTTCCTTCCCAACTGAAATAGTATGTTATTATTTTGTACCTCCTGTAGGTCTATGCATAATTCATGAAGAAAATTGGGGACTGAAATGTACTCCTATAAAACATTAATCAAATAAACACATAGACTGAGAACATATTTTGTGAAAATCAGAGGTTACCCCCACAACCTCTTCTTTTGGGTATTTAATGGAGAAAAATTGCTCCATTTATCAACCTAAATTGCTCACCACACACAGTTTGTTGCATTACTTAGCCAAAAGTCCAGCAGATACTTCTGTCCCTGAGTTAATCATAATAGCCTTCCCATGTCTGGTTAATCATACACCCTTCTGCATTCAGTGGATGTATGGAATTAACAGATTTAATAAGAGGAACTGAACTTCTTTTAAAATAATAACTGGGACCTTGAAACTGTTTCACTTACAGCCAACTAACCAGTTAATTTAACCATCATGAAATAAAATACTCCACCATGTGTTAGGCAGTCTCAAACTATTTGAAAACACATAATTTGCTGTAGGGGTTGAAGCATCAGGTTACAAAGTGGAAGACTGAGTTCTAGTCCCACCTAGGAAACAAAGCCAATTGGCTGACCTTGGGCCAGTCACTTTTTCTTAGATTGCGTCACCCTTGACCCTGGTTCCCCCCCACCCCCTGGATGTATCATAATTCATATTCTCCAATAACACACATCCATAGCCAAGAGTCATCAATCTACACAGACTTTTGTAAAGCCTTTGATTCAGTGGCACACGACAAACTACTCCTAAAACTAAAATCTTACGGTATCTCTAGACACCTGCATAACTGGATAGAAGAATTCCTGTCAAACAGACAACAAATGGTCAAAATTGGGAGTGTCCTATCAAATTCTGTACCTGTCAACAGTGGTGTCCCCCAAGGCAGTGTTCTAGGACCAACTCTTTTCATACTCCAAATAAATGACTTCTGTGATCATATTAAGAGCAACTGCGTTCTCTTTGTTGATGATGTAAAGCTATTCAACACCACAGACAATACTGCTACCCTTCAAAAAGACCTTGACTATGTATCAGAATGGTCAAACAAATGGCAACTTCAAATCTCAACAAATAAATGCTCTGTCTTACATATTGGCAAAAAATATATATCAGAAAATAAAATACAGGGTGAATAGTCAAGACCTTGTTGACGATCCAAACTCTGTCAAGGATCTTGGAGTACTCATCTCTAATGACCTAAGTGCTAGAGCCCACTTTAACTACATAGCCAAAAAGGCATTAAAAGTTGTTAACCTAATCTTACATAGCTTTTTCTCTGGTATACAAAACATATAGAGCATACAAAACATTTGCTAGACCAATACTCGAATACAGCTCATCAGTCTGAAACCCACATTATGTATCTGATATTAACACAGTTGAGAAAGTCCAGAAATATTTCACAAGAAGAGTTCTCCACTCCTCTACTCGTTGCAGAATATCTTATGCCACCAGACTTGAAATTTTAGACCTAGAAAACCTTGAATTACACCATTAGGCTCTTTGACTTTTTTTGGCAGGGGGGAGCAAGGCCATTTTTACTGTGGTTATTCTGGAGAAAATAACTTGTCACACTTAAGTATGGATGTCTCTATTTATTGGAGTCCTCATTATTGTTATTGGGATGTTGTGCAGAATTTTCAATTCCTTTGAAAGAAAGTAGGCTGTTATTGATTTAGCAGAGACAGGTGCTTTCTTGTGGCAGTAACAGCATGATGGTACCAATTTACCTTTCCTTATCTAGTCACTTATTGTTCCCTGGAGGAATTAAATTTTTAAACATGTCACTTATGTTTCAAACACACACACACACAAATTCTTTCATCTTATAGCATCTGAGCTTCAGTGCTCCGTCTTGTGGGGAAAAAAACCTTATGAAGAAGAAAAGCAAAACATTTAATTCCCGGAGACCAACTACACTGACTGACTGTCACATTATTCTCTCTATACGATTTAAGTCTTCCCCTGTCCTGCCCTGAAAATTAAGATTAAATGAATACATAGGGGACAAGGGAGGAAATATGGAATGACAGTGCTTAGGAATCTATCTTTTGATTTGTAAGTTTGTTTTCTTTCCTTTTATCCGTATCTGGTTTTTAAACACCCAAATGGTAGCTGATTTCATTCAGTTTTGTTTTCTGTCTGAATGTGGGACATATCAACAGGAAGTATCTTCTATTAGATTTGGAAGGAATGCATTTTCTGTCTGTGATAATATATTATCTAGAAAAAGAAAGTGCAATAACAATATTCGATATATCTTTGCTTTAGGATTTGTGCCATAGATTGATTCACATCAAATGAGAGTCATTACTTCTGTTGCTGTGATCACACTGGCATCTATGGTACATTGGTTGATTTAGGGAAATTTTGAGGTGATTGTATTGCTGTAACGCAATTCAAGGGTTGCTAGTGGACAAGCAAGCCATCAGAGTTAGAGCATGGTCCATAAGACATTTGCAAATTGTATCAGGACAAGAAGCAATGAGTGGAAATAAGGAGGAATTTCCTGACAGCGAAAACAGTTTATCAACAGAACCGCTTCCTTGCCAGAGTTGTGAGTGCTCCATGGTTTGAGGTTTTCAAGAAGATTGGCCAACCATTTATCTGGGATGGTTAAGGGCTCCTCCTTGGGTAGGGGAATGAACTAGATGACCTCCAAGATCCCTTCCGTCCCTACAATAATCATCTTCATTTAACAATTCCATAATCTCTTGCAGGGTGGAGTCCGGGCAACTGAATGGAGCAAGCAGAGGTTTTAATGGCCGGATGTCCTTCCTGTCACCAATGCAGAGTTCTGTTAAGCAGATGTATTCTCAGTGTGCCCAGAGAGAGAGAAATATCCGTCTCTACCTAGGATCGAACTCACAGCCCCCTGATTGTAAAGCCAGAGCTCTACCTGTAGGCCACCACACCACCTCTTTCCATCCCTACAATGATTCTACGATTCTTTGCAGAAATGTTACAATATCTCTTCGTATAATGATACCTTCTATAGCTGAAATCAGGGTGGATGACCCGCTTACTGTGTTGTAACCCCAAATATCAGAACATCAAAAGGGTTTAGCTTCCTAGCTTTCGGTTTTCTGAAGCAGTTATACTGTTCTAACTGATGGTTAGAACTATGATATTAGAATAATAAAAGAAATTCACAGCAGCCAACCTTCCCCCCCCCCCCCCCAAAGTGATATAGTCTGTCACTGTATTGCATTTTACTATGGTTTTTCACTATGGGTAACTTTTGTTCTGGATCTGCATGTAAGTATTTTTTCCCCATCTTTGTAAAATTGCTCAATGATTTGACTGCAAAGCCTAAGACATATTGTAACGACAGGAGATTCTTGCCTTTTATTGTTTCATTAATCCTCCACTACTCATTGGCCTATGTAATCGCCACAGAATTTAACAGCATTCCGCTTCACCCTTCTGCCACCCCATACACTTTTATGATCAAACCAATAAATGTAACGGTTACCATCAAACCAGCCCAGCTTATCCGGATGGACATCTTAACTATGAAGCCACTATATCATGCTCGATCAGAAATAATAATAGAAATATTCATTTGTCCATGAAGTTGCAAGTCATTATTCCATTTTTTTTTTTAATGGATGTTTCCATTGAATTGCAAAGAGGCAGAGTGTGTGGTTCTTCTTTTTATCTGTTTAGCTTCGGCTCTTCCAATGAGTATTTCCAAAAAAAAAAAAAATGAGCAGAGGGGAGGAGAGATGGGAAATTGAGCCAAACACAATTAACTGCCCCAAAATATTAACTGAAGAAGGGAAGAAGACATCAAGGAATATTTCTCTACCTATCTGAAGTTCCAGCTTGGTATCTTCCAATATTCATACCACTTAGCTGATTCCTCAAGACTAAACTCTTAAATGTTTTCAACTAAATAATAATATACTGATGATAATGATGATGATGAAGAAGAAGAAACAGAAGAAGAAACAGAAGGAAACAGAAGAAAAAACAGAAGAAGAGGAGGAGGAAGGGGAAGAAAAAGGAGAAAGAGAAGGAGAAGAAGGAGAAAGCGAAAGAGAAAGAAGTTCAGTGATGGTCAGTCTTTGGGACTACTGATTTATACTCTGCCATAATCTTTTCTATTTTTTTTCTTTTTACAGTCATTTTTTTTTAGTTTATATTAGTTTTTTTTTAACCTGTTTAACTATAATGCTAAGGAAAATTATTATTTAACAAAATGGAATTGAAGGCTGCTTTTCTGTTTTTCTTTTTTGGTGTATAGTTGCTAGACAAATAATATTTCTATAGGAAGACGTATTTCAGATTCCATTATAAGCTCTGCAGAGTGGAATAATTATAAAAATGTGCAAAGCCTTTTTGACAATTTATTCAGATGTTTCTATTCTAGAAATGACCTTTTGCATATTTTATGAAAGAGGCACCCTCTTTATTCAAATATATGTTCAGGTTACATTATTTATAGCAAAATGTGACCCTGTGTACAACATATAAAACCCCACTAAGCTATGTTTATGAAATGAGAATTGTGCTTCTGGAAAACAGACCATCTTGGCACCATATCTATTCTTTCCTAGTCTTTGAAAATCTCTTCCTAGACATATGAATGGCCCAAAACTGGCTTGTATTTTGCGACCAAGTGACAACCAACTTGTCTAAGCATACCCCTTATATATTCTTGTTGTACTATAGATTTTATCTTTACTTGCCCAAAATCTTTAGGATGATAAGCTAAAGAAAAGTAGGTAAAGGTTCCCCTCGCACGTACATGCTAGTTGTTTCTGGCTCTAGGGGACGGTGCTCATCTCTGTTACAAAGCTGAAGAGCCAGGACTGTCCAAAGATGTCTCCGTGGTCCTGTGGCATGACTAAATGCTGAAGGCGCATGGAATGCTGTTCCCTTCCCACCAAAGTGGTCCCTATTTTTCTACTTGCATTTTTACATGCTTTCGAACTGCTAGGTTGCAGAAGCTGGGACAAGTAACAGGTGTAACTCCGTTACGCAGCACTAGGGATTCGAACCGCTGAACTGCTGACCTTTCTGATCGACAAGCTCAGCATCTTAGCCACTGAGCCACCATGTCCCTTAGGATGACAGTAGGCTATAAATACCACAAACAAATAATATTGAACATTCCACTTGGTTAACTGCAAGTGGTGGAAGTGATTAACTGTCACATAAAACCATCCTGAAAGTCCTTCTTTTATCTGCAAGTGGTTCTGCAGGGCTAGTATGGTACTAGTACTTTTGTATGTCATCTCTACCATCTGAAAAGCGACTAGGGATTCAACAGACATGCCTGCTAGCCAGGAAAGCTATTTGGAGCCTTCTTGGAATTAATTAACCCCCAGCAACAGTAAAATGGTTTTAGGATTCGAATGGCATGCAAGGCTATTGGAAAGTGAAACATTCACATTCCTACTGTTAATAGTTTCCCCAAAACACAAGCCTGCTCTTCCACTGTAAACCTCCTGCATTGGTGTTAAAATTGGAGGACAGATCCTTCTGGAGATATTCTTGCTTTCAGAGGCTGGGAAAAGATCTTCTTTTGTGAAGCTTTTACATTCAGGAATGCAAAGAGCCCTGGTGGTGCAGAATGCAGTATTGCAGGCTTAAGTCTGCCCACAAGTCTGGAGTTTGATCCTGACTGGCTCAAGGCTGGCTCTCAGCCTTCCATCCTTCTGAGACCCAGATTGTTGAGGGCAATATGCTGACTCTGTAAACTGCTTAGAGAGGGCTGTAAAGCACCGTGAAGCGGTATATAACTCTGTGCTATAGCTATTCCTTCCTTCCTTCCTTCCTTCCTTCCTCCCTCCCTCCCTCCCTTTCTTCCCTCCCTCCCAGTGGTTAGAATGTAGTATTGCAGGCTAAATCTGCTCACTGCCAAGAGTTTGATCCTGACCGGTTCAAGGTTGACTCAGCCTTCCTTCCTTCCGAGGTCAGTCAAATGAGGATCCAGATTATTGGGGGCAATAGGCTGACTCTGTAAACTGCTTAGAGAGGGCTGTAAAGCACTGTGAAGCAGTATGTAAATGCAATTGCTATTGTAAACCACCCAGAGAATGCTGTAAAGTGGAATATAAATCCAAGTGTTATTCCTATTGCTGCTACTTAAGGAGTTAATATTGACTCCCATTTGCTTTGCCTTTTGTCAGCCTAGACGCCACCTCTTATGTTAACTGTACACATTGTAGGAGGATATATATTAGCAGGACATCAGGAGAAATCTGTTAGCACTATTTCCAACTAATAGAGTGCATTTTATTAAAAGGCATAAGCTTTCAGGAGCTGCAGCTTGCTACCAGACTCCTTCTAATTTCTCTTAACTGGTTTTCTTCATTGTTTCCACGTTGCACTGAATGCTAGCCATTTGGATTTCTCCAAATGAGTGGAAAAACAATTATGAAGTATATAATAAATAAAACTGTCCTCCACACTGCAAACATAGTTTGGTCCCAAAGATGGGACCATATCTCCAGAAGGTCTTATAATGTCCTTTGGCTAGTAAAGGAGATGTAATTCTCTTGGTTTGGGACCAAGGATGGCATCGTGTGAGGAAGAAATAGAGAAGTAACAAAAAGCAAACTTAGGAATGAATTCTTTCTCTCTCTCTCTCTCTTTCCTTGTCTGTTCTGAAATAATCATGTGGCCCTTTGAGTCCGGTGGTGGGATTCAAATTTTTTTTACTACCAGTTCTGTGGACGTGGCTTGGTAGGCATGCCATGGCTTGGTGGGTGTGGCAGGGGAAGGATACTGCAAAATCTCCATTCCCTCCCCACCCCACTAACCTGCTTTCCAGCTCTGTTCTCCTGTGCAGGGCAGGCAAAGAAGACCGAGCCGATCAGCTGGGACTTGTGAAGCAGAGAATAGATGGGGTTGGAGGAGCCAGTCAGAGGGGGGATTTGCCGGTTCTCTGAACTACTCAAAATTTCTGCTACCGGTTCTCCAGAACTGGTCAGAACCTGCTGCATACCACCTCTGCTTGAGTCCCAGGAGAAAGTCTGAAGATGGCGTAAGGGAGTGAATCCACTCATCACAGCCTATTTCAACCACTTTATGGCAATGGGCCAGAACAGGGGATCACACTTTTGCAAGATCCCCTATAGCAGTGGTACGCACCATGAGACCTACTGGCATCGGTGTGCTCACCGTTGTACCTTCTACTGCCTGGTCATCTCTCCTATCGATCTTTTAAAACATTCTTTTAAGATGGATAGGAAGCGAGTGTTCTGCAAAGCAAAACTCCAGCCTCTAGCATTGTTTACCAGAATGCCTCTCTGTGCCACTCTGTGCAGCTCATTTACAAGAATGCCTCTGTGCGCCCCTGGTCATGCTTAGAAGATAAAAATGAGCATTGTCTCCAGCTCAGTGCTTTCTCTGGAATGGTGCCAATCTCTTCCCTCCCCTCCTCTCTCTTCCCCCATTTCCGATATCCAGGAAAGTAAACGGAGGATCTGCAGGAGATACCTGGGAGCAACATTTTTACTCTGTGTTCTGGTAAATAGGTACTTGGTGAGCTGCTCCTTCCATCATTTTGTGAGCAAGCAAGCTTCCTTCCCATGCTTGGAAATTTGGTAATTAATTCCATGATAAGTTCTTAAAACTCCCAATGTATGTGTCCCCCCCACCCCAATGTGTATACATCACCTGTGCAGAGTTTCTAGCTGCATTCCTCTGAGAGACATAGTCCTAAATCAATGTTGATTATACCCAGTTTCCTTTTTAATTATTAATTCATCAGGGTTAGCAACAAGAGTTGCAACAGCAGCGTGTTTATTCGTGCAAATCTACTTTCCTTTAGAGTTCCAAAGAATTGGTGGTTTGATTTTTATAGACCTCCCAGTGATTGCCCTCTGTGGTGCCTAGAGGTGGAGCTCTCGCTTCACAATCAGGAGGTTGTGAGTTTGATCCTAAGTAGAGGCAGTTATTTCTCTCTCTGGGCACAATGAAAATATATCTGCTGTGAACTCCACATTGGCAACAGAAAGGGCATCTGGCCAGTAAACACTCAGCTCCATTCAGTTGCCAGACTGCAAGGGATTACAGGGTCATTAAATGACAAAAAAAAATGGTGATTGCCCTCTGAACCTATTACAAGGTCCTTCCCAAGAACCTGGGATAGGCAGACGTGGCTGTTTGATGGCATTAGAGGTATTGTCACAGCAAACATCAAAGAGATTCTGCTGATTAAGTGTGTAAAATGAATAGGTCCAGCACCCAGATGTGAAGAACTTGAATTCAGTTAAAGTTTTGCACATATTGATTGGGAGTATACAGACCTTTTAATCTGTAACAAACTCGATCTGTATGAGAAACACAAAATCTTCACCCTGGTCCCCAGATATTTGGAAGAAAGCAGATTAGAGGAAAAAATAATTGAAATCTTAAGTATTGAATTAACTATTATAATTCTTCCCTATATCAATTCTGAGTTTTCTTGGCAGCATCTTGAAAATGCAATTATAGCAGTATCACTGTACCACGATTCTTGAGGAAGGTTTCGGATGAGCAAACGTAGTTAAGAGTTTAAAATTGTCCTCCTTTCTTTGATGTAATTGTTACAGTGAAATGCATCTGCTTCTTTTTACAAGAAAATTTGGCCAATATTCAGGACTCTCATAAAATAACATATCTTAATATCATAACAGTGTGCTGTTGAATTCATTTGGAACACCAGTTACCCCAAAAATGTTCTCTTGCATTTGTTACCTTGTATTTAGAACTCAGCTGCATGAAAAAGTTAAGTCGTCTTCTTAAGTTTGCTTCTTTTTCAACCTCTGTTGTGAAGATCCTACTGAATTAGGATCTGGTCTATCTTTAAAAGGGTAGTGTGATGGTTCAGTGGTTTAAGATGCTGGACTTGTTGGTTGGAAAGATGGAAGCCCTGGTTCGACACCCCAGCACCAGGAGAGATATTGAGCTCCTGTCCTTGTCCAGCTCCTGCCAACCTAGCATTTCAAAAGCATGCAAATGCAAATAGATAAATAGGCACCACTTTGGTAGGAAACAATGCTCCATGATGTCATGCTAGCCACATGACCATGAAAATGTCTTCAGACAGTGCTGGCTCAATGGTCTTGAAACAGAGAAGAAAACGTCCCCCATATAGTATAGGTTCTCCTGCTTGAGCAGGGGGCTGGACTAGACAACCTCCAAGGTCCCTTCCAGCTCATTCACTCTATTCTATAACTTCCCTTATAGTTGACAATGACTAGTGAAGTAAAATCTGCAGAGACTCCTACCTTTAAAATAGCTGAAGATAACTCAAAACCTAAGAACAATGGAGAATCAGCTCAGGATCATAAGAGAAATTTCATGGTGGGAACAGAAGCTTTAGGGAAAGATTTCCATGGTTTCATTACAACAAGGCCTGGGATTAATCACCCCAGAGCCATGGAAGACGATCACAAAATGTGAGCATCAGAAGGGAAAAAATGTTTATTCATGATATATTCATTTCCCAGTCAATTCTTTCTAGTTGACTGAGTGCTCAGCACATCCCATAACAAATGTCTCGTAGTAAACTAGCAAGTATAAGAAAACCAAGAGAGTAGCATCTGTTCTGCATAATTAAAAATAAAGGTAAAAGGATGCAATTTTGCAGAAAGGAACATTACTTGGAAACACAGTGGGTGGACCAGAAAGACTTATTCCTTGATTCGGCTAGCCTAAATATGTGTGCATTTAATTCTTCTTATCAATAAGTTCCAACATTGTAAGAACAGCACAGGAAAATGCAGATTGCTTTCCCCAGCCAATCAATCATAAAAGTTACACACCTTGAAACATCGATCCTAAATTAGCATCAGGTTTCCAAGTAATACATAATCAACAGAACTCTGAAGCAAGTAGACTCCTCAAAGAACTAGTTTATTGGATATATCATATTGGCACAGGCTGGTGAAAACTGACTCTGAATATCCCTGTGGTTTTCACCTAATTAAAAGTAAAAGTTTTCCCCCTTCCGCAAACACATGGTCCAATCATCTAATCATCCGATTGCCTGGTAACTTCACTCAGGGGTGGGATTCATTTTTTTAACAACTGGTTCTGTGGGCGTGGCTTAGTTAGTGGGCATGGCTTGGTGGTCATGTGACTGGGTGGATGTGGCTTGGTGGTCATGTTATTGGCTGGGCGTGGCCAACTCAATATCACTCATATCGAGGCATGTATCTCCTCACCTGGCCTCTCATGACTGTGGGGATGCTGCAACAGTCGTAAGTGTGAAAAATGGTTATAAGTCACATTTTTCAGTGCCATTGTAACTTTGAATGGTCACTCCACACAAGCAAAGTACCAGCAAAGGAGTGGGAAAAAATTCCAGAGACGTTCCAGAGACAGGAAGTCTAGTCCTGCCAAGAATGTAATAAGGGTTAATGGAGAGGAAGTTTCTGTAAGCAACACCAGAATGTTTCCTTCCTGCCTTCCTTACAGGATTAGGCCAGTAATTTCTTCTAACAACCAGTTCTCCGAACTGCTTAGAATGTTAATAACTGGTTCTAGCGAATAGGTGCGAACTGGTAGAATCCCACCCCTGACTTTACTCCTCCTCTCTCTCCCTGTGGGAATGTCCTTGGTTCCCAGGAGAAAACATTGTGCTTTGGCTACAAATCCCATCTATCTCTATCCCCGCCTCCCTATCCCTCAGCTCCAGTGTTGCAACACTGAAGCCTAGAAAATGGCCTGAAGTTGTCAACTTCAAAATGGACAATTAGTACACTAGGACAGTGGCCCCTAACATTTTGGCCACCAGGGACTGGTTCCGTGGAAAAAGGTTTTCCCATGGACCAGAGTGGGTGGGTGTTTTCGTGTGCTGTCTGCATCCTGTGGATGGGGCTTTGCTTGTTTGTGCAGCCTGGTTTCTGGAGTGCCATGGGAGTTGGGGACCCCTACACTTGGGAAATATAAATGTAGCGAGGCACAAAAACTTTCCTAAATCAAACTCCATGCAGTACAGGGGAGCAAGAGAAAATTGCAATAATAGCAGTTCTTTAGCAATTCTGATATCTGTTCAGGAATGATTAACTATTGATGTCTTGTATATTTTGAGCCAAACTGAGACAAATCTGAACTACTCTGGATCTCACGTCTTCCAAAATGGATAATTACACTTTATGTGTCTTCCAAATTCCTAAATATAGCTTTAATATTTAATAATAATAATAATAATACCCCAAGCAAAGCTTCATCCAGCCTTCCATGCTGTTAATGTAGAGGAGTTGCGGCTGTCACTTTTGCAATTCATTAATCATCTACTGTCACTTTGGGCTGCCTAGTGACTATTAGGATACCAGATTATCTGCGCCTGCCTACAAAATTTGTTTAAAATGGACACTGAATAGCAGAATAGTATACTAAGGAATCCTACAAGTCTCATGTTGCAGCTTCAGTTAAACCACTTGGGAGAGAAAAAAAAAACTATTAAATTCATTTTGGGGATGTAATTATGGTTTGTTTTTGCTAAAGCTGTCAGGACATCACAATTATTTATATTTATCTGATTATATTTTGCCTTGATTCATGCTTGCTTAAGCTTCTTAAATAAGGCAAAGGCTCCAAAAGGGAAAGTTGCCATTTTTTAGGAGAAAAAATATGTAGTAATTGCTAGTTTTACCCTTCCTTCTCTAGAAGAAACACTGTGGAAATATCCCAGAGGTGTTTTTTTCAAGAGGCAACTGGACTTTCTGGTTTTTCTTTGAAGATGTTTAGCTTCTCATCCAAGAAGCTTCTTCAGCTCTGAGAGCAGAAGAAGCTTATGAAAGAACCTGAAGAAGCTTCTTGGATGAGAAGCGAAATGTCTTCAAAGAAAAACCAGAAAGTCCAGTTGCCTCTTGAAAAAAACACCTTTGAGACAACCATGACCTGGATGACTGAGAATCTCCATAGCCACTGTGGAAATAGCACCACCAGCAGCTTAGAGTCTCTTGCAGTGTTTGTGTTATTCTTGGTAAATGATATTCTCGGTTGTCTAGTCTCTTCTGCTCCACCACAAATTGCATCTAGTTTGCAGCCCACCATGGTGCTGTATTTTCTCCATCCTTTTTGGAGATGAATGTTTGGGTGACCTCCTGCAAGAACGAAACTTATTTCTTTGGCTACCGAGATGGACCAGCTGCTACATCACTACAGCCAAGGACTCCCGTGAAGCCCAGAAATCATTAATTGAATAGGCCCCCAAGTGAGAGAAAGGAGAATCTCTGGCTCATTGCATTCCAAGGATGTTATTTTTGGAAATGCTGCTTTTAAGAAGAAACACATTCTTGAAACTATTTTGAGATGTTCCCTGGAGCAGGGGACATCTCAATTTCACTGGTTGTACAGTGTTCTTAAACAGTGGTGGTTGCAGAATTTGGATATCTCACCTATAATAGAATAAAAGAGTTGGAAGGGACCTTTGAAATCTTCTAGTCCAGGGCAGAGGTAGTATGTAGCTGGTTCTGACCCATTCTGGAGAATCAGTAGTGTAAATTTTGAATAGTTGGGAGAACCGTCCAATCCCACCTCTGACTGGCCCCACCAACCCCATCTATTCTTTGCCTCCCAAGTCCCAGCTGGGTCTTCTTTTGGTGTCCTGCACAGGAGAACGGAGCTGGAAAGCAGGTTAGTGGGGTGGGGATGGAATGGGGATTTTGCAGTAAGCTTCCCCTGCCACGCCCACCAAGCCCCACCCACCAAGCCATGCCACGCCCACCAAGTCACACTCACAGAACTGGCAGTAATTTTTTTTTAAAGAATCCCATCACTGGTCTAGGAGTCCACAATCCCCAGTCTGTGGACTTGAACCAGGCTGAGTCAGGATGCACCATGGCAGAAACTGGGCCATGTAAACAACTGAAGCCTCTGTGCTAGATGCAGGCAGCATTGGAAACCAAGCCTGCTCTGGTCCACAGAAAACTCCTCCCCATGGAATACTTTCCCCCCTCCCCAAAGATTGGGGACCACTGTTCTACTCCAATCCCCTGCTCAACCAGGAAACCCTATATCATTCCAGACAAGTGACTGTCCAGTCTCTTCTTTTTTTTTCCAATTTTTATTGTTTTCTAAAATAAACATAAACAAAGAAAACATAAAAACATCAAGCCATCTTCCATATATATACATACAGTGTGCCGGTTGGTTTACAAATTGTTTTGTGCTTCCATTTCGTAGTCTTCAATTACAATTACATTGTATATAATCTCGTATTTTCAATCAAATATTAAGTACATTAACATCATTATTAATCAATCATTTGACTATACTTTTACTCATTCATGCTTTATGAAATAATCATATTTTACTTAATTTGTTTTATGACAGTTCATATTATCATCCCAAATCTATCCTAGAATCATTTTGTAGATATAATATAATTATATGGTAATATGATATAATTAGAAATTAAACTAGAAGAAAAGCAAGTTAAAGAAACTATGATTGCTTGGGGGAAGAATTTTGGATATGGGATTGGTCTAGAGAAATGGCAAAAATTGTGGTCTCAAAATTATAAAATGACAATGTCAACAGCATATAAAGAAAATTTGTATAAGATGTTTTACAGGTGGTACTTTCCCCCGACAAGAATAGCAAGAATGTTCAAGAATAAATCTGAAAAATGTTGGAAATGTCATCAGACACCTGGCTCATATTACCATATGTGGTGGACTTGTGTGGATGCTAAAAAATACTGGACTAAAATCCACACGTGGTTGGAAAAAATGACAAAAAAAAACCCATATAGATTTGAAACCAGAGATATTTTTATTGGGAATTTTACCTGAAATATATAGTAAAGACTTGAAATACCTGATTGTAAATGTATTAACAGCGGCTTGGATTGTATTTGCTAAAAACTGGAAAAAATGAGAAAACACCATCACAGGAGGAAATCATTAAGAAAATATTGGAATGTGCTGAAATGAGTAGATTGTCATTTGAAATTAGAGAAAAAAGATGATAAACAATTTTATAAAATTTGGGATCTATTCTATCAATGGTTAGACAATAAAATAGAGTAATGAAATATGTAGACTTTTAGAAAACACTAAATATATAAAGATGTATTCTTTTCTTATTATATCCAGTCTCTTCTTAAAATCTCCCCGTTTTGGAGCATTTACAACTTCTGGAAGCAAGTTGTTCCACTGATTATTTGTTCTCACTGTCAGGAAATTTCTCCTTAGTTCTACGTTGGTTCCATAACAATCCTCACACTCAAGGTCTAGGAACTAGGGTAGATGAACTCAATTTTCTGAGTTTGCAGACTATTTTGAACCATGAGCTAATAAAAGAGACTAGATTACAACCTCTACAAAGAATAGATTACCGACCGACAAAGAATTAAGCCAAGTAAGTTCAACACTCTTAGGATGTTTTAAAATGCTATGAGGCATCATCCTGGTGTACCTAGAACCTTTATGCAATGTGTTATATGCTTCAGCAGAATGCAATTTTATTTATTTATTCAATTTATAAGTTGTGGGGAATGGCGGAAGAGTGACAGCAAATTCTTATTCCTATTCCTCCATGAATCACAGCGATTGCACCCCTCCACTCATAAGTTGTAACTTACTTTTCCAAAGGGCTGTGCCACCCCACTGTTTTCTTCCATTCCATTGCATCAGATTCTTGGAAACTGCCTACGCAAGTCCCTACAAGCTTTCGTGACAAGGTTTTTCAGAAGTTGTTTGCCAATGCCTCCTTCCTTGATAAAGTGACTGGCTCAAAGTCACCCAGTTGGCTCCGTCCCTAAGATGACACTAGAATTCACAATCTCCCAGTTTTTACCCTGATGCCTTAACCACTAGCTCTCATCACACCATTAGTACTTTTTTAATACCATATTGTGTGTGTATGTATGGAGTGTTTATGCTATTTTCCTCACTACTCTTCCTCCAACTGGATTTCATGTCTTTATCCCACTTAAAAAACAAGTCCTATTGGCTCTTCTCTGTTCACTGAGAAAGGGGAATATAATCTGAACTTACTCTTCCAAGGCTGGCACAGAAGTTTCTCCTTTAGGGCAAATGGTGGTTCTAGAGAACTTCTCCACTATGTCTCCCTCTGATATTGATGATACATTTTGCTGTTTTTTTCCAGGAGCCCTAAATGTCTTCTAATTTCCCATCCCTCTAAATGTGTGTGGGTTTTCTGGCAGCTCGTAGATGGATATTGCCATCAAGGAATGAGGGAGTAGAATTGTGTTGTTCTCATTTCTGTTTGGCATTGTACATTAAGTGTAAATAGCTGTAGTGATCTGGCAGCATCATCTGCTAGCAAGATGCAGGGCCCATCAATTTTGCAGAAGATGGATGTATGGTTTAAGTTGATCAGTGATGCTTGCCCTGTTTAAACAGATTTTGGTAGCCGGGCTCAAGCATAGTAAATCCTAAGATAATTAAGCTGATCACATACCGTACTGAGACAACTTTAAAAGGACAGCAATATTTTTGTTTATGACATTTCAATCTTGTCTGCTGCAAATTATTTTGTCCACAGCAAATTCATTTTGGGAAAGATTAAATGTGGTTTGTCAAGAGAGAAGCATGGAGTGATGGAGTGATTGTTTTAAAGGATTTAGCACTCTCGTTGGTTGAAACACGGCACCTTCCTTCAGAAAAGTAGCACTATTTCAGTGAGTGAAGGGTCATTCTGGACCAATAGAAACAAGAAGTGTTTAATTCTAAGCCTTTGACTCCATATTAGTAGAGAATAAAGGGGGCCAACTTACCTTCACCCATGCAATACTACCAAAGCCTGATTTTTAATCTACTTTTAGATGTGATATTGCTTTCAATTGTAACAGACCAATAAAATTAAAAAAAAAAAACCAATAAATTTTTTTAAAAAAGTGTATTCATGTAAAGTGCAGGGAAAGTTTGAGTATATTTTAACTACCAATCACTCCGTCATTGGAATGACAGCCAACAGTTTTGACAGAGGAGTGATTTATATTTCACTGGCATTAAAACTGAAATATTGAAATAGCAGGGTGACTGCAGAGAGCCAGACAGAAAGGGGGCTTAACAACTTACCTCAGATAGTTTAGCTGTACAAATCTCTACGTGAATTTCTACTCTGTTAAAAGCATAGCCTGCTTAAATTTTTGTAGGTGGGCAAATGTGAGTTAAAATGCATGGGGAAAGCCTATTAAAATTAACGGATGACAAATAGTGGGGTGACTCTATGCAAGTTTGTTCATTACTAGCACCAGACAAACCTCTACACAGAAGGATAAAACAAATGATAAAGAATGATTATCATTGTTTTAGACATGTTAACAACCAGTAGCCTGGAAACATGTCACGTTAAATCTCGAAGCTACTCCACTAACAATGGATACAGATAAGCTGTAATTAAGATGGACCAAAACTAAATTATGAAAGCCATATTCGTATTTATTTACTGCTCCTTCCAGGCCTGCTGTGGTCAGGTGTTTTGCTCCAGTAAATGATCAAAAAGTAAAGGGAAAGAATCAATCACCGTAGACTGAGCCAGTTTTTAAAATAGTTTATCTTTCTTTTGTCCATAATTGGAGCTATTAATATCAAAACAGATTTTTTTTCCCCCCAACTTGAATAGGTTTCTATAAGAAACACAGTCTTGACAAATCAAGATTTGTCAAATGGGCGTAGGATTTTGTTCCGGGCAGGGTAATTCCAGCTACATGAAAAGTTGTCCTACCCCATGAGCAGATGAAAAAGACAAGACAAGGAAAAAAAAAAACATTCTCGCCCCTAACCGTCCTTCTCTGTTGAGTATACACAGAAGTAGAACATTCAGCAAACTGGTTATGGGTTTCTGCAGAAAATGGAAAGCTTCCTACATTGTTTTCTATTTTATTGTCTGTGGCAAAGGCCAGTGGTCTGAAGTTCTCTAAATGTGATCACCTTACAACTTCTAGCTTTTCTCATTATTGGCTGCATTATCTAAATCTCCTGATAGCTGTACCTCAGTAACACTTGGAGAATCACTCTTATTTTTCAAGATTTCAGGCAGGCATCCTTCCAATCCTACTTGGAACTACCAAGGATTTGAAATAAAATGCATAAAGTAATAATTCTAGGAGTTTTGAGATTCTCCCCCTTTCATAATCTCTCACCATTGGACATCTGGTCTGTGCTTGAGATAATTGGACTTCAACATCAGGAAAACCATGGATTTGTCAACTTTTTTGTTATTATTTTTCCCTTGCCATGCTCTGTAAAGAGCGGATCAGGTAAACAGGCTTTTTATAAACATGATTAGTTTCAGTTTTGCCATGAAATGGACTCAAATGGGCCTAGTTTATTGAATCATGCCAGAAGGGCTTGCAAGGTTTGCACTTTTGGCCTAATAGATACTGACAGTATGATATGAGCTGGGAAGAAATTGAAATATATTATATATGGGTTGACTGTCCACAGAACATCCATGCAACCATTGTGACATGTTTCAGAATAGTTGCTAGCCTCCAATAACGGCTTATGTTAAATCCTCAATGAGTTTTAATTGGATAATAAACACCCAAGTCAAAGATACACATCACAATGACTCAGGGATAATAACACTTTAATAAGGCTTAATTTTATAGTATGATGAACAAAATGCATTCCATAAACAAACATCAACTGTATGGATGAGCGGATTAATGTAGAGCGAGACTGACAGATAGAGAGACATACAGTAGCTAAAGATAAATGGTCACAGCATTTAATTCATGTTTATAGGTTTTATTTTTAAGATGACCATTATTTCAGGGGAATTTTAGGTATGTGAATTCAAAGGTAGAAACATTTGATGGTTTTAGAATAGTCCTGGGCTGATTCAGTGCGGAATCTGGGAAAACCCCTGTCCCTTTGTTGCTTTGGGGTTGAACCTCCACCCTCATTAATTTACATCTAAGAAAATTACTGAATTTAGAATGGGACTTCCTTTATTTTTAGACATTGGGAAAAAAGATGGCTCCACTAATTATTTTTGTGTGCGTTCTCTGTGTTTTTTTTTAAATCACATCAGCTGTTTTATGCTTCACAATCTTCCTTTAGGGTTTAGGGAAAGCATGGGAGGCCAGTAAAACTGCAAAATATTGGAAAGAGAATTGCAAGCTGAAAAAGCAGACCGTACACCCAACAACCATTGTTCATGTCATCATGAAATCTCTGCAAGAACTCCACGTTCTAGTTTTAGAATTTCAGACAATTTTCCCCCTGCTGGATGATTTTTTTCTTTAAAAAAAAAAATACATTCTCTTTAATAAAATAAAATGAAAACTGGCAGAAAATAAACGAGGAGGTG
The DNA here is from genome assembly GCF_900518735.1 of Pseudonaja textilis. Next base: position 3,616,887 of record NW_020769328.1, on the reverse strand, counting down.
AGAAGCCACCCAGGAAAGCCAAGGGAAATCATCAAAACCACAAAAAAAAGTGAAAGTTAGCATATTTCGGACATGTCCTCCAGGGAAAGATTGAAGGCAGATGAGGTCCAGGCAAAAGAAGAACACCATGGTTTCAAAATCGAAGGGACTGGTTTGGACCAAACTCAACAGCACTTTTTCGTGAGGCTGTTGATAACAATAGGATCGCCAACATGATCGCCAATGTCCGATGATGGATATAGAAGAAGGAGAAGGAGAAGGAGAAGGAGAAGGAGAAGGAGAAGGAGAAGGAGAAGGAGAAGAAGAAGAAGAAGAAGAAGAAGAAGAAGAAGAAGAAGAAGAAG
>NW_020769328.1:3519865-3616533 GCF_900518735.1 Pseudonaja textilis | reverse complement strand
AAGAAGAAGAAGAAGAAGAAGAAGAAGAAGAAGAAGAAGAAGAAGAAAATAGAAAAATAGGCGAAGATTATTTTTTCTTTCTTTTTCTATTTGGGGTTTGAAGCAGTAAGACAAACTCTGAATCACTTCTAGTGCATATGCAGTTAAATGATAGAAAAATGTTGTAAAAAAACCCAAAACCCTACGGACAATGACCAACAGAAGCTTGCTGCTAAAAAGAAGAAATCAGCCACTGTTTTCAGCTGGAACTGAACGGATCAGCTTATCGGGGAAGCCACAATAAACCTGAGGGATAGTTTCTTTCCAAGGCTCCCACTCTGCTCTGAAAATGCTTTTGTCTTCGATTAATATGGCTCTGCTACCCTAGGATGCTTTGCATAATGCAAAAGAGCGCCTGTGAAAAGTTGCCGGAACAATATTTAACATATGTAAGGTACCATATTTCAGCTGCTGATGTGATCATTTATGACTAACCTATTACAATTTGTTAGCGCAGGCCTGACCTTTCCCTGGTAAGCAAAGGGCACATTTTACAGCTTTCTGAATACGTCTTATCTATTTAGGAGGTTTCACAGAAAAGGAAGACGTAGTGACATTTAGTTTTATTTTAGTTCACTGCCATTAACCTCCCGCTGCTGACTTTTAGATGGCTGCACATGGTGCTTTATCAAGACGTAGCAAATTAAAGCCCACATCCAGGCTCGAAAGTTAAAGCATGTTAGCACATTGCAATTTGTTTCAGAGATTGCAAAATTTAAATGAATTTGCTTAATGATACAGGCTGTGAACAGGCCTGATGAGGACACGGGGAGCCAGCCCCATAACTGCAAAGTGAAATCGGGAGGAGCCTCAGAAACGGTCAAACCACATCAAGAGCCCTGAAGGCTCAGGAACTGCCACTCTACCAAAGTGTTGAAGGCCATTAGGAACATGGAAATGCTGTGGTCCGCCGGCAGCTGACGGAGCTGGCAGTAGAGTCGGACAATAGGGAGGAGGTTGGGGAGGAACCTGGGCCAGTTCTGGAGGCTGAGGAAAGCCCGGAGGAGGGCTCTGCATCAGAGGCAGAGATGGGGCCAGGGCAGGCTGGCAGTCAGCAGCTGCCTCCCTGCCTGCGGGGGAGCTTCTGGAATCAGTTCCCAGACTGCGCATGCGCAGAGCTAACAGAAGACAAGAACAATTGAGAAAGCAGGCCCGACTCAGGAGTAAGGCCACACCTCGGAGATGATTGGCCCCTCCCATAGGACAAAAAAGAGGAGTGAATGGGACGTGAGCTTTTGCAGGAAGCAATTAGTTCATCTGGTCGGTTCAAGATTTGAAAAGTTCTGTTTGACTCTGTGTCGAGTTTGGCTTTGCCTTGTGTTTGGCAATTAGTTCTCTGTCCGCATTCCAAGTGTGATAAGGTGTGTGTTTATAAAAATTCCCCTGAAAAACTGTTTGTGAAGCCTGGTAGGCTATGAATGAATGTAATTCACAGCCATGGAAATAAAAGAGGTTTTGCCAGGATTATGATTGTGTTTTATGCTTTCTAAGGAAGCCTAGGTCAGAACACATATCAAGTCAGACCATTTTATGACATTTCCAGTTTGGTCTAGTGGTTAAGGTGCTGGTTCAAGGAGGGTGTTGTTGGAAGAAATAGCCATCTGGTTCACTTCTAAGCTGGGAGAAAGACACTGGAGACAAAATGAGGCTGGAGGCTGATTGGAAAGAGGGTCAATTTATTGATGAAGCAGAAGCACATTGGTGGTTCTGGGCAGCTGACCACATAGAGTTGAGAGAGGGTGGCTTTTATGCCTTCTCTTGGGCTTTGAACTTGAGATTCCTGTTCCTGTGCAAGAACATGTATTCTATTGGTTGCTGTCAGACTCCCATGGAGCTGTGCAGGGGTCATAGCTGAGGTCATCTGAGCTATGAGGTTTGGTTGAAGCTTACTGGGTGATGATGTAATGAAGAGCCTTGTGTTCTGAAAGAGTGTTGGGCAATTCCTATTGTGGCTTTTAATGGCTTTGTCCTAGTTTGGATCTTGAGTAAGGGTTAATCCCATCACCCTGAGGCTGAAGGTCTTTTGTCTTATAGATAGGATGGCCCAGTCTTTCTTAATGGGTACCAATTATTTGCTGGGGGCAGGGAACTGGAGTCGAGTTTCTGTCTCTCTTAAGATTTCTATTTCTCTTTTATGGGAAATATGATATTCTGCTTTTTAAAATATTTCTCAAAACATTTCATTCTTCTAGGAGAGGTAACTTCCCTCACTGTGAATTCTAGCCCCACCTTAGGCATGAAATCCAATTGGGGGACTTGGGGGCCAATCATCAGGAGACTATGAGTTCTAATCCTGCCTTAGCAATGAAAGCCAAGTGGGTGACTTGGTGCCAGTCATTCTCTCTCAGCCCAACCCAACTCACAGGGTTGTTTGTTGTGGGTAAAATAGGAGGAGGAAGGACTGTTAGGTATGTTCATCACCACCTTGAGTAATTTATAAAAATAATAAAGGTGGGATTTAAATAAATAAATTCAAAGATTCAGTATGTAGCCATTTTACAAACCAAAATGTTCTAACTTCCTGGAGTAGAGTAGTTCTAGGTAGCTCATGAATCAGAGAAAACTTCACCTACATTGGAAACCAGTAAGGATTAGCTATGAGAGAGTAATGAAATACCTGCACAGGGAGATTGGGTGCTTCTGGAATATAAACATTAGGGAGAAGTAAGCAGAGGTGGTACTCAGCAGGTTCTGACCAGTTCTAGAGAACCGGTAGTGGAAATTTTAACTAGTTTGGAGAACTGGCAAATACCACCTCTGACAGGCCCCGCACCCATCTATTCTCTGTCTCCTGAGTCCCAGCTGATAGTCTGGGTCTTCTTTTATTGCCCTGCACAGTAGAACGGAGCTGGAAAGCAGGTTAGTAGGGGTGGGGAGGGAATAGCTGTTTTTAATAGATAACAAATTTTGAATTAAATTCAACTTGATCCTGAACAAGTGCTACGTATTTTCATGATGCCTCTCCAACCAGACCACTGCATTGGCTTGAGGTGGTGTAGCTATCTTGCACAGCTTCCTAAATTGCCTTTCTCATTATTAGTATTTGAATGTTCAAACATAATTTGGTGTCATGAAAAAGATATTTTTTTCCTATCCTAATGAGCCATTTGCATTTTGTGTTCCCGTGTAGCCTTGTTTTGATACTGTGTGAAAACAAGGAGCTGAGTGACATATTCCCTGTCAACTCAATAATCCAATATATAAAAATGCAAGCTCATTAGCACATCACAAGTAGCTTTGTGCTACCACAGAAAGAAGCAAACACATTTCAAGGACACAAATTAATATATACAACATCTAGTTATGATATCATAAAAGTCCTATAGTGTTCTTCCTTCACCTGTGCAATAACTAATAACAATTGTGTAAGTAGAAGATGAGATTATTGCTCTCCAACTCATTACCCTTAAATGCAATTTATATAGGTTTCCTGAATCATAAATGTTTCTGTTCTACAGAGGAATTACTGAGTCTGTCATCTGCACTTCTATAACTCTCTGATTCGGTTCTGCAACCCAACAGGATAGACACAAACTTCAGAGGATAATTACGACTGTAGAAAAAACAGTCAACCTGCCTTCCATGGAGGATCTGTATACTGCACGAGTCAAAAAGTGAAAAAAATTACTGACCCCTCACCTCCCAGACATGAACTGTTTCAACCCCTTCCCTCAAAATGATACTATAGAGCACTGCACAAGAACAACTAGGCACAAGAACAGTTTTTTCCCAAACGCCATCACTCTGCTAAACAAATAATTCCCTCAACACTGTCAAACTATTTACAAACTCTGCACCACTATTACTATTAACCTTCTCATCACTCCTTATCAACCATTCCCCCCCACTTGTGACTGTATGACTGTAACTTTGTCACTTGTATCCTTATGATTTATATTGACTGTTTCCTTGATTGCTTATTGTACCCTATGACTATTATAAAGTGTTGTACCTTATGATTCTTGATTGTTGATGAATGTATCTTTTCTTTTATGTACTCTGAGAGTATTTGCACCAAGACAAATTCCTTGTGTGTCCAGTCATTTTTGGCCAATGTAGAATTCTATTCTATTCTATTCTATTCTATTCTATTCTATTCTATTCTATTCTATTCTATTCTATTCTATTCTATTCTATTCTATTCTATTCTATTCCATTCCATTCTAAATATTTTTGGATATGATCTTTAGTCATCATTGAATGCAATACAGTAATAATACCCCAAAGGGAAAGCTACAACAGGATGAACCAAAGGCCTGGATCAAATATAGGTAGTCTTAAACTTACGACTGCAACTGAGTCCTGAATTTCTGTTGCTAAATGGGACAGTTAAGTCAATTTGCCCCATTTTATGACTTTTCTTGCCATAGTTGTGGAGCAAATCACTGCTGTTGTGAAGTTACATGTGGTCACATTTCCTAGTGCCTCCTGGTATTTAAAAATTGCAGGTTTTAGTAGTAATCGCAGGTGATTGTTGCTAATCTTGGTCCATATGCTTTAAAAAAAATGAATTGAACAAATATGCTTTGTTGTACTTCGTTTGGCTTATTAAATGTTGACGGATTTCCCAATGAAAGACACAATGGCAAGCAACATTTGATAGCCTACACAGCTGGTCTGCCAAGCTGTTAATTAACTGAGTTACTGCAAATTTTCAATATCTTTCTCTCTCCTTAAACTATTGGATTGCTCGCCCTAGTCAAAGCAAGATTTCCCTGGATGCTTCTGTAATTTTTGCACTATATGAGTTTCATTGTATTGGGTGATTATCCACACTGTGGCAATTTTCTGTCAGTGCTAAATAAGCAGCACCCAAGCAAATCCTTTAAATGCATTGGGGGAGTTAAAAATCAGTTTTTCTAAAGACGGTAGAGATATTGTAGGTCCATTTTTTCCCCATTTTTCATTCACACACCCCCTTGTATATTGATAGAATTTCTTGCTTGTTTTTTTTTTTATCTTTTATCCTTTGATTTCAGGCAGAGCATGAGCAAAGGCAGTAATAGTGTGAAGCCAATGCAAAACTGGAGATTCACAAAAGTAGAAGGAAGATATTTGTAGCAAGTGAAATCTCTAGATATCAAATGCATTTACTTAGGAGCAAAATGCCCAAATCTCTAAATACCAAAACAAATATTATGCTGTAGAATCAAGGCCACGATGCTCCATTTAGAAAACAAAAGGAATAAATAAATAAAAGAATTATTTAATTTAATTTAATTTAATTATTTAAGAGCCATGGTGGCGCAGTGGTTAGAATGCAGTACTGCAAGCTACTTCAGGTTCCTACTGGCTGCCTGCAGTTTGGCAGTTCAAATCTCACCAAGCTCAAGGTTTATTTATTTTTATTCATTTATTTGATTTATTTGATTTGATTTGTCAATTGCTTACAAGATAATAGGTATAAATATATACATAGTTATGAATACATGAAATGGGTACATATAAGAAAAATAAAAGAAACAATAGGACAGGGGCATTAGTCACGTTGGTGCACTTATGCAGGCCCCCTACAGACCACTCAGCCTTCTGTCCTTCAGAGGTGGGTAAAATGACCCAGATTGTTGGGGGTGACTCCAATGCTGACTCCATAAACTGCTTAGAGAGGGCTGTAAACCACTGTGAAGCAGTATATAAGTCCAAGTGCTATTGCCTTTCCTTCCTTCCTTCCTTCCTTCCTTCCTTCCTTCCTTCCTTCCTTCCTTCCTTCCTTCCTTCCTTCCTTCCCAGTGGTTAAAATGCAGGATTGCAAGATAATTCTGCCCACTGCCAACAGTTCGATCCTGAGTGGCTCAAGGTTGACTCAGCCTTCCATCCCTCCGAGTTCAGTAAAATTAGGACCCAGATTGTTGAGGGCAATAGGCTGATTCTGTAAACCACTTAGAGAGTGCTGTAAAGCACTATGAAGTGGTATGTAAGTCTAAGTGCCATTGCTATTAATTGATCCACAGAATTCTTAAAGGATCCCATGCCAATGTAGCCAAGGTACCCTACTCCCACCACTGTGATTAGGGCAGGTAATTTGGAAGAAGAAAGATTCTAGAAATTGGAAGAACATCTGGGAAAATTTGTCTTTGCAGGATCCAGTCTGGAAAGATTTGTCTTTACCCATTCATTCAGCCACACTGGAAGACTACAGATGCATCAATTACATCCAGTCAGAAGTACAGGTTGATACCTATTGGTGTAACGGCAGGAATGATCTTAAGATACAGGTAGGAGAGCCACAGCCTAGAAAATATTCTAATAAATGAAATTTGAATCTGAAGGAAGGGGAATGGTGAGAGCATGTCAGAAGTGACCCTCCCTAGTTTCCCGGAAAGTAAATGTGAAAGACGGGAGAGGCACTTTCAGATGTGAACGTAGCCTTAAAATAAATATATTCCTTGTTGTGTTTCTCATCTGGACTGCCTCACAAGGCTAGCAATGGTGTATTCTACTGTTGCATTGCTTCTCATTTACACTTTTATTATTAATTGTTTTGTAAAGGTTGGACAGATTCAAGGAATAAAACCAGAAAGTTAATTGAAGGGATGTCCCAAACTTACATAACTTATCATGACATGAGAGCGTACACCAATATTTGAGAGACTGCCACAGAGAACTGGAGGTCAAACTATTTTCCAAAGCACTAGAAGGCAAAATAAAAGGCAGGCATGGATGGAAAATAATCAAGGAGAGAACCAAGCTAGAACTAAGGAGAAATTTCCTGACAATGAGAACAATTAACCAGTGGAATGGCTTGACTTTAGAAGTTATGGGATGCTCCACACTGGAGTTTCTCAAGAAGAGATTGGACAACCATTGGACTGAATTTGGTATATCATCTTCTGCCTGAGAAGGTTGGACTAGAAGACCTCCAAAGTCCCTTCCAATCCTGTTATTCTATTGACTGCACTTTTTTTTTTCTTCCAAAGAATGTCTTGGGCTTATCTAAACCTAGAAAGCTAGCTCCTGAAAGTGTTGATTAGAACTCTGACAGATGTAGCTGAATCTGTACACTCAGCTGGCTATAGCTTATGTCTCTAGGCCAATAGCAATTTAAGCCAGAATTAAAGCCCACGCTACAGATGGGCAACTTGCAAGAGAAACAGCAATTAGTTCTCTCTAGTTAATTGTGGTATTTGGCAATTATAGAGAAAGCAATATTACTCGGGTCTTGCTGTGCAAGATTGCACAGGACTGTATAATAGTGTAGCAAAGCTGAATGCCTTTGCTAGTGGAATGTTTCAGATCTCTCCTTTCTCCACTTGTGTGAGTCACTGGGCTTACTTGAACAAGGAAACCTGTTCGATAAACATATGTTCTGAGTTCAAGGGAAAATAATGATGGCGGCAATATATTTGGGATTGATGGATAGTGACAGCAATCGAGAAAGTCCATCATCACATGGAACCCCAAAGGGAATGCTTATAGTGTCATGTAACAGAGAGAGGCCTCATACTTTGAACACATTCAGGTTAAGTTAAAGATGTATTTGATGTTGTTAAACTTAATGTCAGTATTCCAGTGAAACTCCCCATTTCATTCAGCACTCAGAAACAAAGTTCATCCAAGTAAGAATTTATTAGAGAAGTCATATTGGCACATCTGGGAGAACCCGAATCTGAGAGTTCTGGGTTTTACCTTCCCAACTGAAAATCAAAATCCATCCCCTGCACCCACTAGTCCATTCTATGGTTCAATCTAACATCATCCCAACTGGAGACATTCTTCCAGACACTCCTTACCAGGTGGAAGGTGACATGTCCTTGACTTTATGAGAAGAATGTTGTTATGTCTAAACTTCCACCTCTCTATGAAATCCCCCCTCCCAAATTCCCAGGCACCAAGATGTGGCAGCGTGGAAGCATCTAAGTAAAATATGGCTTCCAAAGCTGACACTTATATCAAAATGTTTTTTTTTTATTGTTTCCCCAAGAAATATTCTATCGAACAATGTTCATCTCCTGTCTCCATTCTGCCCTATTGTCTACGAGTGACTTTTAGTTCACCACATAGCAGACATCAAATGTTGATGCTTCCTAATTTTTAATTTCCTACCACTAATATTTTAACTTCTTTTTTTATACTTTAAAAGTAAACAATTAGCATCATCATCATCACAAAAGGATGGACTAATCTGCTTTCATACATATGGAAGGCTGATATTATGAATGTTGATGTAACGAACTATAAAAAGTAGCATCATGCATACTTTCCAAATTCCATGGATGAATTAAGCACAGTTATAAATGTCCATGTTATTTAAATATGCCACCTTAAAAAGTGCAAAGATGATCTTTTCTTGCATTTGTGCACATATTACTTTTTTTTTTTTAAATTAGGAAAATTCAGTGGGAAAACAGCAATTTTTGAAAAATGCCCAGAAAAAAATGAGGAGAATGGAGTGTCAAAAGACATGCCCATTTTTGTAAAGAGTTGGAAAATTGAGTGTTATGGATGTTAGATTAAATTAACATAAGGTTAGAAAAATGAGAATGTGAGTGCATTGTCAGGATAATAGAGTTGGAAGGGACCTTGGAGATCCACTAGTCTAAACCACTGCTCACGCTGGAAACCCTACACCATTTCAGACAAATGGCTGTCCGATCTCTTCTTAAAAACCTCCAGTGTTGGAGCATTCACAACTTCTGGAGGCAAGGAGTTCCACTGATTCATTGTTCTGACTTTCAGGAAATTTCTCCTTAGTTCTAGGTTGCTTCTCTCCTTGATTAGTTTCCATCCATTGCTTCTTGTTCTGCTTCTTGTTCTGCTTCTTTGTCATCAAACAGAATAGAGCTGGAAGGGACCCTGGAGGTCTTCTAGTCCAACCCTATACCATTTCAGACTGGTGACAGTCTAGTCTTTCCATAAAAACCTCCAGTGATGAAGCACCTACAACTTCTACAGGCCAGCTGTTCCATCGGTCAATTGTCCTATTAGAAAGTTTCTCCTTAATTCCAGCTTGCTTCTCTCCTTAATTAGTTTCCATCCATTGTTTCTGGCCTTGCCTTCTGGTGCTTTGGAAAATAATTTGAACCCCTCTTTGTGGCAGCCTTATCACTCTTAATGAGCTTATTAATCTAGTTTCATTAAGAGCCGTGATGGTGCAGTGGTTAGAATGCAGTACTGCAGGTTACTTTTGCTGGCTGCCGGTTGTCTGACATTTGGCAGATTGATTCTCACCAGGTTCAAGGTTGACTCAGCCTTCCCTCCTTCCGAGGTGGGTAAAATGAGGACCCAGATCATTGCGGGGCAAGAGGCTGACTCTATAAACCACTTAGAGAGGGGATGGATAGCACTGTAAAGCGGTATTGCTATTGGAAAGAATAAGCAGTATTTGAAGTTGTGTCATACCTTCTGGCAAATTCTTTGCCACTATCTCTTTTTCTTGTCTTCAGACAATTTAACTGAATTTAAGTTAGTCTTACTTGATTCTCCATAAGCCTTATTTAGTTGCTGCAAATGAAAAAGCATCAAACTATCAGTGTTGCATTGAGGGAGAAAATCTGGAGAGACTCCACTAACTCCGCTGGCTAATTTTATCATTATGACAGGGAATAAAAATAAAAATGTATTCCAACTCCACAAAGGGAGAATTGCCATCTCCATGTCTCTCTGGGCTTCATAGTTCTGAATTTCTCAATAGGCTGAAAAGTTGACGGTAAACAAATCCAAACTGAAATTCATTCTAAAATGGCCAGAATTAAACCACACAAATAAATATATGCTTTTAAAGGAGCAATAAAAATAGGGAACATTATTTGGTGGGACTAATATTGTTCACTGGTTTATTTCCAGCAGTTATACAGAACTGCCTAATTGTGGTGTGAATTGAGAAGAAATGATAGCTCGTATTAGCCAAAAAGTGGCTGTCAGTATAAATTGCTTTGCAGTAATTTTGAAGACAAATTAATAGCATGAAAAAGTCTAATTTTGAGTCATGTTGAAATAGATGAATATGACAGAATGACAAGTAGACATGAATGGTGTCCAAACAGAATGAAATTTCTAATCAAAGAAATGTTAATCATCCTCTGACTTATTTGTGGTTTTTTATGTTGATGAAACAATTGTCCAGTGCATAAAACTTGCACAAGGAAGGAAGGGAGGGAGGGAGGGAGGACGGAACATACATACACACAATTTCCCATTTCTGACAATATCTCTGTCAATGTCTGGAATACTCTACCTGACTCTGTGGTTTCTTCCCCAAACCCCAAAAACTTTAACCTTAGACTATCTACTATTGACCTCACCCCTTTCCTAACAGGTCTGTAGGGGGCGTGCATAAGCGCACCAACGTGCCTACCATCCCTGTCCTACTGTTTCTTTTATTTTTCTTATATGTATCCATGTATTCATAGCTATGTTTTTACTTATACCTGTTATCTAATAATCGCTTGACAAAATAAAATAAATAAAAATAAAATAAATAAAACACACACACATCTGTACAGAGAGGAGAAAGAAAGAAAATTTGTTGGGTACAAAGTGTAAGTATTAAAAAGTCTGGCCTAATGGCTTTACCACAAGTAATTACAAATTTCATGCTACTTGTTAAGTATGGTCGGTGGGTCCTATAAGAACGAGGCTTGAGTAGTGAACAAACAGCTCTTTATTTAACAGGAAGAATTCTGAGACAAAAACCCTAGCCGCGGCAGCTCTTCTTATAGAGCTGGCCGCGGCTAGGCAGCCAATGACAGTTCTTTGAATTTGCCGCGCTTCGTTGTAGCCAATCGTGGCAAACCCTCTACGAGCCAATAGGGGTGTTTAAGACGTCCAATCACGGTTCGGCTTTTCTGGACCAATAAGAATGCAGGTCTTCAAACCAGCTAATATGGAACACTACTGATAATATATACCAGAAAAATAAACAAGGCAAAATATATTTCTTTGCTGGAAAAATCTCTGTCTCTCTTTGTGTGTTTCTGTTTCTCTCTCCTCCTCTCTCTTCCCCTTCCTCCCTCTCTCTTTCTCTTTCTCTGTCCCCCCCTCTCTCTGTCTCTCTCCCTTTCTCTCTGTGTCTCTTTCTCTCTCTCTGTCCCACGCACACCCCCAAACATACAGAAACCTACCACAAACCTTTATGTTGGATAACAGCTCTACCTTAGTTAAGAACACTGATGTACTGATGAATTGATATATTAAAAGAGATTAGTTTCACATTTGTTTTCAAGGCAAGTGGGATGACTTGTGAAAACAGAACTAATTGCATCAGAGCCACCCAGCTCGTAGAATCCTTCCTCCTCTGTGCTGAAAATGAATCCCAGCTCAAAGAATCATGTACAAATGTGCATCTATTGGAAATAATTACATTTTTTTAAAAAACCACACATTTGGAAAAGTTGCGCGCAAAAGAAAGCAAACAAAAATGACTGGGGTGCATCTCCTATCGAGTTTACTTTTGGTTTCATTGGCATAACATACCCCCCAAATGTTTTGTTTTGTTTTTACTCTAGGCTGGGACTGAAAAACAACTAATTGGGTGTTATGAAAGTGTGCATTGTGCCAAATTAATTCAGGAGTAGTTTGATTTCAAAATATGCTTAGTGCAGAAGGGAAATGAATAGCCCAATCACCATTCTCCACTATATCTGATGAGAACCATTAGATTACTTCATTGCTTGTTTCTGTCTTTTCTCTCAAAAACTGCTATAGCTAGTCTCAGCTTGTGACCACAATTAAGCCCAACATTTCTGTTGCTAAGCAAGACAACTGTTAAGCAAACTTTGTCCCCATTTACAATCTTTTGTCAGCTTTGGAAGCCATATTAGTACCAGAAGCTTCCACACTGCCACATTCTTTAGCCTGAGACGGTGGGAGTGGGGAATTTCATGGAGCGTATGTAGTTAGACATAATAGCATTCTTTGTTCGAGTCAAGGTCATGTTGTTTCTGCACCTGGCTGAGGAGTAGTAGAGGGGACGTCTAAAGTTGGGACGGATAGTGATTGGGGCATGTAATGGAATGATGGGGGCAGGGAGTGGATTTATAAAATTTTACTTATTGGAGGGAAACCCAGAAGTTTCAGATTTGGGGTTTTCCAGATGTGCCAGTTTACTACTCTAATAAAAGGGAACTTTGAAAATATATCTGGTTTGGAGTTATCTGTTGGAGTCAAGGTTTTCTGGAACGCTGACATCTTTCTTGCCTCAATACTTATGTTAAGTGCCGTAGTTAAATTAGTAACATGGTTGTGAAGTAAATCTGGCTTCCCCGTTGACTTTGCCTGTCAGAAGGTCACAAAACAGGATCGCGTAACCTAGGCACACTGCCACGGGACATCACTACAAGCCAATTGCCACATGTCTCAACTGTCATAAATGTGAGACAGTTGCCAAGTGTCTGAATTTTGATCACATGACCCTGGAGATGGCCACAATGGTCGTAAGTGTGAAAAACAGTCCTAAGTCCTTTTTTTTTTTTTGCAGTGCCATTGTAACTGAATGGTCACTACTGTCAGCTTTGGAAGCCATATTGAGACCAGATGCTTCCACGCTGCCACATTTTTGAGCCTGGGAAAATGGGAGGGGGTATTTCTGGAGTGTATGTAGTTAGACATAATAACATTCTTTTTCTGATTCAAGGTCATGTTAGTTGGCACATAAGTGAGGGAAAGTCTGATGCTGGGACAGATGATGATTGGTCCATGTGATGTAATGATGGGTGCAATGGATGGATTTTGTAGTTTTTACTTATTGCAGGGAAGCCCGGAACTTTCAGATTTGGGATTCCCCAGTTGTGCCAGTTACTATCCAAAATAAACTTTTGAGAGGATGTCTGTCTTGGAGTTATTGGTTGGAGTGGAGGTTTGCTGGAATGCTGACAATTAAACCAAATGTTGAAAGTCAAGGAGTAACAATGTTCCAAAAAGAAAAAAGAAAACAAGAGTCAATACATCACATTTTTTTCTGATAATGGGTTGGAAATCCTTCCTTCCTTCCAATATTATTCTTACTTCTTAGTCCAAGTCCTAATAAATTACCACTTGTCTTAAGTTTTGAATGATTATCCGGGGTCAGAAAATCTATGCAAAGTTATGTCAGCCCAGCTGCAATTATGCACCGGCTATGGTTTTAATTCTTTGTGAGAGAATCTTCATTAGAAAGTGGTTTAAAGTTTACTCTAGGCTGGGAGAAATGGAAAAAAAAACAAAAAACAGCTCATTTTCTGTCTTTCAGTGCAATTTTCATTCCTGCTTTTGCAAATTCATTTGTACATATAGGTTAACTAAGCTGCTGCTAAGGGAATTTATTTAGAAATGCACTAGGTAGTTGCTTTGAGAAGCTGGAGTATATTTAGCAGGAAAAGGATATTCGTGTAAGACATCTCCCAGGGTAGCCGGTTAAAAGCTTGATGGGTTTGAATGAATACCAATAACAACAACTGAGATAGTAATTGCAATGTAATTGGAAGGTCTTCTGGTAATTTAAAGGTGTGTATGTATCCTACCTGCTCTCATCTCTTCCCAGGATCAGTGATAGCTCAAATCAGTAGTGGGATTCAAATATTTTTACTACTGGTTCTGTGGGAGTGGCTTGGTGGGTATGGCAGGGGAAGGATACTGTAAAATCTCCATTCCCTTCCCCACTCCAGGGGACTGTTATCTCAAAATTCCCATTCCCTCCCCACCCACCCCAACGGATTTCCAGCTCCGTTCTCCTGTGCAGGGCAATCAAAGAAGACCTAGCGGATCAGCAAAATAGAAAGTTATCAGTTTGGATAACTTCTAAGCTATATTTGGACCGGTGAATACCTGTAGAGAGATCCTTAAAAGGGGAATATTTGTAGCTCAGGGTTGAAATGAGGGGTGCTTGGCACCCTCTGGGCTTGCTTGTTTTCTTGCAGATGTTTCATTACCTAACTAGGTAACATCATCGGTGCTAGAAGGGAGTAGGGTTTGTGGAATAATGGAGGAGGAGGAGGAGGAGGAGGAGGAGGAGGAAGAGGAGGAGGAGGAGGAGGAGGAGGAGGGGAAGAGGAAAAGGAAGAGGAAGAGAAGGAGGAAGAGGAAGAAGAGGAGGAGGAGAAGGAGAAGAAGAGGAGGAGGAGGCAGTTATGGGGTCCTTGGTGCTATCTGATCTTGCTTGTTTTCTTGCAGACATTTCATTACCTAACTAGGTAACATCACCAGTGCTAGTTAGAGTAATGAAACGTCTGCAAGAAAATAAGCAAGATCAGAGAGCACCGAGCTATCTTTTTACAGAGCTTTTTCAGATTCTAGGGAGGCCTCTTAATAAAAAGCATTCTTCTCAGAAAGAATCAAATACGTTTGCGAGAACTGAGAATCTATTCAGCCTTTCCATTTCCTGACATCTGATTATTAAAGCAAACAAATTAGAGAGTGGGAGAGAGCATTTCCTTTATTATTATTATTTTTTTTGCTTCTGATCTATGCCAACTCATACCAGAAAAACCAAGGAGGAGCGGAACAAAAAAAAAAAAAATAGATATCAGAATTTTGGAACTGCTTTGTTCATACTCCCTATTCTTTTAAAAATCCCTGGGAAAAGAAGCATACATTTAAAATTAAACTGGCCCATTAAAATGGTATTAAAATTCAATAAAGTCCAGTTGAAAGTAGTTTCAATTGCATACAATTGAATTTTAATAACATTTTAATGGGTTAGTTTTACTCTGGATATGTTATTTGTTCCCTGAGTCTTTGAAGTGTTCATCAATTCTTCTGGAGCCTTAGTCTAGTATCTCAAAGAAAAGTTTCACATTATTATTGTTCAGATTTTTATATATTTTCTTAGATATACGTAGGTATGTTTGCTATCAAGCTACTCTTAAAAAAAACAACCACTTTGTATACCAGATATTGCACAACTCTTATCCTCTCTCTCCTCTATCTGACTATACTTATTTCTATGACAGAATGTCTATAGAGATTGTCAGTCATCCAGGTCATGGTTACTCCAAAGTTACTTTTTTTCAAGAAGCGATTAGACTTTCTGGTTTTTCTTTGAAGACATTTCACTCCTTATCCAAGAAGCTTCTTCAGTTCTGACTGGATGGTGGGGAATGGACAGCTGGACATTTGCATCCTTTTAGACAGTCATTGAGGCCACTTGGAGGTTTATCTGTGTCATCAGGATACCTGAATAGAGCAAATGGGTTAGGAAGCCTTCTTGGAACTGTTGAAAGAACTGTGTTGTAAACAGGAGATAGATGATGTCATATCCCTCCCTCTCAGTTGAGAGACAGCTGTTCAATTTTGATCTAGATGGCCTCTTTAACCCCTCTTTCAAACCAGTGGCCTTCTCTGTCCAAAATATGGATGTTGTTGTCTTCAAAATAATGTTCTCTGTCTTTCAAATGCAGACGGACTGCTGAATCTAGTCCTGATGTATTTGTTCTCCTATGTTGTGCCATGCATTTATGAAGAGGTTGTTTTGTTCCTCCAATGTACTGATCTGTACATGCATTGTATTGCATATACTACAATGCTCATTTGGTGGTTTTCTTGCAGAAGTTTCATTACCAGACTAGGTAACCTCGTCGCTGCATCACCATCATCATCATCATCACCATCAAAAAAATCTGGAGAAAGATTAAACTTATCTTAAGTCCTTCACTTCAGAGATGGTCTTCAGCAGGTTCTGACCAGTTCTGGAGAACCGGTAGCAGAAATTTGGAATTGTTTGGAGAACTGGCAAATACCACCTCTGACTGGTCCCACCCCCATCTCTTCTCTGCCTCCCATTGAGTCCCAGCTGATTGTCTGGGTCTTCTTTGGTTGCCCTGCACAGGAGAATGGAGCTGGAAAGCAGGTTAGTGGGTTGGGAAGGGAATGGGGATTTTGCAGTAACCTTCCCCCGCCATGCCCACCAAGCCACTCCCACCAAGCCAAGCCACGCCCCCAGAACTGGTTGAAATTTTTTTGAATCCCACCACTGCTTCACTGACTTTCATGATGAAGTGAAGATAGGAACAAATGATTTTTGTCATACCATGTCGCTCACAATGCTATACCATACAGGGTCAGACAGACAGATAAATAGATCTAGGGCTTTATGAAATACCGTTGCTTATTTCAGAATAAGATGCCATGATGCTCTTTTGTGTGAGCTTTGCATACAGAATAATTAGAGATCGTCTTTCGGAGATGGGTCTATTAAGGGACTTTGCAATGAGACATGGTAGACCAGACTGTGATTTCCCCTTTAAAATAATCTAATGGATAGTTATACAGTATAGTTCAATTTAAAAAGAGAATGCATTACCATTCTTGCATGAGTTAAAATTAGCTCAGCACTTCTAAGGTGGCAAGAGAATCAATTTTTATTTTTTTAATTGTGTTATTATTGTGCACTGAGTTTGGTTAATGTTGAGACTGGGAATACTAATCAAATTAACTCTTATGTGGAAAATGTAATACAAATGATTCCAGAGAGTTAAAGTTAAAGCCTTTTAAATGTGCTCAAATTCTATCGTTTTTCATATTGCATTATAATTTGTGTTAAGTGCCAAAGAAAATAACTAATCAGCTAATACAGTGTGCCATCTCTCCAATTAGGACAGTTCCTGCATTTCAGAAGGTTGGGCTACTGTACGACAATACACCTCTCCTTCCTTCTCCTAAGGATGCTTCTCAATCTTTTCTTAGCATACATTCATTTACAGCTTTCTGTTCCGAATTATGTAGGCTTGCTTCCAAAATGGAACTCATGAATTAACACATTTTGTAAAGAGCTTTCTATATTTCAAACATCATAAATGTTTGATGGCAGGTGCAACTGACTCAGGAGTGAAACTCTGGGTGGGTCATCACTAACTCAGAGAGATAGAAGAATTAGAAATGACTTTCCATGTGTTTATGGTGTTAGGAAAACCACTTAATTATAGTTGTTGACTGGTGTATGAGTTAGACAAGTGGAGGAGGTTGTTATATATTAAATTGAGGAAAAATTAAGAAACATTCTGATTAAGAAGATTAAGAGCCATGGTGGCACAGTAGTTAGAATGCAGTATTGCAGCTAATTCTGCCGACTCCCAGCAGTTTGATTCTCACTTAACTCATCCTTCCATCCTTCCGAGGTTGGTAAAACAGGGACTCAAATTATTGGGGGTAATATACTGATTCTGTAAACTGCTAAGAGAGCGCTGTAAAGCATTGTGACATGGTATATAAGTCTAAGTGCTCCATGCCACCAGATTATTGTAATAGAAATGTACAGCTGTATTTTAAAAGGAAAAGGATGTTTTGCCCCTTGTCATTCTAACATAGAAATAAACACACTGTTGGATACGGGTCTATGCAAAGACATGTATGCGTGCATATCTCTGTATGTATTGGATGGTTTGTTTCTCCGTTACTTGATTTAGCAAAAGGCTAACTCAGTTGGAAATCGGAGATATCCAATGGAGATATATAGACAGGATGGTGGGATCTTTGCCTTCAGTGTTAAATTAACTACACTTCTTTGCACAAGTAATCATAAAAACACAGACTAAGACATTAGTTTGATGCTATTACATCAGCCAGACAATTTATTGTTAAGTGCTTGTCAAAGGAGGGCAAAAATTCCTGCTTTTCCAGCAGCTCTCATTGGCTTTGACATTTACCCAGAGTAAATCTAATGTGGGTAAGGCTAGAATCATACAACTTGACAGACGTGACATTTTATGGCTGCCATACTTTAACTAGTATTGTGATGATAAGGTCTTGGATGTCCCAAGAAACTTGTAGAATATAATTTCAGACCTAATGGACAGTCTATTTACCTTTCCACTAAGACCCAAGAAGACATAAATCAAGAGTCATTATTTAGGGTTTTATTGGTGGGACCTGGAAATGGAGAAGTTAAATCTTGCAGATGTAAGGAGAACGAAAGGGTTGCTTTATAAATAAGGCCAGGGGTGGGATACTACAGGGTTAACTACCGGTTCAGGATTTACGAGCTTCCCTGCCCGTTGTGAGCTGTGCACCTGTAAATCATCATTAGCACGTCATTAGCACACTGTGTGCAGAGAAGCAGCACTTTTTTTTCCTGCTTTTTTAAGTGCAGCTATGCCTCGTTCGGCAGCAGAAGTAGAAAAATCAGGAAATAAAGATCAGGTAAGAGCCCAGGTGGGTGGGTGGGCAAAAACATTAGCAGACATAGAACCGGTTCTATGTCTGCTGCTCTTCAGAGCTATCGGTTCTACAGAGGTAGACAGAACTGGTAGAAACCCACCCTTGAATAAGGCTGAACTAAGATCTAAAGACCCTCAGGCACTTAGTGTGCCATGAAAACAATCATTTAATTTGAGAGATATATACTCTGTTAGAAGCTTGTAGCAGGGGTGGGATTCAAATTTTTAACAACTGGTTCTGTGGGTGTGGCTTACATGGTGGGTATGACTTGGTGGTCATGTGACTGGGTGGACATGGCTTAGTGGTCATGTTATTGGCTGGGCATGGCCAACTCAATATCACTCACATCGAGGCATGCATCTCCTCGTCTGACCTCTCATGACTGTGGGAATGCTGCAACAGTCGTAAGTGTGAAAAATGGTCATAAGTCACTTTTTTCAGTGCCATTGCAACTTTGAATGGTCACTCCACACAAGCAAAGTACCAGCAAAGGAAGGGAAAAAAACTCCAGAGAACTTCCAGGGACAGGAAGTCTAGTCCTGTCAAGAATGTAATAAGGGTTAACGGAGAGGCAGTTTCTGTAAGCAACACCAGAATGTTTCCTTCCTGCCTTCCTTACAGGATTAGGCCAGTAATTTCTTCTAACAACCTGTTCTCCCAACTGCTTAGAATGTTAACAACTATCCCCAAGTGATATGGAATCCATGAAGGGACTCATTTGATTGTTGTCACTAACACTCAAGTAAGAGTAGGGGGTTATTGGATTTGGATTGGGTTTTATCCTTATAAGCCATCAGGGGTCACCAAGAGTGAGCTGGGGAACCACATAAATATTCCCCAATGAAGGTAATCATTTCTTAAATATACCATTAAATGAAAGTATTTTCACCAGTTGATATATCTCAAAATTATGGTTTTGATCTGCAACTTCTTTCTTTCTTTCTTTCTTTCTTTCTTTCTTTCTTTCTTTCTTTCTTTTTTTCCCCTTCGTGGCAAAAACCGCCACCTCCACCTGCTTGACTTGAATAAAACCTGAAATGCAAATAATGTCAAGCAGTCTTGGAATTGCTTTTTATACAACCCCTCGTTTTGATAAATACAAGGTTGGGTAAAACACAATACGACAGCTGATTCAACATGACTGGTAAGGCAGACACCCTCTGCCTTTGGGGAAATTAAATCTGTGTGAAGCAGCGTGCTCATAGTTCGAGGCTTAATGTTCAGGTTGCAAGGGAGCCCATAATGTTTGGTAATACTAGCTTCTAGATATGGTGAAGAATCTTAGATTGAATGAATTCCCAAATCCCAAACCCAGTTTTATCATGCTTTGTGTGAGCCCTGCAGCCTTGCTTTTCCTCTTCATTGAGTAATAACTTTTCCACTTGACGTTGTATTTTAGCATCCCATTATAAAAGACTTCTGAAACTTGGTTAACAAGATTTGCTTAACATAGTCAGACTTCAGCCTGTTACTTAGAAACACGAGAAGCTTTTCCGCAGGATTGTTTTATATCGGGAAATTAGAACTTTTCCTAGAGGGACAATGAAGCATTTCAATAACCACTGGCAACTTTAAATGAGTCTTGCTGAACTCCTTCAGCTGCCTCACTTCTAAATATCTGATTAGTTAACTGTTGCCTTTGGCCCCGATGAATGTTCAGGCTTTATTCCTTTGATTTTCATTAAACAATGAAACTGATGAGCGTGTAAATTCTTTGATTTCCTTCCTTGTTACTCTTTCCTACCTAGGTCTGTTCTTAGAACTCCCTGTTTTATTACGTATTTATTATTCCAACTGGTGGACTGTCCTAATTAGCTATGGTCACCACTTGCTTGCTATTTTCTCTACTAGACAGTAGTGTAACATGAGTTTTAAAAATCCCAGGTCTGGGGTAAAATTTCCAACTCAAATGTCCAGAGAGAGAGTGATAGGCAGTATCAGCAGTCTCACATTTATGTAGAGATAGTCATGCCAATAATTACTTTGATTCTTCTGGCATTGTCCCCGCCCTTTAATTAAAGAATGTTGTACAATAGGGATAAATGAGCAAGCCTCTATAGAATTACAGATGTCCCTGCTGTTATGTTCACTTAAAAAAAACAAACCCACCACAGTATTCACTTTTACACTGGCTTGCTTTTTATTCCAGCAATGTTCAATGCAGCATCAGGCTATCAGGTGCAAACTTCATTTCATTCCTATTCTGCTGTAGTTTAAAATGTGAAATCCAAAATACTCAGGTTGTACATGTATTTGTAAAGGAGGAGGAGAGGTGGGGGAGATTTTACAAGCAGCCTAATATGTTGGGTACCTAAAGACGGCTTTGTGAAGCCATGAAGCCTAGGATTTGAAACCCAATAACTGTACCTGTTAGCTGATTTGTATTTTGAAAACAAGCTCACCTTATTTTCCAAGACATTGCTGTATCTCAAGAATTTGATCTCAGATACACTCTAGCCAAACATCTAATCATGGCCTTATGGGAAAGTTTGAAGCTTAGTGAGGGGGGAGTCTCCTTGATTTGACATACCAACATGGACATTCAGTTAAGGGATTAGTTTATCCAAATAGGCAATTATATGATGTGTAACAGAATGAGAATTAATTCAAAGGTGATCTCCTGCCCAAAATATAAGTACATTTTTGGTTTGAGGAAGGGATTACAAAGCATTCTGCTTGTGTAAACATGATGAAGGCAGATGAAAGGAAGATGTTTAGGCATTCCGATATCTAAGGAAGCCTTAATAAATCTGTGAAGCTATTATTACCATGTTGTTCTGCTTAACAGGATTAAAATTCCCAATGACATTAAGCAAATGAAATAATAAACCAGTTATGGAAATGCAGTTTTATTCCCTTACCACCATGAAAGCATCAGGCTAAAGGCAACGTTATAGTCCAACGCATTATAATGAAAAACAAAACTTATTGGTTTTGCTGCATTCTAATTCCTCGGGGCACAAATTCGGCAATGTTTATAGATTCTGCAGAATTGGTCAAAAATTTTTCTACTCAGTCCTTTCAAATGATGATTGGAAGTTGTTGTTTTTTTAAAAAAAAAAAATCAATAGCTCTCCCCGGTTTTGATATCAGTGCCAATGACCAGTTGATTCAGGCAAGAAAACTTGCTTGTAGTGATTTCTGTGTTTAAAAAAAAATCAGCAGAGGAGCCATAGGCCAATGGTAGAACCCCTGCTTTGCAAACAGATGGTCTTGAGTTGGATCCCTGCCATCTTCAGGTAGGACTAAAATAATTCACTAAATCCTGGAGAACATCCACCATTTTTTGAAGTGACACAGTCCAAGGACAACTTGATCTGCTCTGTCTCCTGGTTCCCTTTTGTAACATGTTGATGCTGTTCTTTTGCTTCTTATCAAGTTTCAAACAGACCACCTAATGACATGAAGAACAGATGTTCATTATGCTGCATGCGTTTCTTCCATCATTCTCTCTTTGAAGAAGCCAACCATAAAGCGGCTACTTAGAATCAAGGAAGTCCACTATTAGTTCCTAGAAAAAATATATTAGGTTGTTTTTTTTAAAATCTAAAAAGATTTATCTAAAATTTTTGGAAGGCTCAGTGTGAAAGTCAGGCCTACTCTTTAGGCACTAGGGAGCAGAAGGCCCAAGCACAAAAAATAATTCCGATGGAAATCTAATATAGGCATTAGCAAAATATAAAGATCTTTTTAAGAAGGTAACTTTATTTCTTTTACTCAGTTTACAGAACTTATCTTTTATCATCTAAGGAACTGAAGTAGCTAATTCATTTATCGCAGGACAGATGAATTTTCCAGCAGGTTCTGCTCAATCCTCCTGCTTAAATTTCCAAACACATGGCGTGTAGCCATTTGAGGTGTTAAGGCTGACCTCAGCTTTTCTTACTTTAATTATTAGATAGCCACTATACCCCAGGGATATTTTTAACAGGTTTGTTTCAATAATATTACCTGTTTTAGTGCTTGTTTTTTCTTATGTGCATAAGAGTTATATATGCTTTTCTCTAAACATTTGCATATGCTCTTTCCTAAGATACGCAGGCTAATATTCAAAAGTAACTTTTTGGAGAGTGTTCCTTTCGTATCAAATCAAGTCAAATCAAACAATCAAATCAAATCTATTCCAGCCAAAGACCAGAACAAATAAAACACTCAATGGACATCCAGTTAAAAATTCTATAATAAAATAATAAATAACACATAAAATCTATATTAAAATCGCAATTTGGCATCCAGTCTGTCAGTTACATATGGCCTAACTATACTATAATATCAATCCATAAACTACTTTGTATAAACTTTCTTTTGTCTATTCCATTTCAGACTTTGGTGGTGGGGAAACCACGTGAGTGCAGGTTTGTATTTTGTTCTGTATACAAATTCTGGAAATGTGAATTGTTTACAAGGAGAACTTCCATCCGCCCATTTCACATTAGTCTGAAGTTTGTATTGTCTCGTATTTCTAAGTATCTCAAAAACAAAATCATGGTCTTATTGAATATATTCACAAATCCTTAGGTTGATCTAATATTTGGGGACGCTGGAAGAAATAATGTATATACGCAATCTCTGCAAAATAACTTTGTAAGTTCTTATCAGGTGTGTGTATGAACATGCATGCCAGTCTTGTGTCAAAGTAGGTCACTGGGCTAGAAAGCAGAAGACTCTAGTTCTATCTTAAGGACTAACTCAGCAGAATGATTTTGGGCCAGTCACACACACTCAACCCGAGAGAAGAAAGCAATGGCAAATGTTTTACAAAGAAAACTGCAGGGACTAGTCCAGGTGCCCATTAGGAGTCAATCCTGACTTGAAAACTTCTCACTCACCAGCTTCTTTCCTCTCCAAAATGGCATAAGTCCTGTCATTTTTAAAGCAAACGTGGAATAAATCATATTCACATTTGGTACTTGGCCAGTCTTATGTCAGCTCTTAGTCTCTTAGAGTCTGGCTCAAAACAAAAATGAGAAATGTCTTCTGTGATCTTTGTTAGGGTAGCCTATGACCCTCCTCAATTCCCAATTCCCCTAGCTATTGAGGGATAACTGTGTGCAAAATAGACACATAACATGCGCTCATTAGCTTGCCAAATCCAGAAGTGGCATTCGGACAAAGATGGTTTGAAAAAATGGTCTATAGTCATAGACAAATCCAAACTCTTAACAAGATCATTCAGACTTGAGAAATTAATGTTCTATAGTTAAGATTGTCTTTGATTGGACCAGCCAATTCTAGCCAAAAAAGAGATATTGGAATTTTGTTTTTACATGCTGTTTCAACTGTACAGACTAAAGCACAGCCATTCTTGATTCAGCAATGTTTTTCTGAAGACTGCTAGAAAGCTTGTGGAAAAATGAAGGTATGGGGGGAAAACCCCCAGTGTTTTGTGTACAGGCTCATGTAGGTTTTTGGAGTTGTGTGAATAAGGACCTCACAAGTATGTTTTCTGTACCATCTTGAGTTAGCCATCTCAGCTATAGACTGACGGTAGTGATAGGCAGAGAAATTCTCAAGTTCTTCCCTTCCTTTCTCTCATCACTTCAATAAAACAGAATTGTCTTCCAAAATATCTTTCAAGAGGAGGGTTTTAGGCAAATTTTAATGATAAATATACTGTTCCTTGCAGTTGTCTATGGAGATTTTCAGTCATCCAGGTCCTAGTTGTCCCAAAGGTGCTTTTATAAGAGGCAGCTGGACTTTCTGATTTTTGTTTGAAGATGTTTTGCTTCTCATCCAAGAAGCTTCTTCAGCTCTGCAGTTATGTTTTTACAGTTATTTACTAATCATAGAGCTAATGGGTGTGTAGAGAAGTGAGGGATAAGTGTTGTTGAACAACATTTGCACAATAATGTTCAATGTCCCTAGCTTCCCATGTTTATTACATCCCATGTATTAAGATTAGGGGTCATTATCTTCCTTAAGAGGTCATGACCTTGGGGAAACCCTGGAGAATAACTTGTTCTTTTGTCCCTTCTCCAATTTTTAAATGCATTTCAGCATCAAACAGTCTCTTAGCACTACTCACATGAAACACAAGGAATTCCAATGAAATGGAAAGCTTATTGGGACAGGAATGGATTTGCATCCATCTGGAATGCAACACTTTTTTGTTGATTTAGCCACTGTGAATCTTCAATCATAATTTTCCCCCTCTAACCAGAAAATAGGATAGGATAAGATAAAATAGGATTGAATAAGGATAGGATAGGATAGGATAGGATAGGATAGGATAGGATAGGATTCTTTATTGACCAAGTGTGATTAGGCACAGAAGGAATTTGTCTCCTTGCATAAGTTCTCAGTGTACATACAAACAACAAATGATAAATCATTATCATAATCATCATAAAAATACATTCATCGTAAAACATTAGATGCAACACTTAGTGATAGTCAAAGTCACATTTACATAAGAAATTCTACATTATGTTTCTTTACCAAAACAAAAAACAAAAAAAACAGGAAGACAACACACTGTATTGGTTTGGGAACATGACAACAATAACAACAAACAAAAGGTTAAATTTAATTAGTCTCATCTTTGAAGATACATCTCTTAAGATCCCACAGGGGGAGCTTCTGAAATCCCACCAAGTTGGGGGCAGTAAAGGATGTTTTAGAGTTAAAATTGCTTAAAGCAGCTTATCATTGAATGACAATTAACTACTGCTTCTGGCTAATTTGGTTGCAGTAATAAATTCCTCTGTGATAGGGCACCGGTTATATTTCATAGATGGTTGGTGCAAGTTTTCCAGCGTTCATAATGTTAATTAAATGTTATATATTCAGAGATGAAAGGGTTGTCCTAAGGATCATTATGGTGAATTAAATTTATCCATGGATTTTGAGAGGCTAACATAATCTAAGAATCTGTTGTGATGTGATGGAATCTCCAGCTAAACTGGAGGGAGAGGTCAAGAAGGGCTGAGTTTAGAGTCATTGCATTGCAGAATATGGCACAGATTGGACTTCCACCAGAACCTTTGAAGCTTTATCTTGCCATTCCCAGAGAAATGCAGTCAGTCTAGTGAGATTCTTATATTATAGTTGACCAGAAATAAACTACTTGTGAGACTCTTTCTGAACGGTTCTAGTTGTTTTCATACAACATGTAGACAACCAGAGCCTAATGCAATGTGTGTTAGCTAGCAGTAACTATGTTGTCCATTATAATGGTGGTAGTGATGGTAGGAAATGAACAAATGTGTGTTCCCAGGTTGTATTGCAAGCCTCTGCCCTCCTGAACCTGTGTGGTGACATTACATGCAGGTATGTAAAGGATGGAGTCTATATCAAGAAGATATAAGGTCCATTTTCAATGTTCTGATGAAACCTCAGCTTGTTAAGAAAGCTATATAGTAAACTACATGTTGGTGTCATACTATTGCTTATGAATGTTATCTATATAGATAGAATGATAGATGAGCATAGTCATTTTGATATTGTTTACCTCTTTGATTAAAATCTGGTGCTCTGAATAACTACCCATTGAATACGTTGGATTCTTTTCCAATTGTGATCCAAGCTGTGCTGTGATTTATGATCACTCCAATTTTTTTTTCAAACAGACATTTGGTAATATTCTTTTCAACCATGTAAACATTCAAGGATAACCGTGTAAAGGTCCTTTTTCATCAGATAATGTATAATCTGTTTATATTGGTGTTTCTTTAAAAAACGCAGGCACAAATACAAATTATATGTTTGTGAAATAAGGGATGGCCATCTCAAATAATTCAAAAGCACATGAAATCAATATTAATTTATAATCTATTATGAAGAAATATTAATTTATCATTTATTACAAACAAATATTAAGTTACCATTTATTATGAACAAATATTAAGTTAGCGTTGTCTCCAAATTCTCAGGACTTGAAATTTGAAAGCTCTATTCGCTATGGTTTCCAAAGCTACTGAGTGTAATTAAGAGTAGTGTGATTTATACACCTGCAGATAAAAGCCATAAAAAATCTCATTATCGAGTCAATATATCTTGTAATTAATGATTTTTAGCCCAATAATTTATTAGCTCATGTAACAAATTCTAGGGTGGCAATCATTACAAAAGGGAATTTTGTCAAGAAAATAATTCAGCTTGGTTACTACTTAAGTATTTCTGTGTTTAAACTCTTTTATGGTAGGGATAAAAAAATAAAGGTAGGAATGATAGATACATTCCTGTTCACAAAGTATTGTCTTAGGCGATACCTAAATCCTACATCCCCTTGAGAAATAGACCCACTGGGATTTATATTTGAGCAGAAATAAATAGGATTGTGAAGAAGACAGATTGATCATAGTCACTTGAGCTGAGACCAAAGGAAATAATAGCTTTTGAAATGAAAACCCAGAGTAAGGTGATGTATTTTATGGTTGATGAAGTCCAAAAGGATTCACTCACAGCATTGTTGGGAGAAAAAAAAAACTCTGATCATCGCGAGGTAAGAAATTTGTGGGAGACATTATGGTCAATGCACAAGATCTAATCCATCAGCAGTTCTAAACAAGTATCTCCTAACAATCAGTTTAGTGCCTTGAAAACAAACAGCTCATCAAGAAACACAGTTATAAAGTTGGCAATGTGCAGTTTTACATCCCATCCTTCTTTTTAATTCGGATATTCCCAAAGATCAAGATGTTCATTGCAAGTAGTAATTCATTCCCATATTACCTATATAAAGAAGATTCAGACAAACTAAACAAGGGAAAAGAAAAGTGAAGAGAACGAGAAAGGATTACAAATGAAATTTTTAGGAGGACAGATTGAGAGTAACTTGATCAAAAAATTTTCTTGGTCAATGATTTTTCAAATAAATTGAAAGAAGTTGATGCAGAATAGGGTGGTCTGTTCTGCCTCACTTTAAAATGCAAGGCACAGAACAATGATTTGAAGACCATCCTCTCTTGCTGATATTTTATTTTTGATTCTTCGACTGAGCAGGAAATTATACTTACCCGTTGTGTCCAATTCTATCAGTCAATAAATTTGGAGAGGTATAGAGAAAGAAAGATCTGGCCATTTCATTACAGATTTGAAGAAAGTTTGTATAATAATTTAAAACACACAAAAAAAGAGTTTCATAAAATTGAGAAGAAAGTTTTAAAGTGTACTCATTATCCTCCTTCAGTCACATTCAGAATGTTCCTTCCAATTTTCTCCATTGTGAGTTTGCTTGTATGTATCATGACTATCATTTTCTCCAAAGCTCTAGAATTATATTTTCGTTTTGTGGAATTTACAAAATGGCTGTAAACACAACAAGAGATGACAATAACAACAAAAACAACCCAAAAAACCCTGTTTCTTTTATTTTTCTTATATGTATCCATGTATTCATAACTATGTTTTTACTTATACCTATTATCTTGTAAGCAATTGACAAACCAAATAAATAAATTAAATAAATAAATAACCACAATGTTTTGAT
Source organism: Pseudonaja textilis (assembly GCF_900518735.1). The sequence goes on along the minus strand of NW_020769328.1, from coordinate 3,588,998 downwards.
GTGGCATTCTTCATGCTGGCTATGAATTTTTTTCTGCAGACCAACCAGACTTTGAGATAATACAGTCCTGCAAAAATTAAACAAACCAGTCAATTAATGTTCTGCCTATAAATTGGATTAGACAGTTTGCAGGTCTCATTTACTCACAGCTCCAGTTTAATGCGGACTTATTTTAATAAATTATACATATACAAACTTTAGTTCTCAACTCGGCTATTACCAAGTTTCCTGAATTGTGAAGAACAGAAGCAAGAGCTTCTAGTTTTCTTAAAAAGAAAAAAAGAACTAGAAATGTAATGCTAAAACATACACCTTCAGATTTGTTCACTTAACACTAAATTACATAGTGCTGGAAGCAAAACAACTGTTAAAAACAATTAATTCAGATCGTATCCCTTCAGGAAGCCCATTTCTTTATTTCTTTCCTTCTTTCTCTCTCTCCCTCCCTCCCTCAATGCACATATTCATTCTTTCTACAAAGATGAATGTAGAAGTGATCTTCTTTAGGGTAGCAAGAATGCAAAGGAAGCCATCCCAGCTGCTTACTTCTGAACCAATCCCACAGTTGAAGAAGGAATACTATTTTTTTTCCTTCCAGTGCACTTTTAATCCATCAAGGTGATGACTTCATTGGTAGCTGCCAACCCTTCTGCTCTTTTGTGGCAAAATAAGCAGGTTGAATTATATGATCCCCAAAGAGATTCTTATTTGGGCATAATGACTTACATTATGGAACTGCTGTTAAGAGTTTCTCCACGGAGCAATTATATGAAGAACTTTGAACAAGTTAAAAATGTGCCATGAAAACCAATTATCGGAATTATGCATTCTAGAAATAACCTTCTCATAGCTTTTCTTTCCTCTTTTGGAGGTTTTTCTCTCACCCCCCAACCCTCGTCCAACAGCACCCAGATTTTTGAGAAGATTATTTCTGAGCCGTTTGAGCTGCATCTGTGATTTGTGCCTTCATGTGCAAGACTCCCTGGGGAAAAATTTCTGCAAGATGAAAGTGGGTGGGGAGGTTATAGTTAGACAATGGAATGTATAGAATACTCTGAATTCTGCAGGGAACTGTGTAAGATAATTATTAGGAGGCTTCTCTGAATAAAACAAATTCTGATGATAAAAAAGTACGGTTTGTCTTTGACGCACAAATCTTGATTTAACATTCCCAGGTATAATAGGCATCTGTCATTGTTTAATTGCATGGGTCAATCTACTTTCCCAACATTTTTGGAAGAGTTGCCATCTAAAACGTGTGTTTACTATATTGTCAAATAGGTGGCTTTAAAAGAGTGTCCACGTCCTGAGACTGACCTTCATTTTTCAATTAACATCTGGAAGAGAGGCTGCTTAGACTAAGTTTAGCTCCATCTATTTCCTATCTAAGCAAGTCGTGAAGTAGAATCAAGGAGAGAAGCAACCTGGAATTCAGGAGAAACTTCCTGACAGTTGAGGACAATTAATCAGTGGAACAGCTTGCCACCAGAAGTTGTGGGTGCTTCATCACTGGAGGTTTTTAAAGAAAAGACTGGACAGTCACCTGTCTGAAATGCCATAGAGGTTGGACTAGAAGAGCTCCAAAGTCCCTTCCAGCTCCTTTCTGATTGAAATAATCGGTTCCTTCTTTTTGCTGTAGCAGGCAACCAGGGCCTGCTAGACAGCTAATCTTCATTCATATCTAGCCTTCTTCTGCCAACACCTAAACTGAACAACTTTGGGGGAATGGAGGTTGCAAATCTATAAAACCAGCCCATTGAAAGCAACTTCCTTGTGAGTCAAATTCTGGAGACCATCCTTGCGGTTTGGGCTGATCCAGCAGGTGGTGAGTATACTACACTGTATACTATAAGCATACAGGTCGTCCTCAATTTACAATCATTTGTTTAGGGGACGGACGTTGAAACAACACTGAAAAAAGTGACTTACGCTCATTTTTCACATGTCCGTTGCCTCATCCTCATGGGCGTGTGAGCAAAACCGGCATATATATTTATGAGAGTTACGGGGTCCCTGGGTCATGTGATCACCCTTGGTAACCTTCTCAGCTGGGTTTCGACCAGGAAAGTCAAATTCTCTTAATAACCACATAAATAGCCATAGCATTTAGACTTATATACCACTTTACAGCCTTCTCTAAGCGGTTTACAGAGTCAGCCTATCGCCAGGGGTGGGATTCAAATTTTTTAACAACCAGCTCTGTGGGCGTGGCTAGGTAGGCTTGGATGGGTGGGTGTGGCCATGTGACTGGGTGGGCGTGGCTTCTTTTCTTTTTGCAGCAACCCCCCTATTTTTTGTGCCTTCTGGGCCTCAGGGCAGCCTCCTGGGCAGAGCAGTAAGAGAGCAAGGGGGATCCTGATGTCACACATGCATGATAAGGACTGACTGGGCAGGGAGGGGAGGGGCCAGCCAGGGGCAGGATTTTCCGGTTCTCCGAACTGCGCAGAATCATAACAACCGGTTCTATAGAACTGGTCCGAACCAGTAGAATCCCACCCCTGCCTATTGCCCTCAACAATCTGGGTTCTCCTTTTACCCACCATGGAAGGAGGGAAGGCTGAGTCAACCTTGAGCCTGGTGAGATTCAAACAGTCCAATTGCAGGCAGCCGGCAGGCAGCAGAAGTAGCCTGCAATAATGCATTCTAACCTCTGCGCCACCCCATCTCTTAAGGGTAAATCTCTTTAACAATTGCAGTGATTTGCTTAACAACTGTGACAAAAAGGACATACAATGGCCCACAACTCACTTAACGACTCACTTAACAACCTCCTTACTTAGCAATGGAAATTTAAGCTCATTTAACAGATTAACAGGGAAGGGTCCTTGTAGGTCATCTAGTCCAACCCCCTGCCCAAGCAGGAGACCTTACACCATTTCTGACAGAGAGCAGTCCAGTCTCTTCTTGAAAGCTTCCAGTGATGAAGCTCCCACAACTTCCGAAGGCAACTTCTGTTCCATTGATTGATTGTTCTCACTGTCAGAAAGTTTCTCCTTTATTTCCAGGTTGAATCTCTCCTTCTTCAGTTTCAGTTTCCATCAATTATTCCTTGTCTGGTTTTTGGGTGCCATGGAAAATAGCGTGACCCCTTCCTCCTCTCTGTGACAGCCCTTCAAATATTGAAAGACTGCTATCATGTCTCCCCTGGTCCTTCTCTTCGCTAGACTAGCCATGCCCAGTTCCTGCATCGCCTCCAGTCCCCTGATCATTCTGGTTGCTCTTCTCTGCAGTTTTTCTAGAGCCTCAACATCTTTTTAATAGTCTGGTGACCAAAACTAAATGCAGCACTCTAGGTGTGGTCTTACTAAGGCTTTATATGGTGCTATTAGTTATTAGTGGTATTGGCTCCTTTGATCTTGATTGTATCCCTCTGTTAATGCAACTTAGGATTGTGTTGGCTTTTTTGGATGTCATCACACACTGTTGATTCATATTTAACTGGTTGTCCACTAAAACTACCTCTCACAGTTACTGCTATTAAGCCTGGTTTCACCATGATTTGTATGTTTTGTAAGTCGAGGATGATCTGTATTTGAATATATTTTTTTTAAAATAAATTTCTGAAGTGTGTTGCCTTCCTGGCATCTCCATTGATGTTCCTGGTACTTTGTCCTGCACATCTTAAATTAAGTGTCCCTGCACAAATTAGCAACAGCAGTGGCTTCCCACTGTCTTTTCCCCTGCTGTTACTATGCTACTTTGTAGATCGTTACTATATTTAGTTAGGGAGATGTCATTTTTGGAAACCCTGATGCTATTTTGATCTCATGTGACATTTGTGATCATTTGGATGGTTAAAGTGGCATTTCTAAAAAAAAAAAAAAAAGGTTCTGAGTGGTGAAAACCCAGAAACAATCAATGTATTTCTTTCATTTCCCTTTTTTTTTTAGCATTTTTGTTTAGGCTAGCTCTTGTAAAACTGTAACCTGGTACATTAGTAATTCCATCTTCAACCCCTCTCTCATGGCTAACCACTAATGTCAGAAATTGCTTTGAGTCACAGCAGCAAGAGACCAGACATCATTTTATAGCTCCTCTTGAATGCTCCGAGTTTCCTGGGAAATTGTCAGTGTTGATGTAAAAGTATTTCCACCGATCCACAAACTCTAGCTGGTCTTTATGGACAGAGCATCTTTTCATCTCAAGGTGATTTTGCTAATGGAGGCAAGTAAACCCTTTGTGTACCCTTTTCCAATGGTGGCAATCCAATTTTCTTTCTGTTTTGCTCTTTTGCTTCTCCTAATTGGATCCCACTACTTGCCCTTAATATTTTGTGCATTGCAAAGGGGAATGAATGAATGAATGAATGAGTGAATGGATTGATGGACGAGTCAAGGGACATATTTAATTAAATGATCATTTAGAATAGCATAGCTACTCAAATCCAGAGTTAGGTTGCAATCTGGAACAGCACCCTAATGGCAGAATTTCATTGTCTGTCTTAGTGGTCAGTGAAGGTCATCTTCTTCTACTGGACACAAGGCTGAATGACTTTTTATTATCACTCTTTAATTTTCTCCTAGTAGCTTATTTTATGAGGAACACATCTTGTTGAGTAGGTGTCTTACATCTCTTTTGCCTGCTAGGTGGTTGGCATGGCTTAGTATTAAACGCAAATACTGTATGTGTTTTTTTTTACATTCTGCAAAATACGTTGTCCTGGAGAAAGATGATTCTGTATTTAGTGAGGGATTTGTGAGCAAAGGGGCTAACTAAATTTATATAAGCAGCCATTTGCAATTGCACTTGCTTTGCCCTTTGCTTAGTGAGGAGCCTTGTCGAAAAACATTGCTGTGGACACCTCTAGATTCATGTAGATTTGGGGCTCGGGTTGCAGTTGTGCCCCATGCTCTGACAGCTCCAATTGATACACATAGCTGATCAGCCTTCTTTGAATCCTGCCTGTCTGATTTCTGAGGTTGACTATCTTGAAGTCCATGATCAACTGGAGCAACAGGGCCAGATTTCAGGCCAGATTCCAAATCATAGTGTCAAGCTCAAAGTTGCAACCATTATCACTTGCCAAAGAACCAGGGAGGAGGGAAGGGTGAGATGCAGGCTCCAGACTTCAAGAAGATGAGCCGTGAGAGCCAAGGATACTTCAGCAGGTGTTTGCTCAGACCAGAGCTTTTTTTCTCATAGCAATACACAATGACATTCAATTGGACCATGTGATCTACCCTAATAATGGGGAGGGAGAAATCTATATTGTCATTATGTGGGTTTGTGCAGGGAGTAGGTAGAGTTGGTTTTGTCTTCATCAGTGCCGAAATGATGAACTCGATCAAGTTTTGCATTCAGAGATTGGAAGTTCTCAAATGTGCTTGCTTTGGTTTAGTTCATCCGGTGGAACATTGACACATAATTTACAATAGGTTTCACCACCCAAACCTGTTGCATGACCACTTCTGGCTGTTTCATACAGATCTCGAGGAGCAGAGAAAACACACCAGACCAGTGGTGGGATTCAAATTTTTTTGCTACCGGTTCTGTGGGTGTGGCTTGGTGGGCGTGATGTGGTTTGGTGGGTGTGGCTTGGTAAGTGTGGCAGGGGAAGGTTCTGCAAAATCTCCATTCCCTCCCCACTCCACTAACCTGCTTTTTAGATCCGTTCTCCTGTGCAGGGCAACCAAAGATGACCCAGCCAATAAGCTGGGACTCGGGAGGCAGAGAATAAATGAGGGCGGGACCAGTCAGAGGTGGGATTTGCCGGTTCTCCAAACTACTCAAAATTTCCACTACCAGTTCTCCAGAACTGGTCAGAACCTGCTGAATATCACTCTGCACTTTATGTATCCATCTCCCAATACTGGTCATCCAGTAGAATGGTCAATGATGTCTCCATCAATGTAATGTCATTCATGCATGTTAGAGCCTTGACATGCTTCTTACACATTCAGTTATTCTTGCATAAGCCTTTTTTCTTTCCTTTTTCATCTTTCTTTCTTTTTTAAAACTTTGTCCTTAAATGATCCAAGACAAATGCCTTGGTTGGGAAGAAATAATGTGTGTTGCTACAATCAAGAAGAGCTTCCAAAGTCTTTTGTCTTTACCGTGACGTGGGGGGAATTGAGAAATCTGGAGTTTCATTAGTTGAACCAATAGAAATGCTAATGACTTAGTTATCTCGTTTGAGAAATGGAATTGTTCAATAATGTGACCATGTCTTGCCAATGGAAAATAATTGCTTTATAGACCCCCTGCACAGTTTGAACAGGACTAATAAATGACAGGCATTCTATGAAGATCCAACAAATGCACTTTCTGGTTGAAAAGTAAGATCAAACATTTTTTTTTTTAAATAAAGGAAACAGTCTTCCTTGTAGATAATGGTGACTCTTAAAAGCACATTAGCTTGTATAGTCTTGACAACTTTTGTTAAGAATATCGGTTTTATATGTGCAGCTAAAAAGAGACCAAGTATGCTAATTATTAAATACTGTTTCCTTTGTTTTGCTTCTGCTTCGGGGCATCTGGGGTTGGTTCATTTTGTGTTGGACTATTGACTGATTGTACTGTTTACAAGCTAGACAACCTCCTTAGGAGCCATGGTGGTTAGAATGCAGGATTGCAGACTAACTCTGCCCATAGCTTGTAGTTCAATCCTGACCAGCTCAAGGTTGACTCAGCCTTCCATCCTTCCAAGCTCAGTAAAAGGAGGGCTCAGATTGTTGGGGGACAATATACCAGTGGTGGGATTCAATTTTCTTTTACTACCGGTTCTGTGGGCGTGGCTTGATGGGCATGGTGTGGCTTAGTGGGCGTGGTTGGTGGGCATGGCAAGTGAAGGATACTACAAAATCTCCATTCCCTCCACACTCCTGGGGGAAGGTTACTGCAAAATCCCCATTCCCTCCCCACCCCACTAACCTGCTTTCCAGCTCCATTCTCCTGTGCAGGGCAACCAAAAGAAGACCCAGCCAATCAGCTGGGACTCAATGGGAGGCAGAGAATAGTTGGGGGAGGGGCCAGTCAGAGGTGGGATTTACCGCTTCTTCGAACTACTCAAAATTTCCGCTACCGGTTCTCCAGAACTGGTCAGAACCTGTTGAATTCCACCTCTGCAATATGCTGATGTTTGTAAACCACCCAGAGAGTGCTATAAAGCATTATAGGACGGTATATAAATCATATAAAAACATTTGCTATTGCTAATGCTAGTGCTTGCAGGGCCTTCAGCTCCCAGAATTCTTTAAATAGTATCTGAACTTCAGAGAATTCTGGAAGTTGAAGTCCACATTGGGATTTGTGTGGACTCACAGTTGCCACAACGACAAATGAAAGTAAGAAAATTTGCATAAGGTATACCAGTGACTTCTTTTCTGGGTCTTTGTGGGCAAAAACTGGATTTTTGTTACTGAGGTCTGCAATGATAAGCTACATCAAGGCTTTTGGGTAGGGGGTCTTCAAACTTGACAGCTTTAAGACTTATGGACTTCAACTCCCAGAATTCCTCCTCCAGGCATATTTACTTAGGGATTCTGGGAGTTGAAGTCCACAAGTCTTTGAAGACCCTTGCTTTTTGAAATCAAGGTATTTTGAAGGTTATCCTGGTGCTTCAGTTCTACTTCCAATGCTCTTTGGCTACCACCCTTGGAGCTTAAGAGAAAAGTTACAGCAGCAACCAGGTTGGAATTGAATTTAAAACACATCAACCCATATCAGTGCTATCAACAGCTAGAGGTAGGTCTGGATTATAAGCAAGAAAGAGTCAAAGGTGAGAAGAGTAAGTGATCTACTTCTGCATTATATATTCCTACAGTTGTCAGTTTCCAAGTAATGCAATCATCATAAAATGAACTCAGAGGCATTGCAGTTCCTCAAAGAACTATTTTATTTAATTACATATCTTGGCACGAACTGGTAGAAGCCAGTACTGAAAGTTTCCCGAGCTTCCACGTCACTATAGCTAGAATTTCCCCAATTTTTTCCAAAACAATATGTCACATTGTTCAACCAGGAGATGAAATAGTTTCCTGGCAACTTCACTCCTCCTTCCTCTGACTGACCAGCAGTTGGAACGCAGCTTATCGCCTAGCTATGTTGTTTTGGCTGGAGCTTCATCCGCCTCGGTTCTCCCTCAGCTCCATTTCTCAAATGTGTCAAACTGAATTCATACAATTCCACCACCAAACTGAATTCAGGCTTGACAATGGCTGAGCAAAAGGTCCACAAATACCTCAGCAGCTGTTGCAGGTTAGGGAAGGTAATGCAATGTTAATTTGTTTAAATTATGGATCGCAATAGCACTTAGATTTATATTCCGCTCCAAGGCATTTTACAGCCTTCTCTGAACGGTTTACAGAGTCATCCTATTGCCCCAAACAATCTGGGTCCTCACTTTACCGACCTTGGAAGGATGGAAGGCTGAGTCAACTTTGAGCTCCATCAAAATTGAACTCCTTGCTGTGGGGCAGAGTTAGCCTGCAATACTCTAACCACTGTGCCATCGTGTAGCGAATACTGTGCTGTTCAGGGAACATTCTGATCCGAAGGGCTACAACATAACCAAAGGAGTAAAGAAGTAGCTTGTGATTCCTATGTATAGCACAGACATGTGCTTTTGATTCATATCTGATACTACCCTGTAATGTGGTTTGACTTGGTTTGTGATGAGTAAGCATCCTGATTGGAAAAAGGCAGTTTTGTGTGCCACGTTCTGAATATATACCAATTTCACACAGTAGGAGATTCACATGAATTTTAAGTATGTATTCAAGCCTGAGGGCCAGGATGTGTGCAATTTATAAGTGTGGGCCTATTTTCTGTGTTATTATTCTAAAACATGGAAAAAGACAAACATTGCATTCGATGTGTGTGCTTAAAGCATGCTGTATTGGTCCTTTAATGCATTTCATGCCTTACCATTGACAGGTGCCTTGGAAAAAAAAAAGTCACCCCCATGCACATATATTCAATTATGGGGAGAAAAATGTTTGCTTAGCCAACCATAGCATAAAACCCACCTAACCTTCAAAAGCTATTGTGGGCCCAGCTGCTATTAACCTCATCAGGCACTAGATGGCAGTATTCCACTAACAACAATGGCAGCAAGAGTTAATAGATTATAGAGACATTTTAGTATAAGGAAATACAGAATTTAGAGCAGCTGAAAAAATGTGGTTAAATTAAGGAATGCGAGATTTAATAGAGTAGTTAAGGAAATCTCTGATGGCTTTAAATTTTGCACACTGGCTTGGTGAAAAGTATCTCTCTCCACTCTCCACCAACTCACTACACAATAGACTTTGGATGGATTCCAATACTTCTGGTTGGCTAAAGCTTTGAAACAAAAAAAAAAAAAACCCAATCCCAACTAATCAATTATTTTCAAAGGCTCAGGATTGGCATGACAGATTACAGGAAGTTGATATACCATCCTATAAGCTGAGGACTCTATGAATCTGAGCTATATTTTTAAATGATTGGTGGAAAAAAATAATTAACACACACACACACACACACAGAGAGAGAGAGAGAGAGAGAGAGAGAGAGCGCACTGGAGAAGAAAGAATAACAGAGAGATTCATCCATATGGCCACAAAGCTTTGAATCCTCAGAAAAGTCAGGATTTCAACTTTGTATCTTCTACCCATGCTGCCACAATTAGGGAGAAATGAATAGGTTTTCCTTCATCTTTAAGATGTACCATCAGGCAGGTTTAATCTGGTTCTTTCCATGCTGGGAACTGGGCTATGAACTTAGCTGGTGCAAATCGCTCCAAGATTCGATTGCCTCTTGTTCTGACTCCTTAACAAAATTTGCAAATTTCTTCCTGAATAAAACTTACATTTTGAACAATATGAAGGATATCAAAATGGATTTGCCATCCCATCTCTGTTTCTAACACTGGCTTTTGCCCTCCACTTTCCAGCTGGCATGGCTGTGCTCTTTGTTCCCTTCTAACTCTGTGGTCTGAAAGCAAGCGAAGAAGGAAGGAAAATAGAACTACTCATTCCATGGTTACTTTTTTTGGCCAAGGCTCACGTGCCTCTTATCTGACTGTTGTCTTGTAGCAGTTCTTCTTCCATTTCATCAAGGCCATTCCCTGTGCCCTCTGTACTCTCTAGTCTTGCATTCTTACAGCGGGGTGTGGATTTTGGCAATGGGACCCTGAACGCTTTGCCCCCATGTCTTACATGTATGGCTCTTTTCAACGATAGTCGTGGGTTCAGGTGACAAAACCTATGCAAGCACATTTAGGGTAGTTCATACTAGAAGCTGGAGATCTTGCATTACAAAAGAGTTCTGGTTGCAAGGAGAATTACATCCTGCTAGTGTGAATCCTCCAGAGTTTTGGAGAAAGGCAGAGGTAGAGGAAAATGTTAAACCCCCACCCACCCCCTACACCCCCAAAAGGAAAAGACCCATTATTGAAGGGAACTTGAGGAATTATTCTGATGGACTGCTTGGAAGAGGGGATCCTGCATTTAATGAATAGGAAGGAGCTAAATTTCTGTTGGTTGCTCAGTGCCAGAAGATATAAACATATTAGTATGCCATTATCTTGGATTTTCCCTGGAACTTTCTTGGATCTCCCTCCCACCTCTCTCTCTCTCTTTCCCTCCTTCCTTCCCTCCCTCCCTCTCCCCCCCCCTCTCTCTTTCCCTCCTTCCCTCCCTCTTTCCCTCCCTCCCTGTGTTCATCTTCATCTCTTTCTCAGAGAGGGAGAAAAAGACAGACAGAGACAGAGAGAAAGACACACACACGTACACACACACACACACACACACACACACAGAACATTTCTGATTCCTACTTCTTAATGCCTTGTTTATTGGTTTATTGACTTAGAAGCTGGTTCTACTGAATAATCTCTTTGTCCTACCGACCAACGGTTGGTCTTTCTTTGGGCCAACCATTATGGACTTCATGTACATTCAAACAAACTTACCATACCTTCACGGAAATAGTTTTGTTATGGCTACCATATACATGCTGCAAAACTCCCAGTAGTCACAAGATGGCAGCACAGAGCTACATGGCCCTGCTCTTTGATTGCCATCTACTGGTCTTTTAGAATTTTGCAGTCTTAATCCTTTCAGGTAGGAGTACATGCAGATTCCTTGAAGGTGAGAAGACACGCAAGGAATGCCCCTCTGATATCCCTCCATGTGTTTTCTCTGTCCTTGTTAATCGTACTTCTAGAAAAGAATCATATCCTACAGGAATTTGAAGAAATTCTCCTTGCCCTAGAAGAATTCTGAAAAAAAACTCTCCACTCAGTAATTTGGGCACCCAATTGTTCTACTTTCAAATTCAGTGAAGAATTTTTAAATACCATTTGTTCCCAACTGTAGTGACAACAGCACCTGGGGGAATGTGTGGCTCCAACTGATTAGAATTTTGTACAAAACCCCGTTGATCTACATGGAAAATCAATTCGCTCCTTGCTTAACTGTTTTTCCCCTTTGTCCCGATAACAGGAGAACAAAAGAGTAAAGACTTAATTCATTCATTCACATCAGCTGCTGTTTCTGTGAATACGGTTAAAGAAATCAATGGGAGCAATTGATAGCAGCAAGAATAAGCATAGTTGTGAGATGAAAAAAGTGTCAGTTCAAAATAAGTTTTCTTTTTGTTCTTGTTTTGGGGAGAATGCTGGAGTCTTCAATCTGCTATTGTTTGTGTGTGGTGATCATAATGCTAATATCACTCGATGATTTTTGACATCTTGTGAAAGTAATACCATGAAAGATTCACATTCATCTAAACTGTGTTGGTGGAAAGTTTAATTGCTATTGTAACATTGGGAATTCCCATCTGTGTCTTATTCACCATAGCTGAGACTAAAATAGTGTTGCCTCAAAGATTGAAAGCATGATGGATAGGCAGAAGAGATGGACATGTGCAGGAGAATGAAACAAGTAACGGGAAATCCTTCTGCTTGAAACTCTAAAAATCATTTTATCAGCACATTCTAATATCAATGGACAAATACTTTGACTCTTGTATAATATATACATTGTTATGAAATCCCCACCCTCAACTCAAAATGTTATCTTGAAGATAAATCTGAATTCCAAAGCCATCCATAGTGTTGACATGCACGCTGTATGAAATGCTTTCTTGGGAAATTTCTAGTCAGGCAGGGAGGTGGGGTCAAGTGGGAAACTAGCCTCAAATCCTTGTGCAGCCACAAGAAGCATAAACCTAACCTCTCCCAAGTTCCATAGAACCTTATCTGGTTATTCCCAAAGTTAGGAAAGCTTGGGGAATTTCTTGTAATAAAGATAGAATATAGTGAGGTTGCTGACTCAACATACAAGGTTTAGAAACATACAAGGTTTAGAAAACTAATGACCTTCATTGAGCCTAAGTGACTCAAACAACACAAAGAGGAGACAAATTTTATCTGCTGTTTGTCCATGTGCCTCCAGACCATGGTCTTCCAAGGTTACCTGCCTACTTTCCAGAGGTGGTATTCAGCAGGTTCTGAACAGTTGTGGAGAACCGGTAGTGGAAATTTTGAGTAGTTCAGAGAACCGACAAATATCACCTCTGACTGGCCCTGCCCTCATCTATTCTCTGCCTCCCATTGAGTCCCAATTGATTGGCTGGGTCTTGTTTGGTTGCCCTGCACAGGAAAATGGAGCTGGAAAGCAGGTTAATGGGGTGGGGAGGAAATGGGGATTTTCCCCTGCCACACCCACCAAGCCATGCCCACCAAGCCACACCACACTCACCAAGCCACGCCCACAGAACCTGTAGTAAAAAAAAAATTGAATCCCACCACTGCTACTTTCATCCTGAGAGTCCCTGTCAGGACTGTCCAAATAAATTTCCTTGCTACTTCATCATCAGGGGGTTAGAAACTGAAATTTATAAGAAGTGATTAAAGAAAACCTTTGGCCTTTGGAAAAAAAATGACTCTGAGAAAATGTTATAGCAGTTTTCAAATATTAAAGGGTCTGTCATACAGAAGATCCCAATCTCTTCTCTCTCATCAGAGTGCAGAATACAAAATAATGCCTTAAGTTAAGGAAGTAAGGAAGGTGTTAAATGTTAAGAAACCCTTCCTAATGGTAAGATAATTCTATTGTATCTGAGTTGCAAAACTCCAGAGGAAGATTCTATATAATCAAAGGAATGCATCTTCCCTTCCAAGATTATGATTTTCTAATTTTGTTTTGGCTTTATTGCTGTAACATGCAAAAGAAGGAAAGGAAAGGGTGAATAAAACAAAAATAAAAAAGCTATTAGAAAAAGGGAGAATGTTATTATATTGCTTATAAAAATAGTTCCATCTAGTTTTTAAACATTTAGACAAAGCTTGACCACATAAATGATATTATCAATCTTTCATTATGTTGATAAAAATGTTTTAAACAGAATTAATACATTCATCTACTCACTGATCGATCCATCAATCCATCGATCCATTAATCCATCCATCCATCTATCATCATTGTCTGTCTGTCTGTCTGTCTGTCTGTCTGTCTGTCTATCATCTATTTATCCATCCATCCATCCATCCATCCATCCATCCATCCATCCATCCATATCTATCTAATCTATTTAATCTATCATATATCCATATCTATCATTATCTATTTCCATCTATTCTTTCTATCTATCTATCTATCTATCTATCTATCTATCTATCTATCTATCTATCTATCTATCTATATACTCTCTATCTATCTATTTCTCTATCATCCATCCATCTATCCATCCATCTCTCAATCATCTAAGATTATGAAACTAGAGATAGTTTTCTTGTCAAGAATGTTCTTGCCCCTGCCTGGACAAGATGGATGGATGAATGATCAGCTCTTCATAAAATAAACTCTAACTATTGCTTAAAACAAATCCACTGGGATAAAATGAATTTTTATTGCCACAATTGACTAGTCCCTTTAGATTATTTTCCCCAATATGAACCCAATCTCATGTTTTGACAAGAACCAAAAAATAGGGATGCATTAGATATAATATTGCTTCTAATTGTTCATCGTATTCTGAATTCAGTGGTTTTTTTAAAAAGCCGTTCTGAAGTTTTTTTCAGTCAATTTAGGGAACTGTAATATGTGAAGAATTTTGAGGTGGAAAAAAAGAAAGAAAAAGGAAATAAAATACTGAATAACTTATTGCTGGCAAACCAGATGTCCGGATAAAAACCTGGCATTGATCTCTACTTTTAGAAATAGTTGAATGATTCATTTCTGAAAACTGCAAATCCAAAAACGTGGAGCGTTGAAATGAAGTACCTTCCATTCACTTTCAGTGCAATTAAACCATGGAGATTTGGGTGGTGTGCATGTTGTTGTATTTTTTTTTTAATTACAACAGGGTTTTGACTTTCAGAACCTATAGTTCTGAGCCTCCTCATCTGAAAGCTCGAACAGCTGGGGGGGATCATTTGGAAAATGCTGTTGTCACTTTGCTTGTTTGGCACATCGTACTGCTAAATGTCATCGGTTTTAGAAAGAAATTTATTCAGCAAGAAAACCAGCCAAATCCAGGATGAGCCAAACCTTTTGCCAACTTTCTCCTCTGGGAGAAAAAAAGTTGAAGGGAAAAAAAAAGGAGGAAGAAAGGAAACTGTTGTTTGATATTCCCTTTGTTGATCACTGCAATACGTCTGAATGAACTTGCAAGCAATGTAAGCCTAGGTTCCTTTAAACAACAATAAAAAGTGGAAATGCCATGATCGACAATTCCAGCTTTATTTTTTTTAATTTTTTTTTCTGTTTTAGATGTCAGATTTGTGTGGTGCCTTATTTAGATGCTTGTAGCACTAGGGATTCTGGTCTTTGCAGGCTACAGAGCCAAATAGTACCTACGGGAGAAAAAAGTGTACAATGTTCATTGTATTGTATTGTGTTTTTTAATCAAGTTGATTAACTGAGTCTGTTTTGTAGTTGGTTAGATTTTCTAATATTAGAAGAGATGGTGTTGAAGATTTACACATGACGTGACATTCAGCAAGTTTTCAGAAATGGAAAAAGACAGTCTTTCAAAAAAGTATGTAGAGATTCTCAGTCATCCAAGTTATGGATGTCCCAAAGGTGCCTTTTTTTCAGGAGGCAATTGGACTTCCTTGTTTTTTCTTTGAAGACATTTTACTTCTCATCCAAGAAGATTCTTCAGCTCTGACAGGATATTGGGGTGTTCTGTCTCACCTTTCTTCTTTCCAAAAGATGAAAGAGTACAAACTCACACAAACACAGGCAGGCAGGCTGGCTCGGACTTCACAGAGTTAATTCTTTGGAACTGATAATGTCCTTGGCATTCCAACATGCTCTGCCTGCCAAGTCCGAACTGATAACAAGTAAAAAGCTACTTCCAGAAAATTACAAGGCAGACCATAAAATCATTCACAAAGAAAACCTGAAGCAAGATTAAACTTTGTCCCGTGCAAAGTTCCAGCTGACAACACACCCACTTTTATCCCCCGTGGGGTGTGGCTCAATGACTCAGCTCACTCTCTGACCCTCCCACGCCTCCTACGTTGCTGCTCACATTTCTCCCTACGACGCTGCTTAGGATCAAGCCAACATTCTTCCTCTTGACTCCCTGTCAGGGGCTGCTCCGATATGCCTTCCTCCTGATTAATCTCAGGCTGTTCCTCTCGGTTGTCTGATGAAACCTGAGGCATTATCAGGGAGGAAGGCATTGCCAGAGAGGAAGGTCCTGGGGAGGAAGGCATTCCCAGTTCCTGCTCCTCATCTTCCGAGTCCTCTTCCTCTAACAGCACAGGCTCGGGAATCAGAGCCACAACATTGGGGAATAGAAGGATTTGTACTCTTTGCAGACAGCTTGTCATTTTCATCCTGTTAGAGGGTCGTTGAAGCAGTTGGAAGTTTATCTGTGTCCTGCAGACTACGGGAACCAGGAGCACTGCTCAGATGACCCTGATCCAGGGGGCTGGATTAGAAGAACTCCAATTTCCCTTCCAGCTCTATCCTATTCTAGGTACCTGCCAGATGTTAGCACTGCCCTGATATCACTTAGGGAGTAAATGCTCAGGATCTATGCCTCTCCTATTACATCCTTTCCTTGGGATATTAATAGGATCTTAACACAGAGTATGCATGTTCTTCCTCTTCCTGTGCAGCCTTGGGGAAGCTACCTAATGCTCCTGGCCAAAATAGTAGCATTTGGTCTTCAGCTTGGAAACCGAGACTGATGCTGATTAGGAGTGAGTCCAAGAGCATTAAGTCACTTAACTCTGCAAAGTAGCCATATCAATCATTTTCTGGAATGAACCAGTACTGAAAAGATCAATAGCACTTGGTCCCAATATGTTCTGGCTTGGCTGAGAACCCCAGAAAGTCAGCAAAGGGAAGACGCTCAGAATGAACAGTCTAGATTCTTGCACAACAAAGGAGCTTCGAGGCCTTCCGGCATAAATGATAAGCTGGTTTAATTCATTGAGCTGTCCCAGTGCTCAATTCTATTCCACCGAGGCCATTAAAAGCATCTTGCTGATGATTTTAACTTAAAGATCCCCTAATAGTTCCTGATGCCCGAGACTCCTATAAATATTGAACTTGTACGAGAGTCTGAATCTGATCTTTCTAATGATGGGAGAATTAGAGTCTTCTTTATCTGTGTCAGAAGCACATTTTGTTTTAGGAGGAGGAGGAGGAGGAGGAGGAGGAGGAGGAGGAGGAGGAGGAGGAGGGTCTTAGATATATAGGACATATAAAATAAATAGGATTAAAACTAGATGACATTCTTATAATATTGGGCCATTCAGCAGCAGTTTCTCTTGGCAGAATGAGGCCTTTCTCCATATATATTGAAGGACGTTGTATTCCTAGTAGCATGTGTGAGATGGATTGTTGTTCTCTACATTCACACGAAGTATCTTCTATATAGGAAAGCCCCATTTTTTTTAGATGGTCCTTTGATCTTCCTACCTCAGCACTCATCCTATTTAGCAATTTCCATACAGGACAAGGGTCTCTTGACCAGTTGGCAGACTGTTATGTGGCTGTGCCTAGTTGCCCGATAATTCCTTACTTGCCTTCTATAGTTCCAGGATGGTTTGTGGTGACAGCTTGTTAGGACAGATGGATATTTTGAGGAAAATATACAAATACATTTTGGGAACTTCTTTGGAATTGCCCTGGAGTTCTTCAAACTTTGAATTCTCTTTAGCGTCCAGTGTAGCTGTTAGTCAAAGTCACACAAAACAGAATCAATTCTGAATTGGACACTCCATCTTCTGGGCAGTATTCCTGTAGCAGTTTTTTCTCACCAGAGAAGTACTCGTTTTGGATTGGGACATTGGATGTACTACGCTAAGAACTTCTCTGATCTACTATCTTGACTATAAACATCCCCAAAGTTTCAGAGCAAATTCATACATTTCTGAACAGATCTGCCTTCTCTGATCCAGCTGATAACACCAAAAGAACCACAGATGACGTAACTTCTAAGAGTATACAACACACAGCCTGGGACAACTCTGTGTTTGTAACTTGTTCCCCAAGGCTGCCCACCAATCTGGTTGGCGGCACATAAATTGCACTGTCTTCCTCAGAAAGCTCTTTTGAGATGACAGAGCATTACTGACAAGCTGTATAAAGAGAAATTGCATTGTCTACTTAGCAGAAACTTCTGACAGCAGCAAATAAATATCTACCACTTTTAGGAAGCGAAGCATTGCTAACTTCAGATATAAAACTCCTCAAGCAATTATGGTTTGGGGATGCCTGCCTGTAGCTGTTGAGAAAATTGGTTGGACGGAAACTCACCCCAATTTTCAACTGCTGCCAATTTCAGGCAGGATTAAAGGAAGGATTTTATGAAAATCTGTAAAGGCACTGTTTGAAATGCGACAAAATGACTTTCTTAACATTACGTTTGGACTTGTTAAGATTGCAACAGGGTGACCTCGAGACAGCAAGACATATTTGATTTTCTCTATCAGAATTCCAGCTCTAGATTTCACCCCAGTCACCTTGCAAACAACATTTCCTAAGATTTATATTATTTCACCAGTAAGATTTTCCTGCAACTGACTAATAGAAGAAATGGCTTCTCACAAACAGGAAACCAAAATGTTTACAGAAAGTACTCTTAATTTCTTTAAGATAAAAAGGCAGAGGCTGGCCAATCAATGAATTTGCCTCTTTAGACACATGTATTAATCATTTTTCAATGTTCAAACCTATGGGCAGTCCAGAGAGAAAGCTCTAAGATGTATGTATGCATGCATGCATGCATGTATGAATGTATGTATTTTTTAAAGATTTATGTAGCTTTTCATCTTGAACCAAACTCTGGACATTTCATAATCCCAAAATAAAAGAATATCTATCTACAATAAAATTAAAAATACATTAAAACAAAGTTAATTCTTACAAGTATTGATATGAGTTAATTTCTCCAACATCCCAATAGAAGATGGATGGGATTGAGGAGGAGGAGATAATTAATATGCTGCCCTTTATGGTTTACATATAATCAGGGGCGGGATTCTACCAGTTCGCACCTATTCGCTAGAACCGGTTGTTAACATTCTAAGCAGTTTGGAGAACTGGTTGTTAGAAGAAATCACTGGCCTAATCCTGTAAGGAAGGCAGGAAGGAATCACTCTGGTGTTGCTTACAGAAACTGCCTCTTATTACATTCTTGGCAGGACTAGACTTCCTGTCTCTGGAAATTCTCTGGATGTTTTTTTCCCTCCTTAGCTGGTACTTTTCTTGTGTGGAGTGACCATTCAAAGTTACAATGGCACTGAAAAAAGTGACTTATGACCATTTTTCACACTTACGACTGCTGCAGCATCCCCACAGTCATGAGAGGCCAGGCAAGGAGATGCGTGCCTCGATGTGAGTAATATTGAGTTGGCCATGCCCAGCCAATAACATGACCACCAAGCCATGTCCATCCGGGTCACATGACGACCAAGCCACGCCCACCAACTAAGCCACACCCAGAGAACCGGTTGTTAAAAAATTGAATCCCACCCCTGCATATAATTTTGTAAACATGAAAATAATACAACAAGAAGAACAAAGAGAAAAGATGGCAAAATAACAAGCAGATGGAAACATCGGAGTAAAACCTTGTTTAAAAGGAGATTTCAGTTATTCTGAAATACTAGGTGGTTTTTATAATTTTCCCTCCATATTGTAAAGAATCTTTTAAAAGAGAGTTTAATGTTGCAACATGTATTTGTTGCTGTCATATTCTCATCGATTAAAGAAAAGAAAGGACATCTATATTTAATAGAGGGTGCTCAATACAAAACTGAATCCAGATCAGTGGAGAATGAAGGTCTAGTGGAGCAAGGGGTCATATGTACAAATCCTGATTTTTAATTTGTTTTTAAAGGTGATTGCTTTTGCAAGCACGCCACCAAATTGGAAAGTGTTTCTGTGATGTTGTGGTGAAACAGCCACCATGGCAGTCTTATGGACTCCAGGAAATAACATTGCATTAAGGACACATTTTGAAAGAGATGGCCTTCAAGAAAATATTGCCAGCATTTAAAATTGTTTAATTTGCATCCATTCCCCAGCTGAGCGATACATAAATATTCATTATTCTACAACTATCATTTACATTATAAGATGACATCAGAGATATGAAAGGGAGACAAACAGAAAGAGCAGACTGGAATGCATACTCTAAACGACTTCTCCAAATGCTTAATATTGCTCTGATCTCACATTCAGGATAATATTAGGGGGAGAAACTAATTTTGCAAAAGTTTTATTAATAGCAGTAATGACGCGAGCGGTTGAAATAAATGTATTAAACTCTCTTAGAGGACAGAAAGAATTAGCATGAATGTAGTTTGCTGGAATCTTGTTCCATCTAAAGTTTAAACATGCATATATTAAATTCTGCTTTCTAGCCTTTATGAAGGATGATTAACGCATGGGAACTGGGACCTACCATCTGAGATTTTTTTTTAACATCTTGATGTAGATGATACCAATCAGATGGTATGCATTTGGTGTGTGCATCTAAAAATGTCAAAGTGACATTTCAGATTTTTGATAATGTATACACCAGGCACACATTAGAGACCCTTTGTTCCTTCTTGCTAAGTCCAATTGAAGCCTGTGCATATGTCATTATGGTAGCAGCCCTTTGAGGTAGACCAAGTCAGAAAATAGATATTATGCAGCTTGGTAGGTCCTTGTGTTTTGGCAATTGCATGGAGTTCTTGAAATCAGCACCTGTCATCATTTCACCTTCCTTATGGCTTCTGCATTCTTCATCAAGTTTAGCTCTGCGTCTCTCTCTGTATATGGCAAGCATATATACATTGTTCTATCTGATAAAGGAGAATATTTGTAGTTCACCATTGAAATGAGGGGTCTTTGGTGCTCTCCCCAAGCTCAGAGAGCACCAATGGTCCCACATTCTTCTATGAGCATAGTAGGAGCTCTGAGTTAGCAACTCCTGAGTAACAAATGAGAAAGATGGTAGAAAAAAAAGCAGTTGTGGTAGAAATAAAGAATATGCATCATACATGTGTGTATTCCAGCTGTATTCAATGTGCAAATATCTTCTTGGAACATGGAATTTTGAGAGATGATAGTGCGATGAAAAACAATATACACTCCTTATTAAATAAATAAGAGGGGACCACACAGAGAATTCTTTAAAGTTTTCCTTCCTTTGAATGAAACTCAAACCAACTGCCTTTCACCTAATTGAATAGGAGCCGATTAAGGATGGCTGGGCAGCAGTATACAAAGTCTTTCTAATGAAGAACTTTATAAACCATGTCAGATAGTGATGCAAAAGACTGTGGGCATGCTTTTTCTTCCAAAAAGACAGAAAATGCACTTCCTTTCCACATAATTATTAATCACCTATAAATCGAAGCTAGAGAAAATGGAGGAACATTTGACCAAAGTCAAATTTTGTAGTTGCTGTTACATTAAAAAGTCACTTTGTTTTCCCTCTTTGGTCTTCCTGAGCAATCCAGAATCCAGCACATCTCCATGCGTAGTAATGCTGTTCTAATATGGCACCAAGTTAGGTTGGATGCAAGGACTGTTTCCATCACAAATATGACTCTGTTGAAATTTTGCTTACCTTGAATGGGACACCCTTGTTTTTTTTCTTTGAAGAGGTTTTGCTTCTCATCCAAGATGCTTCTTCAGCTTGGATGAGAAGTGAAACATCTTCAAAGAAAAACTAGAAAGTCCAGCTTCCTCTTGAATTACTATGGGACAGCTACGATCTGGATGACTGAGGACCTCCATCGATACTTGAATGGGACAGACTTCCAAGAAATCCTCACTGTGATTATTTAACAAGTTGAACTCATATGGGAAAGGATTGCCCTGTCATGATCCTGAAAAGAAGTCCACCTTTTGTCAGCTTTGGAAGCTGTATTTTACTTAGAAGCTTAGAAGCTGCCACATTTTACTGCCTGGAAATTTGGGAGGGGGGTTTGTATAGAGTCATAGAAGATTAGACTCGACAACATTCTTCTCATAGAGTCAAGGACAAGTCACCCTTCACCTGGGAAGGAGTGTCTGAAGGAATGCCTCTAGTTGGGATGATGGCTGATTGGCCCATGTGATAGACTGGTGGGTGCAGGAGATGGGTTTGTGAATTTATATTGGGGAAGGAAAACCCAGAACTCTCAGAGTTGCGTTTTCCCAGATGTGCCAATATGACTACCCTAATAAATTCTTACTTGGATGAACTTTATTTCTCAGTGCTGAATGAAATGGGGAGTTTCATTGGAACGCTGACACCTTTATTATTTCAGACTAGTCTCATGTTTTTGCAGATGGTGCAAATTGATGTGGTCTGATGGAGGAGGGGGAAAAACTTAGTTCGGTCACTGGATTGACCCATGACAGCACATTGCAATCTCTTTATTAATTATGACACTTAATATAGTGGAAATGACATTGCTACTTGCTTGACTCTTATCCTCACACAGTTAATTGACTGAACGGATATGCTGAAAAAAGAATTAATTGATGGATTTGCTAGTTGTTCTATAGGCAGGGGGTGGTGGGATTCTACCAGTTTGGACCAGTTCTATAGAACCGGTTGCTCCGATTCTGTGCAGTTTGAAGAACCGGCAAATCATGCTACCGGCTGGCTCCTCCCCTCCCCTCCTGTCGGATTTCTGTTTTCTAGTTAATCTAAATTGCTGTTGATCTGCTTTGCCTTTGCCCAGGAGGCTTCCCTGAGGCCCAGTCAGGGGGAGTATTCAGGGGGTCAATGGGTGGGGGAGAAGTGGCCTGAGAGCAGAGCTGAACCTTCCTTAGGACTGAAGCTTCTATTTTTCAGTGCAGACTCAGGCAGCAGATTGCAGAAAGGTAGATCTGTGAATGAATCTGTAATTCTGCAAGCAGCTCAATCTGCTTTGCCTGATTTTGGATAAAAGTTGTTCTTTCTATATATTTATATTTCAATATTTACATAAATATTTACAATATTTACATGTAAGCCATGCCCAGCCAGTCACGTGACCACCAAGTCACACACCCCCAGTCAACAAGCCACACCCAGTCAGTCATCTTGACCACCAAGCCAAACCCACAAATTAAGCCATGCCCACAGAACCGGTTGTTAAGAAATTTGAATCCCATCACTATCTATAGGTCCTGTTCCCTTAGATATCAGAAGCTGAAACAGAAGCAATTCTGGTTTATGGAACCAATCTGAATGGATCTTTGGAGATGTTGGCAGTAAAGTTGTACAGGACATTTTAATGATTGAGCTTATTAGCTCATCTTCCAACAAGTTTACACAGCTTCCAGCTTATATCACACTGGTAATTTATCCTACATTTTCTTTTTCAGAATGGGAGGGGTGGGTGGGAAGCCAAGGAGGTTTTTTTAGTGTCCAAATGTGAAAACAGGAATTCCAGCAGCTGTAAAGTCAGGTCTAAAACTCCGCGAAGAGAAATGCTTAAGGAGCTTCAGACAAATGTAGAAACAACATAAGGGTCATTAGCAAGCCATACAATTTCTAAGAAATTGCAAGGCATAATGTAACCTCAGGCTGACCCCTTGGAGTACAGCAAGATTTCAGAGCACCTGCTTTTCGAGGAGACAACCAAAAAGGTGAGAGTGATTAGATTTCACTTATTCGCAAGCAGCATTATTTTTAAATGTATAAAGCAAATGTGAATGTTTTAAAGAAGTCAAAAATCTTTGCGTAGCTGCCACAGTATATAAGACATGATAAAAATAACAACAACAACAAAGATACGTATTAAACTTGGAAAGAAAAGTTTTTCCAGGAAACAATAAAACCCAACTGATTTCCAATTTAATTCCATGAATGACCGGAATGAAATTTTGAAGGATGATTTCAGCATATTCCTCAATAGAGCTGGGCCTAGATATTAATTTTCAGTGATAATGGACCTGCTGGTTTCGGAACTTTTCCCCCACAACTCCCCTCCAAAAAAGTAAGCAAAATTTTAATGAAAGTTTGCACAGTTGCAAGTCAGGGATCGGCGTAGAATATCGCAGGATATCAAAGCCGTGAGTAGTGTAAATATTATGGATTATTGGAACTGTCAATCGCTACAGTTGGCCTTTTTAATATTTCAGACAAAATAAAATAAATAAATAAAACGCATCAGGACTAGATTCAGCAGTCCATCTGCATTTAAAAGACACACAGGCCATTCTTTTGAAGGTAGCAAAGTCCACATTTTGGACAGAGCAGATCACTAGTTTGAAAGAGAGGTTAAAGAGGCTATCTATGTCAAAATTGAACCCTCTCTCAACACAGGGGAAGGGATACATCTACCTATAATCTACAACATAGTCCTTTCAAGAGTTCCAAGAAACCTCCACACCCGCACCACTCAGGTGACCCTGATGACATAGATAAATCTTCAGGTGACCTTAAAGGTAAAAGTTCCCTTCATACATATGTGCTAGTTGTTTCTGGGTCTAGCGGGCGGTGCTCATCTCTGTTACAAAGCGGAAGAGCCAGCCCTGTCCAAAGACATCTCTGTGGTCATGTGGCTGGCATGACTAAACATCGAAGGCGCACAGAACGTCGTTCCCTTCCCACCAAAGGGGTCCCTATTTTTCTACTTTCATTTTTACGTGCTTTTGAATTGCTAGGTTGGCAGAAGCTGGGGCAAGTAACAGGAGTTCACTCTGTTACGCAGCACTAGGGATTTGAACCACTGAACTACCAACCTTTCTGATTGATAAGCTCAGCATCTTAGCCACTGAGCCAACGCATCCCTAACGGAATGCAAATGACCAGCTGTCTGCAAGGAGTATAAATCCTTCCATTCCCCACCATCCAGTCAGAGCTGAAGAAGCTTCTTGGATGAGAAGCAAAACATCTTCAAAGAAAAACCAAAAAGCCCAGTTGCCTCTTGAAAAAGCACCTTCGAGACAGCCATGACCTGGATGACTGACAATCTCCATAGACATAACTTTGAACAGTGAAAAGTCTTAATGGATAGAAGAGCAATTAATAGTTTCATAACTAATAAGTAAGCTATTATGTTCTGGGTAAAATTAGTTTGCATATAATTTCTGACAGGAAGATGGAGAGCTATC
Organism: Pseudonaja textilis; assembly: GCF_900518735.1. The sequence goes on along the minus strand of NW_020769328.1, from coordinate 3,564,516 downwards.
ATCTCTTCTTGTTCTGAAACCTGTAAATCTCCTTTCTGACCTCCTTCCCTTCTTTTTAATGCCATTGATTGATCTGCCTGCTGACATAGTAAGCATGGACAGGCATAGATAATAGAATACCTGTGTTTGGTATTGGCTTAGTTCTAATACTTTAGAGGGGCAAAGAAATGAGCAGACCTTAATATTTTATATTTATGATTAGTTAAAAAAAACTAGTACATAGAATGGAATTGTCATGGAATTCCAAATGATACAGAGTGGAAATTTGTTAAGCCTCTAGTAATAAAACTTAAGGTGTATTATCAATTTTGCTTCAAGTATCAAAAATGGGAAAGAGCCTTCTGATAGTAATTGGATAAATGAAATATATAATATATTTTTCCTCCTCCTCCTCCTCCTCCTCCTCCTCCTCCTCCTCCTCCTCCTCTTCTTTCTCTTTTCAGAAATGCTTATTTCAGTTGCTCATTGTGGAAACAAAAGTAAAGCAGGATGAATTAAGCATAAGCTACAGGCCAACTATAGATTTTCTCTACAATATTGACCTGTGTGCAATAACACAAATATTCAGTACTTCTAGACCTCAAATGTTGGCTGTTAAAGAAGAATGTAAATGTGGTGTTTGTGTGTGTGTGTATTACATACACCTCTACATACACACACCTATCGGTCCATTGATCCATTGATCCATCAATCTACCGATCCATCGATCAATCGATGCATCGATCTGTCATCCATCTGTCCTTGTTTATTTTATTTTATTTTATTTTATTTTATTTTATTTTATTTTATTTTATTTTATTTTATTTTGATTTGTCAATTGTTTACAAGATAATAGGTATAAGTACATACATAGTTATGAATACATGAAATGGGTACATATAAGAAAAATAAAAGAAACAATAGGACAGGGACGGTAGGCATGTAGGTGCGCTTATGCATGCCCCCTACAGACCTTTTAGGAAAGGGGTGAGGTCAATAGTAGACAGTCTAAGGTTAACGTTTTTGGGGTTTGGGGAAGAAACTTCCTATGCTTCTTACATGAAATGTGTGTTTTGTTCAGGATCAAATCTGATGTTCCACAAATGGAAATCTAAATAATAGCACCCACCTTTTATACACTGCATACTCCACATTATTTTAAAAATTCATTGTTTACAAAGTATCAGTATTTCATCCGATTCAAAATAAGCACTAAGGCCAGACACAATCCATAATTGATGTTTTGTGTTTCAAAATTAGCACTTAAAAGCATTTTGCATTACGGACCAATTAAAACTCAGCATGGCTTGGCTTTGAAATGTTGCATCTAGACACAGCATAAGCTTGTCCAGCTTGTGTTTCCTAACATTTTGTGATGGGAAAACGTAGGGGCAGGTTGCAAACATTTTTTTTAGCTACTACCAAATGCTGTATAAAACAAAGTCAAAGACACAGTTAGAGGATAGCACAAATTTTAAGAAGTTTGAGAAGAATTGATAACATTTCAATCCTGCTGGATATTTCTAAACCTCTATTACTTATTCAATACACACAAAAGTCTATAGCCAGCATATCAAACATGATATGGCTGTAGTCAAACAGACCTAACTTCCATGTTCCTGAAGATGAAGTAGTCTAGCATCTTGGCTCAAGACCTGGCCAGAAACAGAATTCCAGATCTTCCTGGGAAGCTAAATTGGTTACAGCCATCTTAGCCTTGGGAGGAAGGATACTTCAACTTCCTTAGAAAGTTAGGTTGCCAAAAAGCTGAATATAACTTCAGATTAGCTCAAGAAAGGGAAAATCCTATCTATCTAAATCTGGCCCATGTCAACATAGAATGGGACTCTGGAACCTTGCCTTCATTTTAGATTTCTTTAGATACTTTTTTTTAAAAATCCTTCCTTCCTTTCTTCCTTCCTTCCTTCCTTCCTTCCTTCCTTCCTTCCTTCCTTCCTTCCTTCCTTCCTTCCTTCCTCCCTCCCTCCCTCCCTCCCTCCCTCTCTCCTTCCCTCCCTTTCATTCTTCTGGAACCCCTATTGCTTCATAGAAAGTCTCAAAGAATAAAAATAGTTGATAACTGCAGTCCAATTGTTTTTTTTTAAACATAATTTATTTTTTAACTTAATTTATTTTTTTTTAACTTTATTTTTTAGCTTAACTTATTTTTTTAACTTTTTTTTTTTAATCTGTAGCCATTTGTCTGAGGTAATAAAAGAGAGAGAAAAAACTAGAGGAGAAAAAAAATAAGTTGGTGTCATTGAGCTCACGGCTATATGAATATCCACTCTGGAGATTCCAGTTCAAAGGCTGTTCGCTCACCTTCCAAACTGGATGCTATTTTCAATTGGCAAGTCAAATTGAATTGAACCAGCCACCCCAGAATCCATTCAGATGACTGAAACACTTTTTTCTCTCTCTCCCCTAACTCAATTTGGAGCTCTGAGGAGAATCAATTTGATCTGATGTTTCAATTTAATTTGAATGACCAAATCGAATTAGATTGATTTTTCCGAAGTCCAAATTGGATCACAGGTCTGAATCAAATCAATAATTTGAATTGGAGTTTGCCCGATTCATACACCCCAGCTGAGAACAGAGGTGGCAGAGGTGTCACAAGGCATGGAAAAGACCTTGGAGACAAAGCAGCCATGTAATATATGAAGCTTGGACTCACCCACTACAATCTGTTGATAAACGCTGGCTGCCTCGTTCTGATTAATAACAGGGCTAGCCTTATTATTTTCTCATTCCCACACAACCTCTACTGATATGGTAGAGGAGGATAGGGGGTGCTATTTATCTACCCAAACTTGCATACACAACTGTCACTGGAATTATCTTGCAAAATATAACCAAGAAGAAATTTGGCAGATGGTTTTCGGGTTGATCATTTGAAAAAAAATCTACTTGAAAACCTGGTCTCCTCACTATAGCCTGATTTTCTATTTCTTAGGACAGGTTCGTAGGTATGAATCAAATATTCATAGTACCTTCCTGTCACCAATACACAGCAGATATACTATCACTGCTTCCAGCTACCTTACCCTGCTAGAAACACCCGGTCATCAGAAAGCTTTCTTTTCTGCCATATGCCATGTTCTCCCTTCTGCAGTATTGGATATGTTGAAAAAAAAGAGGAGTCCCTGTGGATTTGATCGCACTAGTTGCTGCCAACTCTAGAGGGTGGAGCTCATCTCTGTTTCAACACCATTGAGCCAGTGGTGGTCTGAAGACGTTCCCGTGCTCATGTGGCCAGTGTGATGTCACAGAGTGCTGCTAGGTTGAATAGCAGAGTTGGAAGGCACCCTTGGAGGTCATCTAGTCCAACCACCTAGCAGGAGACCCTATACTATTTCAAAGAAATGGCTGTCCACTCTCTCTTTGAAAGCCTCCAGGGTTGGAGCACCCACAACTTCTGAAGGCAGGCTGTTGCACTGGTTAATTGTTCTCAATGCTAGGAAATTTCTTCTTAGTTCTACGTTGCTTCTCTCCTTGGTTAGTTTCCATCCATTGCTTCTTGCCTTGCCTTCTGGTGCTTTGGAAAATAGTGTAGGGGCCTCTCAAAGATGGGAATCTCTTAAATATCATCTATTAAGATGATAGATACCATGGATAGATGATAGATAGATAGATAGATAGATAGATAGATAGATAGATAGATAGATAGATAGAAATGACAAAGATGCGAGATGCGAGATGAGAGATGAGAGAGAGATGATATAATATGAATAGATAAGAGAGGCAGATTTACAGAACACTCTGCTTTTACTGGTCTATGGTTGCAATAAACTGATTTGAATTGTATTGATATTCACAGATTTTTTTCTACAGAAGTACTGGGTTTCCAGGTGTTTGGGTTCCTGGCTATATTCTTAATCTGCATGTTCAATGGAATGATCAGTATACATATGACTTCCTAGGGAATAAAGACCATTTGTGTTAAGCTGCTTGTATTCATGTGTCCGATATAAAGCAAGAGCAAATTCTGTGCACTGATTGATTTGTGTGTCTATGTTGTCAGTGAAATCCAGTATTTCTGTACAATTTGATGCTGCAATGAGTCAGGAAAACTGTCAATATAGCCATGATTGCTTCTGTTAGTGTATCTGAAGAATGGTTACTTAGGACTTGCTACATCATTCATGATGAACCCTCCCATTGCAAATCAATGTTTGACCTTCTAAAGCTATTTTCATGTTATGCGCTGTGTTTTTATAGGGTTTTATGTCGTATCATGGCCTTTAAATTGCAAAACGCTATGAAACCTTGTAACCAAGATTACAATTTAGTGGAGGTTGTTAATTTTACAAATGCATGTAGAATGTAATGACATTCCAGAGCTGCAGGAAAAAAACAAAACAAAAAGTGGAGGCATAAATACTTTTTTAAAGTGCAATGGTGAACTTTTCCAGTAATTTAAAATCCAGGTTTCATTGGCAAATTTCACACAATGAATGTCTCAATAAGGTTTATATGGTAATCTGTCATAAGCATAGGGCCATGTGCAATGCTATTCAAATGGAATTTCACAGACTTGAAACCTATAGATGTTAAAGCTTGCTAATTTTGCTAAAGGATTGGCACCATCAATGCTAGAAGTTGGATAATGAAATTTCTGCAAGCAAGCAACCAGGCTCCTGGAGGATCATTTTTTTTCCAGTTGTCTCCTTCTATAAAATAAGCTATAGAGTCCATCACCTAACAGTGCCACCCTATGGGACTCTGAAACCATGCATTCTTTATCAAAGTCAGAAGGAACATCTGACATTGCATGGTTGATGATGAGTGATTGGCTCTTTCTTGTATGATGTTTCCCCAAATTTCATATTTTTTTATTAAGATGTCACTTTGAATCTTCTAATGTGGCAGCCATATCTTCTGATATGAATCTAATACATCATTATGCTCCTCTTCCTCTTCCTCCTCCTCCTCATCTTCTAAACTTTGTGGAGCAAATATTTGTGGAAGATTTGTGGACCTTCATTTTCACATTTAAGTTTGTTCGGTGGATGTGTGTTTGGCCAAATTTGATCTGTGTCTTGGAAAACATAGAAACATCATCATCATCATCATCATCATCACCATCATCATCATCATCATCACCACCATCATCATCATCATCATCAATATCACCATCTACACTTCATGGAGCAAACATTTGTGGTAGATTTGTGGACCTTCATCTGCACATTTAAGTTTGCTGGTTGGATATGTGCGCATATGGCCAAATTTGATCTGTGTCTTGGAAAACACAGGGAAATTATTTCCCATATACAATATTTCGGTCCATTAATTTCCATCTTCTTCAAACAGGAGAAAAGTTTGCCCACCTGCCATGGAAGTGCAGATTAACTTATGCTCACCGTTGGGTTACGAGAGCATGACCCTAACATTTCTGCAAGCACCACCCAACCATTCATTAAAGTGTGTTGCACAGAAGACATGAATATTTATGCTGCATTGTAAGCCCAACATAGCTGTACACAATGCCTCAGACCACTTTTTGCTTTTCATGTACAGATGTGTAGAATTTTACCAGGCTCAGCACTATTCAAAAGTCTCTTGGGGAACTGTTAAACTGTTTGTTCCATATTCAAATGTCCCTTTAGCAGATTATAATAGAGAGCCTTGGAAAACATACTGTTTTACTGGCAATAAAGAGGCAATAACATCTTAATACAATCAGAAAGAATAACTTAGCAGTCTAAATGTCTGAAGTAAAGGGATAATTGAAATTACTTTGAGTATAAGCCTCAGCAATTTGCAATATTCCAGGTGATCATTTATACTTAATGAAATGCAATGGAACAATAGAATGTTATTGATTTAGAACTTTGAAAAGTTTGATTTGCCTCGGTTGCAAGTCTATCCAATGTGCCTTACATTCATGAAAGAAACAAATGGCCTACATTATATCTCATTATAATCAGTAGAAATCAATAACTCGCTTGCATGGGACATACATCTCTTTTAGCTTTGCAAATCACTTTGATGGGCAAGTTAAATTAATAGCAAAGCCTCTTTCTAGCCTGAAGCCAGTACTAACAAACTGGCTTTCTATCTATCTAGTCTCTATATCTTACTAAAACTGATTCTAAACAGATGTAACTAAAATATATGTCTGAAACCTTTGCTTTCCTTATCCCAAATAGATTTTCTTGAACTGAAGCTGAGAATTGAGTTTTAAGTCCATGCATTTCAAATTATGTTTATTACTATGAGTCAGCAGTAACAAGATGTTATTGGCAGGAACCTAATTCTTAGATTCATGCCATTTATAGAGAAAATATCAAATCATCTGTTTGGTTTAAAAGATTGGTCTGATTTAATAATTCATTTGATTTGTGTCCCAAATCTAAATTAGATGTCTACCTTGCATCAGTTTAGTTAATATGGACTTCTGATTCAGTTCAGTTGGGGAAAATCATTTTTGCACGTGCTCAGAACCATCTGAATTAACATGAAAGCATTTGCTTTAACCGTATCTGATTTCTGATTTTAGATTCAGTTCTGAAAATTGATTCGATTCAGTGACTTCTTCGTTTCAAGCAGACAAATAAGTCCTAAGGGAGTTAAGTCCTTCAGAAAGAAGGCAATCATCTGTCATAACTTGAAATATGGCTTTGCGACTTAATGTTCTCAAATTTTCATAAAGTTGATTCTAGATGACCAAAGGATATCCTATGGATCAACTGAATCAAATTTTTTTACAGAAACATTGACTCTATTGTATTGTAAGAGGTTAATATGGAGTCTGATCCAGTTCAGCACATGGAATTTGAACAAAAGATTTATCATCACTTCCTAATAGTTGCTGGGTTGTCTTGTTGTAACCAATTCTTTTTGAACCCATAGACCATACCACGCCAGCCCCACCATCCTCCACTGTCTTTGCCCAAACTCACATTCACCTGTTAGGATATTGAATTTAGTAGCTGGAACATGAAAGTGTACAATAGTCCAGAGAGCACAGTTATAGGTGATTTGTTAGATAGAGAGTACTGACTCATGCATGATGCAATCTACGCTATAAGTATAAAGGGGGAGTTTCTCTCTTTTTGTTTTTTTCTCTTCCATGTGTTCTATGGGCTGTGGAAATATTTACAGACCCCTCACATCCCAGACATAAACTGTTTCCACTCCTACCTTCAGAACAATGCTATAGAGCACTGCACACCAGAACAACTAGACGCAAGGACAGTTTTTTCCCAAATGCCATCACTCTGCTAAACAAGTAATTCCCTCAACACTGTCAAACTATTTTCTAAGTCTGCATTACTATTACTATGAATTCTCCCATCCTTCCTTTCACTCATCTCCTCCCACTTATGATAGTATGCTTGTATCCTAACAATTTTTATTGATTGTTTCCTAGTAAGATTTGATTGCTTATTTGTACCCTATGACTATTATTAAGTGTTGTACCTTATGATTCTTGACTCTTGATCAATGTATCTTTTCCTTTATGTACACTGAAAGCATATGCACCAAAGACAAATTCCTTGTGTGTCCAATCACATTTGGCAAATAAAGAATTCTATTCTATTCTATTCTATTCTATTCTATTCTGTTCTGTTCTGTTCTGTTCTGTTCTACTCTACTCTACTCTACTCTACTCTACTCTACTCTACTCTACTCTACTCTACTCTATTCTATTCTATTCTTCTAGTATACTGCTGAGCTTGCCTCCTGATATTCTGGTATTCTCACTATCTTGTGTTTGACTGCTGTAAGTTTGATTGTCTTCAGGTTGGGGTGTCTATTCCTGTTCATTACAATGACACCTGTAATTACCTCACCAAACTGTTTGACTTAACTGGTATGTGCTTTACTCCTATCTTTTGAGTGAAAAATCACCCGCATACATTTAAAACATTGATGTCTGTCTTGTAACTATAACCATGAATCTTAATTCTTGAAGACACCCAACACTTTCAAAATCTATCTTTACTTATATCTTGGACTACCTGACTTTCTGATTCTGACTTTCTACATATCTAATTGGTGACACAGGTGGGCGAAGTGTGCAACTATTTCTAGAGTAGTTTTCACTATTTAGAGGTCTAGTCTACCTCTTATCTAATCATATCTGATAATTATATATAGCAATAGCACTTAGTCTTATATAACATTTTATAGTGCTTCACAGTCCTCTCTAAGTGATTTACAGAGTCAGCATGTTGCCCCCGACAATCTAGGTCCTCATTTTACCCACCTTGGAAGGATGTAAAGCTGAGTCAACCTTGAGCCTGGTGGGATTTGAACTGCCAAATTGCAGTCAGCTGGCAGTCAGCAGAAGTAGCCTGCCAAAACTGCACTCTAACCACTGTGCCACCGAGGCTCATATATATGTTGTGACGTCCTTCCATTTCACAATGTAGTCACCTAGAGTCAAGAAGAGATTGGACTGCCATTTGTCAGAAATGGTGTACGGTCTCCTGCTCAGGCAGGGGGTTGGACTAGATGACCTACAAGGTCCCTTCCAACTCTGATTATCTGTTATCTGTTACCTAACAGTTGGGATGACTGGACAGCTATTATTATTAAGAAGAAGAAAGTTTGATGAATACGATGGAAATACACAATGAAGTAGCAGCCCCTTAAAGAACTAAAGGGATCCATTTCAAAAAGGGGAAGAGAATTTGAGGAATGGCAATAAAATGTTACAGGGCTATCTGAGAAAATAATTGTCTTTTTTTAAAAAACAAAAAAATGAAGCACCTCGGTCCTGGGCATAGGAATGGATGAATATTTGATATGATGATGGTTATTTGATGGTTTCATGACAGTTAGAAAGAACAAATAATGTGTGTACATCATGGGACAAATATAACCCAGTGTCCCATTTTGCATAAATTGTGGAAGAAACTGTTCCTTTGCTGGCAAAAAATGTTTTCTTGTCTTCTGAGTGGGAGGAAAAGTGTCTAGACAGCTTCTGGGTCTGTAAGGAGCATCTGAAAACTATCTGAAAAGATGGAGGTGGGGGGTGAGTGGAAGAATCCACATAGCATGGAGTGAATTATTGCTGTGAAATGATACATTTTGGAGAAACATGTTGCCTAACCTCAAAGCTCCCACGCAATTCCTTGGTACCAGCTGGAAGCTTCTGTAGTAGATTTATTCCCTTTGTGTCTTGTGTTCAGCTGTTCTTCTAAAACAAGCAGAAATCCACGCCTTTGGAGGTAAATGCTGGGCTTATACATCTTTACAGGAGAAACAAACGTTTGAAGATTTGAGTATTGAGATTTTTGTGCGGGGGGGGGGGGGAATCTATGTCAAACCTAGGCAGTGTATTAAAAAGCACCTTGCCAACAATAATCCGTATTGTCAAAGCTATGGTTTTCCCAGTAGTAATGTATAGGTGTGAGAGAGTTGGACCATAAAGAAGGCTGAGTGCCGAAGAATTGATGCTTTCAAATTGTGGTGTTGGAGAGAAGACTCTTGAGAGTATCTTGGTCTGCAAGGAGATCCAATCTCTCAATCCTAAAGGAAATCAGCTCTGACTGCTGTTTGGAAGGAGAGATACTGAAGCTGAAACTCAAATATTTTGGCCATCAAATGAGAAGAGAGGACTCCTTGGAAAAGGATGCAGATGTTGGGAAAGATGGAAGGCAAACGGAAAAGGGGACCGCAGAGGATAAGATGGTTAGATAGTGTCTGTTGTGGCCTGTCAGCCACCAGCCCCTTTGGCAACCAAATCAGAGGAGGAGGAGGAGGCGTGGGAGTCAGGGTTAGCATCAAGGCAACCTGAGAGGTCCGAGGGGGAAGAGGTAATGGAGCAGAGAGAGAGAGAGAGAGAGAGAGGGAGGGAGGGAGGGAGAGGAGAGAGGTGAAGCCTGGGCTATCTATCAGTCCTCAGATGGAGAGTCAACCTCCCCCAGGTCTGGAGGTGGCTGATGAGAAAGAGGAGGAACAGCTGGGTCCAGTGCCTGATGCACAGATGCACAGAAGGCAGAGGAAAGGAGAGCAGTGGAAATCTATGGGCCGGGCCTTGGGACAGAAGAGCCACCACTACTAGCAAAGCCCCACGCTAGCTCTGGGGATAAAAGGCAGGTGGTGGAGATGAATAGGTGTGGCAGACAACAATTCATTTTCTGGCCAGACAGACCTGTTAGCCTAAGAGAGAATTTTTGTTTAGTGGGGCTGCTGGAGCTCTTAATAAAGGAATCTTTTGAGTTCACTTCAGAGGGTTTGTCTTGTTTGGGGAGCTGGGTGAGAACAGTGTTATCAATACACTGAACATGAATTTGGGTCAATTCTGGGAAACAGTGGGGGTCAGGGGAGGGCTGGGTTAACAAATCACACCCAGCCAGAAAGAAGAGAAATGCACCAAGACTTAGTAAAATGAATAACTCCGATCCCAATTTTTTCAGTCAACTGTAAAGACCTACTAATAATGAAACTGTTTAGCAGTCCTATGGCTCTGCAGTTAGCTGTACATCACAGTCTGGAGTTTCTGAATTCTTTCTGTCTTGCAAAAGAAAGACCAAGTTCTGAGAATGATTGCCTTCGTGGCAAAGTAGATACACAAGACCTATTTTAAGATGGCAGTGTCAAACCTTCAGAGTATTACTGGCAGATCAAATTAATCCCCATCCAGATCAATTTTAGCCCCATGCAAGGAAAGAAGGCTTTCTAAGTAAATATGCTTACAATCCCAAAATCTTATTCTGCTGCTATTTTTATCTAACCATATTTCCCACTCTCCTCAACATTACGGCAGTCATAAATAGCCATCATTTTAAATGGCCATTTACAACCGAGAACATTGAATGTCACTTTATTTACAACTGGGGGTGGGGGGAACCGCCCAAATTGTGATGTAATTGCACCAAATATAACCTCACTATTGCTCTTCTTTGCTAGTCCATAAGGAAAAGGAGCAAACAGAGATTTGATTCTGGTAGAAGAGAATAGTTGTAACTCAGGGTTGGCGCACTCCAAGCATGGTGATTTTCTTTCTATTTCTATCTTAGAGATCGAAAAAAGATGATAATTGTTATTATATGTATGATGAGAATAATGAGATGTAACTTTAAAAAGGTATTATCACCAGAAGAGTTGTACAATGTTTGATGTATCTTAATTCTAAGTTTAGAGAAATAATATTAATCTGAATGTAAACGATGTTGTAAATGGTGAGGATGTGGCACAGAGGTTTTTGTGCCCAGATGACACACTGTTTGAGAAAAAAAAAAGAAATGTTTGTATTTTTGAAACTGAAAAATAATAAAAAAAACTTATTATAAAAAAAGTGTGGTGGTTTTCTTGTAGACATTTCATTACCCAAGGAATATGTGGTGCTTTTTTTTTTTTTTTTTTACAAACAAGGGCAAGCCACCATTCCTTTCTAGCACTGATGATGCTACTTAGTTGGGTGATGAGATGTCTGCAAGAAAACAACCAAGCTCATAAAGAACACCAAGGCCCCTACAAGGACTGAGTTGTCTTGCATGACATTTGTGTAATAAAATAACATAGTGGACGTCATATGAATGTGTGATGACACAGGGTGGGATAAAAAAATAAACACAGTCACAAAAAACAGGCGAAGCCCCTTTTATTCCTTCACTTTGCTTCCAAGCTCCAAATATCCTTGACTGGAGAAAAAAACAACTCCCACACAAGCAGTTACAAGAAGGAGGAAATGCCATTTAAATTATAAAGAGTAAAAAACAGCACAAACCAGGCAAGATAAGAGCTGGAAGATGTCCACAGATATCAGAACACACACTGGGAAGGATGCCAAACTCAGAGAAGAACAATAAATGAGAGATATTTCCATGCTTTGTTTCCAGCACTCGCCCATACGCATGTCCATCCTCTTATCCAGTTGTCACAACTGCAGCCCATGAAGAGGATCCAGGCCCTCTCCTCCCCAATAGACCACGTCTCTCCCTTATCCTCTCCTCCCTGTGTGCCCTAGGATGGACAGGGGATGGGAAAGGATCAAAGGTCCTGAACACCTTCAGGGAAAAACTGAGAAGAAACTCAACTGTATTAGCCAAGGTGCTTCCAGGTTGAGTGTCACTGAACATGCTTAGAATGGTGGTGTCAACTCATAAAGTATTTCTATGGTCTTTTTAGAGATGCCAACAGACAGGGAGTGGGGAGCAGTGAAACAGCTTGCAAAACTGAAACTGCATTCCATAAATGTTTTCAAAGATAGTAACTAAGTGACTGAAGTTTCTGCCAAGCAAATATGTAACCGGAGAGCATGATTGATGACTTTTGGCTATGGATGTGTTCCATTGGAGAATATGACTTATGTTACACCCAGGGGGTGGGGGGAAAACCAGGGGCAAGGGTGACAATGAATTACGTGTCTCAGAGTCGGCTATACCCAGGCAGTGCCGGCATGTTTGTTCCCAATAAATCCTTTTTAAGTTTTGGTAGTTTGGATCAAGACTCATGATTTAAATGGGGGTAACTGCCGGAATCCTGACAGGTCACTTAGAATGTCATGTGAACCTGTACAATTGTGGTTTCTGTAACCACATTGATTAAACAGACTTGAATTAGCTAATACAATATATAAACCTGCTCTGTAGCTCAAGCAAAGTGTACATTAACTTGGTGAAGTAGATAATATAGATCTAAGCTGCCGTTATTTTTAAGATGAGCTTTTTAGTGGAAGCGCATTCCTTATTTCCGGAAAACAATTGCTGGCTGTCTTTTCCATTGAGAAATTAACTGGGTTCATCTTTGAAGACATTACCTCTGTCATTTCCATCATAATAATGAAAAAATAACACACCACCCATTGACCTCTGTCTTTTTAATTTTGTGGATATTGATAAAGCATACACAGCAAATGGTTTTAGTTAACAGCTCGCTGCTGTGAAACTGCCTATACATACTTTAAATCTGTCATATTGTCTGCAGTCAAAGTCTTCGCAATGAAGTCCTGGTGTCTCTAAAAATTTATTCCTTATGGTTTAGACCCTAAGCCTTCTTCTGTGCCGCTGATCAGGATCTCAGTGGAGAGCTTATAAGGAGCTCAAGGGCTGCACTTAAATACAGATCATTCAGATATTGAAACTACATTTTGCTAGGCAGTTTTGACCTAGTCATTTCAAATAAGATCTGGTGGCTCTGAATGAGATGCACATCTATGTACATATAAACATGTAGTATGGCTACAATATTATTATTTGTCTTTCTTATTATCTTCTTTATTCCCCACTTTTATTGGTGTTATTATTACTATCCTGTTGCTTGGTATGCTCACGGAGAGCTTCTGCATCGGAGACAAATTCCTTGTGTGTCTAATTACACTTGGCCAGATCAAGTAATCAATTCAATTAATGATCAAAGACTTATCCAGCAAGTGAAGAAATGACTAGGTGAATATCAACTTGTGAATAAATCCTGGACATTTCTTTTTCCTCTGATTTTTAAATCACTCAGGTGGATTTATCATGGTGAGAAAAAAAAAGAGCTATGGGTATTTTTGCACTGGCTTTACTAAGTATAAAATCTACTTTTCAAATTGTCTGAATGTACTTGCAATAAAACTTTTATTTGGGGACTCTGTAAAAGCTTTGTGATATCTCCAGGAAGCAATGGCGGGCAACCCAAAAAGTGACCCAAGATGAAAATTTCATGTTTGTGTGTGGGGGACACATGGGGGGTGGGGGAGGGAGAGGGAAAGTGAGAGAGGGAGAGGGAGGGAGAAAGAGACAGAGAGAGAGGGAGAGGGAGAGGGAGAGGGAGAGGGACGGAGAGCAAGATCATCAGCCAACTGGTGTAAAATACACGCAGTGAGATGCTCCTTCACAATTCTGTCTTTTCCTGGGACAAGCCAAAGAAGCAAGAATCTCTTTCAGAGAGTGAATAAGTTTTTGGACTTCTAGGGCAACATTAGAGGCACATTCCTACATTTCCACATTGGGTATTGAAGATTTGGAGAAAGATGGGACTGGTTAATGATAAAACCCATGCACATAAATAAATTTAATGTATCCAATGGATTGCTTTTGTGAATGATTTATTATCTACTAAAAGTCATATTGGATTTCCCAACACACAGCTAATATAATTTGTTATTTTCTTTTCTATTCCATTCCTCCTAGTCATTGTGGGACTACATCATTAACCCCACAGGAATGCTAATAAACAAAAAAAAAATATTTTAAAAGCTTTATTAAGTTCAATTAATTGGTTGTAACAGTTTAATTTTGTCATGCATTGGTAGCCAGTGTATTGTAAGTAATTCTGATGATTTTCATTCCAGTTGCTCAAACAAGTTTGTGTACCAAAGCAAAAAATTGAGTTGTTTTGATAATTATAAAAATCATTGGCTTGTTTGGTGTGTTGTGATAAATGGGTTAATTAATCTCCTTTTTTATTGCTTCTAAAGTTATTTTATTTTTATTTTATTGCCACAGAACAATTATAATTTATCCAGCAGTGAGCACTGATAGATTGAAATTACAAACTTTTTTTCAAGGGTTCGAGCAATTCAGTGGATGCAGAGGAGGTAGAGAGGATGAATATTTGGGAAAGATAAAGTCAAGGATAACAAGGCGTTGACCTAAAGCAATGTAGAGATAGTTTTATAGTGTCCTTTTTACATATTTTTTCCTGCTTCTTCTAGTTTAGTTTACTTTATTATCATTGCACTTCGTACAATGAAATTAAATGCCATCTTCAGTGCACATCGTACATAAAAAAACTATAAAAAATAAAACAAAAACACACGTCCTTCACATTCTATACAATTGAATTAAAAAACCCCGATACTGCATTAATGGGATAGAAGCTGTTTTTCAGCCTATTCATCCTTGTTTTTATTATCCTGTACCGTCTGCCAGATGGTAATAGTTAAAAAAAGAGAATATTTTGAACTTCCTTAAGGCAGCAGGAGCTATAAAGCTCTTCCAAAAAGGGGAGAGGACAACCAATGATCTTTTGGGCAATGACATTAACCCTCTGGAGCGCTTTCCTATCTGCCACTGTGCAACTGGCAAACCATACACAGGTGTAGTAAGTTAAGATACTCTCTATGGTGCAGCGGGAGGTCACCAGCAATTTTTCATTCAGTTGTTGTTTCCTGAGAAGTCTCTTCTAGCCCCTTAGATGCACATATGTATAATAGTTGTAACCATCACCAAGAAACTGTGTACTGATTAAAACAACCACAAAAGATGTTCATTTTCTACTTCACTAACCAAGAGATGTGAAATTATGCTGATGAAACACATGTCATTTTTTCTAATCCTATTTATAAATAAGCCTTATCATTTAAATACATTTTACCACAGTAGAAAAACAAAACAAAACCCAGAGACTTTGATCTGAATAATGTTTCTTTTGCTGTCAAGCAGAGGTGGTATTCAGCAGGTTCTGACCAGTTCTGGAGAACTGGTAGTGGAAATTCTGAGTAGTTCTGAGTAGTCTACTGTTGACCTCATCCCTTTCCTAAGAGGTGTGTAGGGGGAGTGCATAAGTGCACCAACGTGCCTACCGTCCCTGTCCTATTGTTTCTTTTATTTTTCTTATATGTATCCATGTATTCATAACTGTTTTTACTTATACCTATTATATTGTAAGCTATTGACAAACCACATTAAAAAAAATATGTTAATGAGATCTATAACAGCTCAAGTAGCATGTGTTCAAAATCCTCCTTCAGTGTTTCATTATATATATATATATAGTCATAATTTCCATTTCAGTCAGATTATGTAGTTATGTCTAAAGTCAGGCATTGGAAAACTAGATAAATTCAATCTCATATGCCTGGTCTAATCATTGCAAATTTTTTAATATTTCTAATGTAGTTCTAAATTTGGATGAAACTTCTGTTAAAGAGTTCAGGGTATCCATGAAATCCAGCTGTCACTTGATGGCTGAGTAGCACATGGAAACCATATAAATATGCTCTCTTTGCTATTTTGTATATTTCATTCCACTCTTTGGACCAATAGTGTGATTCTAATGCAGCCACTGAAAGCAGATCCTTGTAACTGGCAATTGCCTAAAGTCCAACAATGGGTGGTCCAAAATTGGCAAGGAGCCAGTAGTTTGCCTCAAGAAGGTGCAACATGACGTGATTGATCTCATTGAGGCATTTTGTGATGGTCCTAAAGGTTTCTCCAGCTTGCATGGACAACATCCCCTGCTAGACATTTCAATCACATCACCATGGGGATGCTACAACGATCACAAGTATGAAAAAATGTCTCTAAGTCACTTTTTCCAGTGTCATTGTGACTTTGAACAGTCATTAAATGAACTGTTGTAAGTCAAACATTACTTGTACTTGCCCAGGGAAATAGGATCTTAAATGGGATGAAGCAGAAACATTAACTGCATCAATTTTCAGCAGTAATCTGTTGTGTTTGTTTCTGTGCCTCATAACATTATATACAAAGTGAAATGGAAATAATAGACTAGACTAGAAGAGTTGGAAGGGATCTTGGAGGTCCAACCCCCTGCTTAGGTAGGAAACGCTACTCCACTTCAGACAAATGGTTGTCCAATCTCTTCTTCAAAACTTCCAGTGTTGGAGCATTTACAACTTCTGGAGGCAAGTTGTTCAACTGATTAACTGTTCTCACTGTCAGGAAATTTCTCCTTAGTTCTAAGTTGCTTCTCCCCTTGATTAGTTTCTATCCATTCTATTCTTGTCCTACCCTCAGGAGCTTTGGAGAATATCTTGACTACCTTTTCTTTAGGGCGGTCCCTGAGATATTGGAACACCGCTATCATGGCACCCCTAGTTCTTCCTTTCAGTAAACTAGACATGTCCAATTCCAGCAACCGTTCTTTATATGTTTTAGCCTCCAATCCCCTAATCATCTTTGTTGCTGTTCTCTGCACTTTTTCTAGTGTCTCAACATCTTTGTGTATCAGTCAAAGATAGATAGGATGGCAAATAAAAGAGAGAAAGAGAGGAGACCGGTGGCCTTATTTCTTATGAAGTGTGTACTATTACCACTGATAACTTTGACTAATACACAAACCTTGGGAGAACTACTACTGTAGTTCCTTGGAAACCAAAAGAATTATAGCAGTTGAGGAATCCTTTTTTTCTCAAGGATATGAAACAGCTTTGCCTATTCATACACAAAGAAGTTTTACAAGGAAGAAGTAATACACAAAGAAATATTGTATTATCTTCCAGATGGCATTTTGAAGCAGATTTTTAAAAGGGTTCATTGACAAAGAACACAGATGACCAGATCAGGCAACAGATGAAAATCTTCTGTGTGACAGCTTGGATGGCTGCTGCCATTCAAAATATATAATACTGACCTAGTTTTGTTTTTTTCCCCTTAATCTGATATGGAATAAGTCATGTTTCCCTCCCCTTCCTGGAGAGCCTCCTTCAACAGAACACTTGATAAAGTCCATTGTTCCCCTGGCATCTCATTTATCCATCCTCAATGATTGTCATCTTTTTTTTTTTTCCTACAAAGAATACCTTTTAAGATTATACTTCGGGAATTGGAAAACATCTCCGAATTGCTCCATTTTCTCACACCTGCCAACTGTAGTCACTTTAGAAGTTTCTTAATTTCATAATATTTCAGGATATAACTGCAACACTTAGCATACAGAGATATCGGTGGAAGGAATGTGTGTGGTAATCACTTCTCTTTAATTATTACCCCAGACTATTTTGAGTGAAGTGTTTTTCAACTGTGTGTGCAGGGAATGTGTGTGTGTGCATGTTCGTGTGCATGTGTGTGTGTGTGTGTGTGTGTGTGTGTGTGTTAAAGAATACAAATCTGGGATTTGATTTAAATAAGGTGACATACTGGTGTGGCAAATCCACTCTATTTTTTTTCTCACTCAAAAAGCTTAGTAGCTGTTTAGCATTTGTGTGGCATAACGCATTCCACACATCATAGTTAGGACTAAGATGGCATGATGCATTGTCATTATTTATTTTGGAATGTGACAATTCAGTTAATGTTTGAACCAGGGTAAGAGAGGGTGGCCTCTTGTTTTTTCAGGAGGATATATTAAAATCTGGTCTATTTGTCCCATTTCTTCTTTGGCCACCATTATTTTCTTGTGGATAACAAACACTTTAGAATTACCTTGCAAACCAGAGTTTGTTTTAGTAATACATTCCCACTAAATTCATAGACCAGGACCAAGCGAATTCTTTATTTCTAAAGTAGGGAATGAAAGGAACTTTAGGACACCGTACACCATAATTCTCTGTCTTCAGACCTACAGACCTGCTTGAAAAACCTGATGACTATAACAAGCGACAATGATGGTTTGTAAATGAATGAATGAACCTCTACCAGTTCCTTCAAACCAGTATTGATATAGCATGCTTTATCTTTATAGTTGCTCTCCAAGGTCCTGTATTTCTTCCTTATTTCTATCAGCAATCTTGCATAGCTGCCTTTCTTGGGGATTGTCATCATCTTGGATTATAAAATATGTGATGGAAATAAGTAATCAGTTGGAGCAGCAGATACATATCTAGGAGAAGAAAACACAAAAATCTTCATGGCACATAATGGGGGGGATTGAATCTTAAGAGCAACTGAAGGGATAGTCAACCTTCTTGCCTGTTTGTTCTATCTAAAAAAAAGGATGGAAGGAAGGAAGGGAATGTGAAAAAAGAGTAAGGAAGGAAAGAAAGAAAGAGAAAGAAAGGAAGGGAGGAAAATTCCAGTGCAGGAGGAGGTGATTAAGAAAATAATGGAGTGTGCAGAAATGAGTAGATTAACATTAGCAATTAGAGAACAAGAAGAAAAGGAGTACTATAAGATTTGGGAGTTATTCTATGGATGGCTAGAAAATAGAGTAAAACATTAAAGGATATTGTATTAATAATGATATACTAAAATTGATTATTTTTGGATAAGCTTTAATATGAATATAATTTAGTAAGAATTGGAATTTGCCTTTAAGGACAGTTTGAAATTGAAATAAAAACTTAATGACAATGTAATAATGATATAAGAGGATATATAATGTTGACTATAATATAATATGAATGTAAACTTAATAAGAAATATATACCAATATTATTACATGCACAAGATATATGTACCCAACTGACACACTGTATAATTGAAAGATGGTTTTATTTGTTGTTTTTCTTATAAAAAATTTAAAAAAAAATAAAAAAAGGAAGGAAGGAAGGAAGAAAAAGAAAAGAAACAAAAAGAAAAAAGAAAGAAAAAAAGATAGATAGATAGATAGATAGATAGATAGATAGATAGATAGATAGATAGATAGATAGATAGATTGACAGACAGACAGATAGCAATAGATAGGGATAGATAGATAAGACAGACAGACAGATAGATAGACAGATGCTGGAACTGAAAAGGTTATGAATATGCTCAAATGAACTCTCTGCTCTCATTCTCACAAATCACACTTTGAATATAGCTGTAAGCATAACCATTTATGTTTCCTCAGAGTCTATGCACAGAAGACAATGAAGGTATGTATGTCAGGGTATGGTTGCTGTGAGATGATCCTACTATGGGCACTCAGATCTTACTTCTGTCGTCTTAATTTTTTAAAAAAACCAAACATCTTTGCAGGGGTGTTAGCAAGCAGAACGCAGGAATTTTTTTTTTTTTTTTACAAAAGTGCTTTGCATAGGGAAAAGTGCTGGAACAAATATATATAGAGTCATCCTTGCGAAGTTGCAACAACATGCTTTAGCTATTCAGTCTGTCTCTATTGTAAATATAGATCAACATTTTTTCCATACAAGGACTGCAATGTACTTTTTTTTTTTTTCCTAAAGCACATTATGTTCCAATCTCTGTATAACAGCAACCATCATTTTAATATGCAGTAATGTGATTTTTTTATTTTCCTTCAGGGCTTTTCTGGTACGGGAGGTGACTGAAGTCCTTAAAATATATATTTAAAAATCACGAGCAAATTGAGCTGAACAATATATGTCATATTAAAGAGAGGAGAGAAATAAGAAGCAATCATTCTGCTTGACAAAGAGTTTCTCGGTGACATTCAAGTAAAAGACAGGCTACTCTGCAAATCTAGAGTTTGTTTAAGTAGAGACAGAGGCATTGAAGCTTTTCAGGCATAAGGAAATGAGTGAGGAGAAACAGGCTACCTACAGGACAGGGAAGCAAGTTGCAAATAGTGCTGGAAAGACGATGGTAAAATGATAATTATTTGTCATTATGCTGATGAATCTCAGCCAGTTTCGTCTGGTGGTTAAGGCACTAGGCTAGAAAGTGGGAGGCTGTGAGTTCAAGTCCCATCTTAGCCATGAAAGCTGGCTGGGGGACTTTGGTCCAATCACCAGGAGATAGTGAGTTTCAGTCCCATCTTAGACATGAATGCTGACTGGGTGACTTTTGGCCAATCACCTGGAGATGGTGAGTTCTAGTTCCATATTAGGCATAAAAACTGGGTGACTTTGGACCAATCAACAGGAGACGATGACTTCTAGTCTCATCTTAGGCATGAAAACTAGCTGGGTGACTTTGGGCCAGTCCATGTCTCTCAGCTCAACTCATCTCATGGGGTTGCTGTTGGGGGGGAAATAGAAGGAGATAGGCATGTTGAGTATGCTTTAGTGGTGGGATTCAAATATTTTACTACTGGTTCTGTGGGTGTGGCTTGGTGGGCGTGGCCCTCCCCACTCCACTAACCTGCTTTCCAGTTCCATTCTCCTGTGCAGGGCAACCAAAGAAGACCCAGCTGATCAGCTGGGACTCGGGAAGCAGAGAAGAGATGGGGTTGGCGGGGCCAGCCAGAGGTGATATTTGCCGGTTCTCAAAACTACTCAAAATTCCCACTACCAGTTCTTCAGAACTGCTCAGAACCTGCTGAATACCACCTCTGGTATGGTTGCCACCTTGAATTATTCGTTTAAAAAAAAGTGGGATAGAAATAAATGAATACATGAACAAATAAATACTGAAACCAGTTCCATGCATATCTGGCTTGAGAGGTGTATTGTACCCCCAGGTATCCAGAGCAAACCAAATGACTTTAACAAAAAAAGAGGATAACTTTTTAAACTTCAAAAGAAAGTCCCGATTTTCATTTTCCAAAAGGACCCCAGCAACTTTGAAACCAGAAGCAAGATGCTACCTTAAAGCAGAAGAGACTATGGCTTTGTAAAAAGCTGATTACAATTTATATTGTCTCACAACAACATGTTTAAGCAGGGCAGGGAAAGACTTGTCTTCACAGATGCTAAGTTCAATTATAACATAAGCTTCTTCTTTTTGTGTGTGAGAATCCAGTGTGTTTGTTTCATGTATAATTTATCTGTTTGTGGAAACTTGGAGAAATGTTTTCATGCAGGAACCAAGGATGTGTGTCATGAAAAACCCATCGGTTAAATATTGGGGGAGGCATAGCCCTGTGGCTAGACATTCCAAAAAACTTCCTCCAAAGTCTTTCCCCTCTTTCTAAGTCTTCAAACTTTTCTCCCCCATCCTTGTTTGAGGTCTCTTCGCTCCTCTTGTTTGTAGATCATCAATTTTTGAGCTGCTCTCTGCTCAAGGCCTCCTATCAGGCAGTGCAGGCACATCCTGTTAATCTCCAAATCCTGCAAAGTGTTGGTTGGCAATCAATAGCTGCCTGCCCTCTCTATTTGCTTTCCTTTGCTTGCATATTTTAAGGGAGTTGAAGCAGACTCTCCAATTTTCTCTCTGTGTGCAATACAAACGACGGCTTACAGAAATATACATAATTGCTATCTCTCTCCCCATTTTTCTCTCTGTAGAGCTTAGGGGTGCCACCCTCTATCTGCTTTTTATTATTATTATTACACCTGAGGATCTCCCTGTTTGTTTTCCAGGAGGACACTTTTTAGGGGAGCAAAATGATCCGAAGAAAGTATGCTGGTTGTAAAAAGTATCTTTCAAGGAAATGAATACGGGTAGTCCCAAAGGTGCTTTTTCAGGAGGCAACTGGACTTTCTTGTTTTTTTTTTCTTCGAAGACATTTTGCTTCTCATCCAAGAAGCTTCTTCAGCTCTGACAGGATAGTGGGGAATGGAAGGATTTATATTCCTTGCAGACAGCTGGTCATTTGCATCCTTTTAGAGGGTGGTTGAAGCACTTGGGGGTTTATCTGTGCCAGCTCTGGTGGCCTAGAGGTGGAGCTCTCGCCTCCTAATCAGGAGGCTGAGAGTTTGATCCTAGGTAGAGGCTAAAATTTGGAATAGACTCTCCTGCTCAAGCAGGGGGTTGGACTAGATGACCTCCAAGGTCCCTTTCAACTCTGTTATTCTATTTTCTATGCACCCTCAGGTCATGGTTGCCTCAAAGGTGCTTTTTCAGGGGGCAACTGGACTTTCTTGTTTTTTCTTTGAAGACAAAGAAGGGAGGGAGGGAGGGAGGGAAGGAAGGCATGAAGTCTTTGGAAAACTAGAAGACACACTGTGTAAGCACTGGACTTTTCCCCTTCAACTAAAAAGAATGAATTTCTGAAAGTTAGGTACTTCAAAAGAAATTAAGGAAGCGATCCCAGTACTAGTCAAAGCAGAATCTACGATGTTTCCAGGTATACAGTAATAGATAAAGGGAATTAGAACCCCTCCCCTTATTCTGATGTGGATTTCGTCAAACAAAGAACCAATATGTTAATTCCCTCTTGCCCTTTTCTGGGAACGTATCTTAGAAGAGTTTCCCAGGGAGTATCCTCCAGAGCTGGATTTTTTATGGTCCCTTCTCCTCTTGCCATCTTTTCAAGAGGTGACAAGTTTCTAGACATCTGGCTCCAGTCCTCCAATTGTATATCATTGTGCAAGTTATACAGATTCAATATAAGATTTAAGATATTCAGGTTACATCACAAAGGATTATTTGTACCAAATCCCCCCCCCCACCTTCTTCCATTGAAGAATGGCAGATGCATGGATCTGACACACTGTGGTGAAGTTTTTATTCCATCCTCTTTGCATTCTCTCTTTCTGGAAAGAGAAACAACTAAATAAATTGCTTAGTTCTCTTTTTTTTCTGGTAACCTATTGATCTCCCTGTGATTCAATCTCCTAAAAAGTAGATGTCGACAGCAATGAGATAAAGAAAAATGGGGAGGCCCTTCCCCACTATCCAATCTCCAGATCTGATCTCGATTGGTGATTTCTAGGAGAGGGATAAGCAATAACTCCAAGGTGGCGTCTGCCCATGAGTCACATTTTTACAGTCATCGGAACCTCATCCTGCTCTCCCTGCAGGGCCATGATTGGTTGCTTTGTCAGAATCGGTTGTTTATGTTTTCCAGATGTTTCCTTCCTGTATCATTTGTATTTCCATTGTACTGTTTAAAATTGCTTTATATTGAACATTGTCCAGAATTATGATGGAGTCAGATGGCCCATGAACATGAATAATAAATGCTGAAGATCAATAACATGATGCCTTGTTTTTTTTTAAAAAATGGGAAACAGGCAAAACGTGTAGTTTAAAGCAGACAGACCACAGCTGTAAAGAAAAGACCAAAAAAATGGATTAATGGGGTGAGGTAATGTGGGAAAAAACACTAGTTACATTTGTGAGAGTTAGCCGACAATCTTATGCCCTTGGATAGGGCATACATTCACCCAACATAACATGTATCCTTTGGCTACAAACATATTTCTCACCCTAATCTTGAGTTCTCAGTTGAGGCACAAATGACCAGGCTCAACTTAGGATAGTTCAGAAATATCATGTGATGACCTAGCTCTCTAGGGAAGGCTGTAATGTTGGCAAAAACTGTAGAAGGAAATAAGAAGAGAATCACCAGTAGCAAAGTGGATAGATTCAATTCCAAGATGTCTACATTGTTGGTAGATCTGATGCTTGGGGACAGAGTATCATTGGAGGTTCTTCAGGCTGGGACTAGATCATCCTGAAGAATATATGTAGTTACTCCCAAAGGTGCTTTTCTCAAAGGCAACTGGACTTTCTTGGCTTTTTCCTTCAAAACATTTCACTTCCCCTCCAAGAAGCTTCTTCAGTTCTAAAGAACTGAATTCTAAAGAAGAACCGAAGAACCTTCTTGGAGGAGAAGCCATTAGTGGCTCTTAGTTTGTAGTCAAATTGACAAGATAATATATGGCGTAACTATCTTATTTGGTTTTTTTGCACTCATATTAAACAATAACAATTGTTTGAAACTTTTAAAAAGGTGTTGTACGGTTGTCTTGATGATATGTTTCCCCACCTGCCTTTTCCTTTTTCCTTTTGTTTCTTCCTTATTAAGATCAGCTTGAAAATTTAATGTGGTGTGTTAATGTAAATTGCCTCCAGCATCAATTGCATTAGGAGCACCATATAAATAAAACAGTTATTACCTCCATAACAAAATGACAAAGAATATACAAGTGATGCACTCCAATATTAAATTAGACCAAGTAAAATTTCTCGAAGAATAGCATACAAATAAGGTACCATAATACTTGTTCTTCTAGGATGTATCCTAGGTCTGAATATTCAGATTTCCACCCCCACCTCCCTTAAATAAGAGAAAAAAGATCTAAAATCAGAGTTGAAACTGTACGCTGCCTACAAAGCATGCATGGCAATGTTTTAATAAGGCAAGAAGGGCTATTATTGCTTGAAAAAATTAGCAAAAGGTATGAAATGTTTCACTTGGCTTCACTTTGCATTATTAAACAGATAGAGATTTTTTTTGTGTGTGTATATTTTGTGTTATATTTTTATTATTTGAAGCAAATAAAATACCTAACCGAGCTGAAACTAATATTTGGGTGCATTATGAAATCTTGCTTATTAATAACACAAAAACAATCAGGATGTGAGGAACAGATTCAAGCTAGCAAAACCCAGGGGAATAGGAATCTTTGAACCTTAGAGGATGATCTTCTTTAGTTCTGAATGGGGTTAAATCTCCCTATTTGGAACCAGTGCAAAATCTGAGCTTCCTTCAAAATTGGCGGCTCTAGAGAAGAGTCAACATAATTCAAGAAGGGTTTTGACTTAGACTGTTTGTGGAAACATAACAGTTCTCATCTGATTGCTCACTTGAAGGCTCTGGCTCTCTTTCTCTTATAGCTTCTCCCTCCAACATTTGTGCTTTCCTCCCATTAATAAATAAATAAATAAATAAAAATCACTCACTCATTCTTTCTCAAACACCACACTATTTAATCCATCATCACAAGGATAGCTGATTATTTTCCGATTGACATTTTTCCTTCTCCTTGGCTTTCTTTCTGAACCGATATTGGTTTGAGCGTCCCTGAGATTCTTTCTGTTTTGATTTTCTATATGCTTCAAAGCACAATGAATTGCTGTGATTTTAATAGGCTTAATTGATATAAAAGTCTAATTTGTTTTCTACACTTTATCATTCTCCCAGCAGTATAAATAGAAAATCTTTGCCCCTCTACCATATTATTGCCAGGTTTTTATTACTATTAAAGTGTAAGAAGGCCAGTACAGAACCATTTCCTGTTCTGCATAGCTAACATCATTATCTAATTTCCCTCTTCTATCAAGATAGTTTTATTAAAATACATGAAAGTTTATAAAATATAATATTAGGAGATAATATATAAGTAGAGGTGTAGTTTTCTCCTTGGTAGTACCTTGATTTAGCTGTTGTTTAACAGTTTGTTTGTTTGCCTGATTTGGTAATTCCTCGATTGGGATATTGGGTACAATACTCCAACTAGCACTGACAAATTGAAGAGCTGTATATAAGCAAAGAGCAAACCCCACACCTTTCAAGCACTGAAGATGTTACCTAGTCAGGTAATGAAATGTCTACAACCAAACAAACCAACTCAGAGAACTCCCCAGACTCCACAAAAAAATAAATACGCAGAACAGAAGGCAATGACAAATTACCTCCATTTTATCATTAAGAAAACTCCATTGCCCCATACTTCTGATTTCACCAGGAACTGTGTCAATTTGAAGATATATTTATCTTTCCATCATGTATTTAATAATTTCTATCTCACTGGTCATTGGTCATGACCAACTTGAAATTTTAGGCTTAGACAATTTTGAACTATGCCGCTTTCAGTCCGACCTAAGTGTAGTACATAAAATTATCTATTGCAATATCCTACCCATCAATGACTACTTCAGCTTCAACCACAACAATACACGAGCACACAATAGATACAAACTTAAGGTAAACCGTACCAAACTTGATTGCAGGACATATGACTTCAGCAACAAAGTGGTCAATGTCTGGAATACTCTACTTGACTCTGTGGTTTCTTCCCCAAACCCCAAAAACTTTAACCTTAGTTAAACTTAACTTTAACCCTACTATTGACCTCACCCCATTCCTAAGAGGTCTGTAAGGGGCGTGCATAAGCATCCTTGTCTTAATGTTCCCCTTTTATTCATATCCATATCATGTATTCATAATCATGTTTATACTTATATCTGTCATCTAATATATGCTTGACAAAATAAATAAATAAAAACAATTAAAAATAAAAACTAATTTTTAAGGTTTATGGAAGCATAATTCCAGCTTTTCAGGGTGTTCATGTAATTGGGGAGCCTCAAGTTGTATACCTCTAATGCAAACCCTGCTAATAAAAATAAGGTCTCAGAACTTTTGAAATATTGTCATAATTTTTTTTTATAGATTATCCGTAGGATAATTTTCTTACTTGAACTCATGGTGTTCTTTAATTTCTGACATAAAGAAGGCTTTACGCTTAGTCTGCTGTGAGCAACACCCAAGACATATATTATCTGTCCCACCTGAATATGTTGTTGAGTATCTACAGATAGCAGTTCTCCAATCTGGAAGGTATTCAGGGTCCATGTTTGCTTTTCCATTGAAGGGAGTCAGAAATAAATGGTTGGGGATGTTTCAAATGGTGTATATTTGCATTGATTTAAAGTGGCCTCATCACTCTCTTGGAATAAGCAAGGCAAGGTAATAGCATTTATTGTAATGAAAACAGCTGTACAAATAGCATTTTGGATAAAGAGGGATCCAGGTTCTGTATGCTTTCTTTGAGCCGAGTGATTTGTGCCTTCACAAATTTGCCTTATTTATTTTTGCTACCTTTTCTCGCAGCCTTTATCTCTGTGCAAACACGGAGCTGCATGGGTCTGAAATGGCTGTTGTAAGTTACTGTCACCTGGGCTGAGACAAGTGATGTCTACATTTTAGATGCATCAGGGCTGTCGCTCTAAATCAGACAAGGTGACATGTGTTTCATTTCTAATAGGAGCCTTCTGGATGGTTCCAGAGGTTTACAGCTCCCAGGGCCCCCAAAATTCTGCCTGTCCCTTCCATTTTGTAAAGACAGTTATATTGCCTTGGACAAAATGTTTTACTTAGTCCATTCTGATGAACAACTGCAAGTAGACTGATAATCATTAATGACTTTCCCCCCTTCCATTATGGCTAGATTCACACATTAGTTCAGGAGAGGTAATAAGGTGTGGATTAAGTATTTTTCAGGTACTGGATATTTACACTACAATTCATGGGCAATGAAATGTAGGCATTTCTTGAGTTTAGACTTAAAAGGACCTGAGCTTAGATCTGTGAAACAAAGAGATTGGCTATCATAAAGAAAGCTGATTGTAATCAAGAAATTAATTATCTCTCTAATCCCTCCTTTTAGAAGTGGCATTCAGCAGGTTCTGACCAGTTCTGGAGAACTGGTAGCAGGAATTTTGAGTAGTTTGGAGAACCGGCAAATATCACCTCTGATTGGCCCCGCCAAGCCCATCTCTTCTTTGCCTCCCAAGTCCCAGCTGATCAGCTGGATCTTCTTTTGTTGTCCTGCACAGGAGAACGGAGCTGGAAAGCAGGTTAGTGGGGTGGGGAGGGAATGGAGATTTTGTAGTAACTTTCCACTGTCATGCCCACTAAGCCATGCCCACAGAACCAGTAGTAAAAAAATTGAATCCCACCCACTCCCTCCTTCTAACCAATTACTCATGGGAAGAATCCCAATCCTAAATTACAGATTGAAATTAAAGCCTAAGCAGGTGCTTCATAGGTGATCTAAAGCCATACAAAAGGTCACAAAATTTCAAGGACTCCAAGCTATGGGATGATGTAGTTGTACTTATGTCAAACCTAGCATAGAAGAGCCAAAGTGTGAGCATTCATTTTTCTAAAACTGAAACAGATGTGATTGAACTGTTTGGATAATTTATAGTTGTGGTAGGGCAGTGGTTAGAGTGCAGTACTGCAGGCTACTTCTGCTAACTGCCGGCTGCCTGCAATTTGGCAGTTCAAATCTCACCAGGCTGAAGGTTGACTCATCCTTCCATCCTTCTGAGGTGGGTAAAATAAGGGCCCAGATTGTTGGGTGAAAGAGGCTGTCTCTGTAAACCACTTAGGGCTGTAAAGCACTATGAAGCGGTATATAAGTCTAAATGCTATTACTGTCGCTATTGCTATTCCAACTTTTCCTGTGTAGTGTCCCTCCACAAATGTGTTGGAAATGAGACTTCAATTTCCAGTATAGGTTAAGTCAAATACTTGCCTGAGCCAACTCTTTGCCACTGCTTATTAAAAAGAGGTGGTATTTTTTTTTAATGAACTAACTGCTCCTCATTCTTTGCATTTATTTTTTTCCAAATTAGTATGTCAAAAATGCAACTGGATGCTGTGCTTGTGAGCTTCTCAAAGTATCTGGTCATCTTTATTTAGAAGCAAAATATAAATACATAGCTCTTTAGCCTGATCTTATAGAAAGATTATTTTGCTTTCTATGAGTTGAACAAAGTTTTAAGGAGTTATTCTTCAAAGCATTATTCTTATTATTACTGAAGTTAACTAATGGCTAATTTATAACCAACAGAATTCTTGTCTTCTTACTTTCCCTAACCAGTTGGCCATGTAGACTTGGTCACTGGAGTTGATTAGCCAAGAGTTGTCCTACAGCATTTCTAGTTTAACCAACTAAGCAAGGCTAAAAGCATTTTTAGTTTACAAGTGACATATTATTGACATGAATTAACCAGTTCTAAAAGAATAGACATTAATGTGGTGATGAATTAATATGTATGAACATTTATTCTCTGTAATGACTTTCTTATTCAAATGAAATGTGTTGCTGGCACACCAATGTTCTCTATGTCATCTTGACTTTCTAAATCAATATTAAAATAAAATCCCTGTTATATCTGGAGATGCATGAGCATATATGCCGGGGTCATTTTTTATTACAATCCATTAAAAAAGAAATCACAAGGTGAAAGAGGGTATAGACAAAAATGTTAAATCATTTCTTTGCTGGAATAAGAAAAACCTTGGGTAAACAGACACCTATTCTGATTAAATTAGATCCAAGCTTTTATTGGATTGGTTCTGATTAACCAAATCATCTCCTTACCACCACCAAAATATCTGAGGGAATGAGGGCCAATCCAAATTGGTGGGTAAATGGTTAAATGGAAAAGCAACTCACTTCAGGTGAGAAAGGAATAAAATTATTCCCCAGATCAAATTAAAAAGAGAGCCAGAAAAGAATTAACAAAACAGTAATGTTCACCTTGTACTTATAGTAATTTCCATGAACAGCTGACACTTGTATTTCTCTGATGAGATATAGCTTGAGATTAAAATTCTTAACAAATAGAAGAATATTAGGATAATGCAAGTGCTTACCTAGAAAGTCTTCTCATTTGATTCTATTGGTAATTAAGTTCTTCTCATTTATATTAATTTTTTGATATGATTTTATCCAGGAAAACATTGGTATACAGTGTTACAGAAATATTTGTAGCTGGGGTACATAAATTATATGTATTTATTTATTTATATACATATTTACAATCATTTCTATGCTGCCAACTCACCAGACTCTAAAGCATATGTATTATTGGTTAAAATGTACACATTTTATAGAGAGTTGCAGACCAAAAAAAGCTTATTTTGTGAAATGAATTAAAATGATAATGCACGTTTGAAAATTGAACTAGCAAGAAGTGAAAAGACATGCAAACCCGACATGGATTGTAAATAGACTGGATAGTTAGCCCTTCCTCCTTCCTCTTAAAAACTAATGAGTGAAGACTCTTAAAATAAAACAAGAGTGAGTATCAAAATCTATGCAACAAAAAAAGTGAACTTGTCTCTAGCAACACCAACAAAATTGGAGAGTTTGGAGCAGGTTCATTCCACCAGTACAGAAGGCTTCGTTCTAATGGTTACATCTGACTTGGAACCATTCCTTTAGACCTTTGAGAAAATCGTGAAAACAAATATGGGACGTGGGCAGAATTTCAGGAACGGACTATCTTGATCTGTCGTTCGTACTATATTTTATTTTTAGGATTGTTCTAAGTTAAACCTGCTATCTTCTTACAAAATTAGTTGCCTTTTTAGCACCTTCTTGTCTTCCAACAGAAATAATAATATTTGGCAACAGAAAATATTGGATCTTAGAGAGGGTAGAGGGAAGGGCCTTGAGGAAGAAGAAACAGGAATAAGAGCCACTATTAATAGAATGGTCAGATAAAAGAGGTCGTAATGTGAGTAAACATCTCAGACAAGCTCTCGTGAAGATAAAGGAAGGGAGGGGGGGGGAAACAAACTTGCAAGATTCTACTGCTTAAAATAAAATTAGGATTGACCTAAGTGACATTGAATTCCTAATCTCATCTAGCTCAAAGGATTGACACATATCTCCTAGAATGTTCCAAAGGCTCCAAGGTTCCAATGTTCCAAATTTGCACATCAGCAATTTTGTTTTATTCCACCCTTACATGTAATCAGCTTGCATTATGGCAGCTTAATGCGACTTCATCTGATGCATGATTGTACATAGCAATAGCTCCCTCTTCTCTTCCTTTTGAAAATTTGATTGCTTTGCTGTATCCCTCCAAGAATGGCCTTCAGCTATTTCTTATCCCCTTCCAACTCAACATGCTATTTACTCAACCATGCATTAACTTCCGCATGGACCAAAATCTATTGTCTTTACATTGTTTGGAATAAATTAATTTTGTTTTTAAAAAAACAAAACAAAAATGTAACAGTTACGGCCACTACCCTGCTTATTTGTCAGGATTTGATTACTGAAACACAAGATAAAAATTTTAAATGTCAGTTTGAAATTCTCTTCTATCCCTGCCTCTAGATCAAGAATCATTTACATGCTGGCTTTTATAACATGTAAGACAATTTTCTTGAAATTTCTGGTTCAAACTTCAAACTTTGGTCCCATCTTATCATACCTATGCACATACATTTTGTTAGTTAGCATATATTTTTCTTTCCGTACATAGACAGAACACCTCTAATGATTTATTCCATTCAAAAGATACCTTTAAGTGGTTATGAATTTCTCTGAGTTCTCTTATCCTTAGCAAAGGATATGTGTGAACACCTTTCCTTTAAGAGTCATTTTTCCCCCCAGTGGCCTGCAGTTTCCTTGTAGTTAAATCCCATGGGGACAAAA
Source organism: Pseudonaja textilis (assembly GCF_900518735.1). The sequence continues at coordinate 3,533,204 of NW_020769328.1, read as the reverse complement.
AAAAAAAATCCCTCAAAAGGTTTTTTTTTTAGTTTTTTTCTCTTTCCCCTCCAGATAATGTATTGAAGCCATCAAGGGATGTTACAGCAAGATGGAGAGATTTGCAACAAAAAAGACCATGGCATTTTCACTATCTTCCATCAATGAAGTCAGTTTAAGAGCATCACCAAAATCAATTATAGAACCTTTTGAATGAGAAAATGGAAGGTCTTTTGCCATTTGCTTGTTTCAAACTCTGGATTCAGAAGCCAGTCACCACTTTAAGATAGATTGGTTATAATATGGACCTGTGTTTTGAAATGTAATTGAACCAGCCATACCCTTTGCAGCCAAGGCTATTTGCTTAGAGAGGACTGTAAAGCACTGTGAAGCAGTATATAAATCTAAGTGCTATTCCTATTAGGAGCCCTGGTGGCAATGTGGTTAGAATGCAGTGTTGCAGGATCACTCTGCCCACTGCCAGCAGTTTGATCCTGACCAGATCAAGGTTGACTCAGTCTTTCATTCTTCCGAGGTGGGTAAAATGACAACCCCGATTGTTGGGGACAATAGGCTGACTCTGTAAATCACTTAGAGAGTGTTGTAAAGCACTGTGAAGCGGTATATAAGTCTAAGGGCTATTGCTATGAGCAGAGCAGCCATATACTTTACAGGCCAAGCTATTTGTGTGCAGATCTTTGCATGTGTTTGTGCCAACAGTTTGAGTTTTCCTTGAAGCTTAGATTCTCTACGGTCTAGGAGATTAAATTTTAAGTTGCTGGCTCTGTTCCCAAGTGGCTTTGTTCACAGCAGTGCACCAGACTGTAAACGTTGCCTTCTCTTTTAAAAAGCCTTTGTTATCTTGAAAAAAACATGTCGGTATTTAAAATAGCTATACCCCTTGTTAAGCAATCTACCCCCAGGCAGCCCAGAAAAGCAAAAAATACATTTGAATCCAATAAAATCTGAATGTTAAGGGGAAAAGAATCACCACAAAATACAATGATAATATATACAACATAAGAGTTCATAGGCAACCCTATCAAGCAGGTGTGGGATTCAAATTTTTTAACAACCAGTTCTGTGGGCGTGGCTTAGTTGGTGGGTGTGGCTTGGTGGTCATGTTATTGGCTGGACATGGCCAACTCAACACCACTCACATCGAGGCATGTATCTCCTTGCCTGGCCTCTCATGACTGTGGGGATGCTGCAACAGTCGTAAGTGTGAAAAATGGTCATAAGTCACTTTTTTCAGTGCCATTGTAACTTTGAATGGTCACTTCACACAAGCAAAGTACCAGCAAAGGAGGGGGAAAAAACTCCAGAGAAGTTCCTGAGACAGGAAGTCTAGTCCTGCCAAGAATGTAACAAGGGTTAATGGAGAGGCAGTTTCTATAAGCAACACCAGAATGTTTCCTTCCTGCCTTCCTTATAGGATTAGGCCAGTAATTTCTTCTAACAACCAATTCTCCGAACTGCTTAGAATGGTTCTAGTGAATAGGTGCGAACTGGTAGAATCCCACCCCTGCTATCAAGGATTATGGAATCGCCAAGATGAATAAGAAAACGTTGCCTCACTGAGAATACATATTTAGTTCCTGAAGACAATTTACTGGAAATGTCTCGGTATCATAATAATATGAATCACAGAGAGACAGATGTCTAAATTTGCAATGTCTTACCAGTCACTCATGGGGGGCATGTGAGGCTAAATAACAAAGAGCCAGAAAATAAAATAATTAAAAGTGTGTGGGGGAAATACCATTGTTACGCATGCTCTGTTGGGTTTTTTGCACACAAATCTATAAGAACATCCTTGTAACTTGCTTTTCAGAGATACCGTAGGGCTTGTCTCATTTCTCTTACTGAAGCTTGCAGGTAGCTTATAGAAATTCTTAGCTTGTGAAAGTTGATGATTTATTCCAATGGTTTTTTTTTTCTTTTTTCTTTCCAACTTGGCAACTTTAAGAGGCGAGGACTTGTTTACAATTTCATATGTTCTCTTCCAACATTCTTAAGAAGATGAAAGTATAAGTACAATGAATAAATACAATGAATAAAAAGATATAGAAATTTAGGTAAAAGAAATACAATTGAATAAGAAGAAAATGAGATAATCATAAAAGAAAATTAAGAGAAGTAAAGGGAGAAATAGTGAGAAGTTGGAAAAAGAGTAATAAGTTATAAGATGAATATGCATATGAAATTGTGTCTGTGTGGAAATGTGATAACCCGGAACGATGCTGTACTCAAATAAGATGTTTTATTTGTTTTGTTAAAACTCAATAAAACTTTATTTAAAAAAAAAAGAGGTGAGGACTTCAACTCCCAGAACTCCCCAGCCAGCAAGAATCTACACACATCTAAAAATTGCCATGTTTGGGGAAAAAATCAAACAAACATTTGGTTTATTCTAACAGTAGACTCTGCTGCATCAATACACAACTAATAACACAGAGGGGAGAGTTATCCTGAAGAGAATTAGGGGCAGTGGTGGTATTCTTTTTTTTTTTACTATCGGTTCTGTGGGCATGGCTTGGTGGGCTTGGTGTGGCTTGGTGGGCATGGCAGTGGAAGGATACTGTAAAATCTCCATTCCCAACCCACTCTAGGGGAAGTTTACTCCAAAATCCCCATTCCCTCCTCACCCCACTAACCTGCTTTCCAGCTCTGTTCTCCTGTGCAGGGCAACAAAAGACCCAGATGATCAGCTGGGACTCAGGAAGCAGAGAATAGATGAGGGCAAGGCCACTCAAAGGTGGGATTTCCTGGTTCTCCGAACTACTCAAAATTTCCGCTACCAGTTCTCCAGAACTGGCCAGAACTGGCTGAATACCACCTCTGATTAGGGGCATCTTTGGATATTCTGGAGCCAAAATTCTCAAGGTCTCCCCAAAATATAAAATTTACATCCCAAAATATAAAATCTACGAGCAGGGAAGTGGGCAAACACTTCCCACTTTTTTTACATATATGTGTAAAATTGATGTGTATTGTTTACTCCAGGTGTATAGTTTACATATGGGAAAAACTCAGTGGGAAAAACTCATCTCATTTCCCAGAGATGTTAGTTGTGAGGTTTTGTTTTGTTTTGCAACCTTTTTCTTCTCTCCCACTCTTTTACATCTGTTTTCTAGCTGGTCTTTTGAAGATGTGTTTTATGACTAAGCTTTTTAAATATATAATCATTGCTTTTCCTTTCCCTCAAGTTTCGTGTTTTTTTTTTTTTTTTGCTTCCTTGACAGAAGCAAGGAATTTTATCCTGCAGTTTTTGATGAATCATATAATTCTCTTTTAGCTCTGGAAAACAGAGATGGCATAGAGAGGGGGGCGGGAATAAATTCTAGTGTACATCTTAACTACAATGATCTTTTTAAAAAGAGGTATCATGCTATTTGCTCAGTCTGGTTGTAATTTTTAGACACTAAAAAAAAAAATAAGAATAAAGCACGAATAGGTTTTTTTTAAATGCTCTCCTTTTACCAAAAGATGGCAGCAGAAGATTAAAAGAAATGAGAGACCTTGTTGGAAGGAATAATTGTGCACCAAACAGTGGTAGGTAGCCCCATTAATATGTTGCTCTCATTCCTGCAGTATGAAATGAATCTTGAAAGGACACTGTTTTATTGAAAGTTATGAACCACTTTAGGATGCACACACACACACACACACACACACACACACACTCCAAGTTGCAAACTATGCAGAGAAGCTTCAGAGACACACTAACTAACAGAAAGTGGCAAAATGGAAGATGCTGGCAAGAACAGCTCACACTGGATGGCACAACCACATAGTTGGCATTGGGTGCAGGAATATCTGCAGAGAATATGGGCTGGATGGCAGGGTGTGTGACTTGGGGGCCATTCTCTCCATCAGCCCAGCAAGCTTCATACCATTGTGGTTGTAGAGTGAATAGGTGCAGAGGTGAGATTCTACCAGTTCGCACCTATTCTCTAGAACCAGTTGTTAACTTTCTAAGCAGTTTGAGAACTGGTTGTTGGAAGAAATTACTGGCCTAATCCTGTAAGGAAGGCAGGAAGGAAACATTCTGGTGTTGCTTACAGAAACTGCCTCTCCATTAATCCTTATTACCTTCTTGGCAGGACTGGACTTCCTGTCTCTGAAACTTCTCTGGAGTTTTTTCCCCTCCTTTGCTGGTACTTTGCTTGTGTGGAGTGACCATTCAAAGTTACAATGGCACTGAAAAAGTGACTTATGACCATTTTTCACACTTACGACTGTTGCAGCATCCTCATGAAAGGCCAGGCGAGGAGATGAGTGATATTGAGTTGGCCATGCCCAGCCTGTCACATGACCAACAAGCCATGCCCACCAACTAAGCCACACCCACAGAACCAGTTGTTAAAACATTTGAATCCCACCCCCGAATAGGTGAGAGGCGTATTAGCTGTGCTTAGCATCTTGAGTTTTATATACATGTGAAAACAACCTCTTCTTCCTCCCCCTACAAAGCAGAGTTAGAAGGGACCTTGGAGGTCTTTTACTCCAGGTCAGACAGAAAACTCTATACCGCTTCAGACAAATGGCTGTCCAATCTCTTCTTAAAAACCTTTAATCTTGGAGCATTACCCATGGAATAATACTTAGCCCAAAGGATCATTCTGTAATCTTGAGTAATACTCAGGTTTGCTTAGTTAAGATTTTGGAGAAGGTGAACAAACTTTCTAGCACGACTAAATCACAACCACACTGAATTGCTCTAATGCCCTTTGCTTATTCTCTCTCTCTCCCTCCTCCCTCCAGCCTTGGAAATTTCAATTCAAGCAGAACATACTGGCAAGAATATTATTACAGCGGCTTCAGGAAGCTACTTTTCGTTATACAAACGGGTTAACCTGAAATGTGTTCTGACCCAAACCCGTTTCCAATAAAACCAACATGAACCAAAGGGAACAGAAACCTTTTAATGATTCTTACAAACCCCTGGTTAAAAGGCTGCTGCAAACTAATTAACTTTGATAAGCATGAGCCTCACCAAAACAAATAAGAAATATTTTACAACACAAGAGTCTTCAAATACCAACTTAAAGTACTGCAATGTCCACGAGGCTCGAGTTTCAAAATGTCTTTGCTTCCTGCAAAGAACGTCTGATTCACAACTGGCTTTTATCTTCTTGAAGGAGGGCCATCACCTTGCAGCCTTACTTTCTTGCGCACTTGGCACAGGCTCCTCGGGACCCTCCTCATCACTGCTGCCAGTGCCCACAATCTCTGAAGGCAGCAGTCAACTCCCTAACGCTCCTGACCCCTCGTCTGAGTCCTTGCTCTCCTCAGCCATCCACACCTGCTGCCAGCTAACCATAACACTAGGTATTCTATAAGAGAAAGAATGGCCACACATTTTCAATTTTATTTATTTTCTGATTTTCTTTTCTTATCCATATTACCTATGAATATGTAAGCATTATAAATCCCATATATATATATATATATACACATACATACATACATACATACTAAGTGAGCTTGTTTGAAACGTTGTATTAGAATATGTGGAATGTGGAATGTTTGTGCTTTGTTTTGCTGAACTACTCATCTCTTTTCCCTACTACAAATGCTTCCCCCTCTCAAAAAAAAAAAAAAAAAGCAGAAAGAAAGAAATGAAAAACCAGAACAATTGACCCTTTAAATTATGGAGAGAATTTCAGTAGAGAACTTTCAAAGCATTCTTACCGTTGTCTCTGTCAAATCATAAAGAGGCACTTCATCAGCTTATGGTATCCATTAGTGTTGCCTTGACATTTTCTTCTAGCTAGAATAATGCTCAAAATGAACTGATGTGAGGTAAACAAAGCTTCACTTGAAACTTACTTCCAAAGGAGTTAAACAATTAAGAACTTGAGGAAAATACTTTTATCATGTATATTTTTAGCAATTGGTGGCGGGGGGGGGGGGGCAGACTGTTACAGTGAAAGTCAATTCTACCCTATAGCCAGAAACATAACAACAACCACAACAGCAACAACAAAAAACTGTGCTACTTGGAATATTGTATATTTTAAGAAGATACTTGGTTAATACCTAGGACACTGGCAGCAACCTCTATCAACCATTAGCACCAGTCACTGGTATCTGTGATACATTTTTAAATGTTCAGTTGACTGAGTTTTATGTTTAATGAATAAAAGAGATAATAACAACAATAACAACAACAACAATAATCACCTTGGGTCCAGTCCCAAAACAACTGAAACACCAATTGAACATCATAGGCATTAACAAATTTGCCATTAGTCAATTGCAGAAGGCAGCTTTACTTGGAAAAGCTTCTATCCTGCAGCGATATCTGTAACACCATCAAACATCCAGATTTGCTTATCCCAGGTCCTTGTTAAAGACTCAATAGGTAAACAAAAATGCCAAACCCAGGCTGAACAACTGGCTGACTGTGTGATGAATAATAATAAGAATAACAATAATAGTAGACTTTATTGTCATTGTACATAGAATAGAATTCTTTATTGGCCAAGTGTGATTGGACACACAAGGAATTTGTCTTGGTGCAAATGCTCTCAGTATACATAAAAGAAAAGATACATTTGTCAAGAGTCAAGAATCATAAGTTATAGCACTTAATGATAGTCATAGGGTACAATAAGCAATCAAATCATACTAGGAAACAGCCCATATAAACCGTAAGGATACAAGCGAAAAAGTCACAGTCATACAGTCACAAGTGGGAAGGGATGGGTGATAAGGAGTGATTCGTTGTACATCATGTATACAATGAAATTAGTATAACCAATGATACCATATTATATTCTGAACTCCACTGATGTGTTTATCACCACTCGGGAATTTTGACATATGGTTTCTTTAATTGGAGACCAGGGACTACAAGTGAAGAAGCCTGAGGCTGTTTTCCTTTTCCTTTAGAACCTTGGTTAAGCATTTATAAGTTATGACTTTGAAGGTGACTTTGTGCCCTTATCTGCATCAGGAAATTGTCAAGAGTTGGTTAAAGGTCTCACCCAAATGCCTGCTCGGAGTAGAAGACAGGAAGGAGAGTAGAAAGGACATTTAAGCCTTATTGACCCAAGTGAAGTAAAGGTCAACCCCTAACCACTTTCTGTGACATCCTTTTTCATAGGATTGAATGGTCTTTGCTGCCACAAGAAATGTTTTTCCAAACAGAAAGTTTCTCACCTCATTTTTGTACAGGTAAAGATTATTCTAATGGTATAACAATAGTGCAGAATAGTTTCATCATCTACCTTCTCTCAAATACTTCATTAATGAAAAGGCACAATCCAAACAACCCAATTAAAACACAATCCAATGCAACGGAAATGAAACAGTGAGTATGAACTGCTTCATAAATATTGGAATATAAGTGCAGCATCAGATCACTCAAGAAAATATATATCCATTCAATTTACAAGCTGCTTCCAATAAAAGTTTGTCATGTTATATTATAATATTATTATATTATTCAAATATTTTTCTTTAAAGAAAGGTATTTAAAGAAAATATCATTCACAATGTAGCAAGTTTAGCATCTTTTCTTCCCACCCTGTCGTCAAAGAATTAGATATTTTTATTTCTTTTCCCCTGATTAAGTTGGCTCTGTTCAGGAGATGGAGTGCCTAACTATTGGCAGAATTTTTGGCTTGTTGTGGAAATCATTCCACCTCTACGTATGTTAATTTCTACACGAGGCAATGAAGTTTTCAGATATTAACTGGACCAAGTAAAGTCCATGACTGAGTTGAATAGGTAATTACCCCAGCTAAATGTACAACTGCAGCCTCAGTCTTTCAAGCAGGACCTTCAATAAAATGCCTTTGTTTAGACCTCGCACTTCAGTTGCTTATTCGATTTAATTAAATTTGCTGAGATCACTCAGTACCTTAAACCAATGTTTCTCAACCTTTGCAGCTTGAGCATGTGTGGTTCTCAATACCCAGAATTCCCCAGGTGGCTTTCTAGGAGTTGAAGTCCACACATCTTAAAGCCACCAAGGTTAAGAAACACTGCCTTAAACTACGAGCTAACCAAAGGGACTGGATTCACAGACTAATCTAAGCAGAGGTGGTATTCAGCAGGTTCTGACCAGTTCTGGAGAATCGGCAGCAGAAATTTTGAGTAGTTCGGAGAACCGGCAAATCCTACCTCTGACTGGCCCCGCCAACCCCATCTCTTCTCTGCCTCCCATTAAGTCCCAGCTGATCGGCTGGGTCTTCTTTTGTTGTCCTTTTTTTGTTGTCCTAGGAGAATGGAGCTGGAAAGCAGGTTAGTGGGGTGGGGGGGGGGAAGAGATTTTGCAATAACCTTCCCCCAGGAGTGGGGAGGGAATTGAGAATTTGCAGTAACCTTCCCCTGCCATGCCCACCAAGCCGAGGTGGTGTTCAGCCGGTTCTGACCAGTTCTGGAGAACCAGTAGTGGGAATTTTGAGTAGGTCGGAGAACCGGAAAATACCACCTCTGACTGGCCCCACCCCCATCTATTCTCCGCCTCCCATTGAGTCCCAGCTGATCGGCTGGGTCTTCTTTTGTTGCCCTGCACAGGAGAATGGGGCTGGAAAGCAGGTTAGTGGGGTGGGGTGGGAATTGAGATTTTGTAGTATCCTTGCCCTGCCACACCCACCAAGCCATTCCACCCCCCACCCCCACAGAACTGGTAGTATTTTTTTTTTAATCCCACCACTGAATCCAAGGTATTCTAAAATTCAATGACTCGTGAAAACCAAGCTGAACATGCTGTACGAACACCAGCTGCTAGTTTAATCCATCAAATTTGTTGCATGAACACAGCTAATATGTACACTGGTTCTTACAAGAATTTAGTTTGTCCATAAGGTTGATGGAATAATTCTTCTTGCTAATCACCCTGTCTGGATAGCCTTCTGTTCATATCCTCCCCAAAGTATACATGGGGTTGATGAGATAGAGATAGAATAGAATAACTGAGTTGGAAAGGTCCTTGGAGGTCTTCTAGTCCAACCCCCTGCTCAGACAGGAAACCCTCAACCATTGGTGTAGGGCTTCCAATCTCTTCCAGAGTTGGAGAATTCACAACTTCTGGAAGCAAGCTGTTCCACTGGTTGATTGTTCTGTCAGGAAAATTCTACTTAGTTCTTTCCTTGATTAGTTTCTATCCATTGTTTCTTGTCCTGTCCTCAGTTGCTTTGTAGAATAGCTTGCCTCCCTCTTCCCTAACTGCCCTGAGATATCAGAACACTACTATCATGTCAACCCTGGTCCTTCTTTTCATTAAACAAGACATAACCAATTCCAGCAACCATTCTTCAGTCCCCTAATCATCCTTGTTGCTCTTCTCTGCACTCTTTCAAGAGTCTCAACATCTTTTTTTACATTGTGGTGATGTAAACCGTGGTGATTTTTTACATCGTGGTGATGTTACATTGCATCCAACATGTTGTCTATAGCAACCCTCCTTATTTCTGGTTCTGATATCCTTCCCCGTTTCCAATATTGGTCATTCGGCCATTGTGCCCTTTCCTTCTCATACTGGCCAGAGTAACGCAACATTGAAATCCTTAAAAGGCAGATTTATTGATACATTTTTGAGAAAAAGCAACAGTTTGGATGTGATTAGTAATGATGTTCATATAGAAGCCCTAAAGTGACCTACTTTCTAGTCTGCTTATTTTTAAAGTTCCCACTTTAAAAAGTAGACTGCTTAAGGAAGACTGTATGTCATTAGCGATGAATAGTTTACATCTAAGCTGTTGTGGGAAAGGAAAAAGCTGTTTTACAGTAGAACGTGGGTAAAGTTACTCTGCAGGCATGCATTGCTTAAAACTTTGCATATTCATGTCAGTCTCTATCTTGTCAGACACACTATGAATCCTTTTACATTTTTCAAGATGTTCAAGGAGCTTTTAGCGAGAGAGAGAGAGAGAGAGGGAGGGAGGGAGGGAGGGAGGGAGAGAGAGAGAGAGAGAGAGAGAGAGGGAGAGAGAGAGGGAGAGAGAGAGAGAGAGATGTCTTAGATAAGCCAGATATAGAAAAGGTCCCAAAGGGAATCTAGGAATGAGTGAGAAACTAGTAAAATTAGCATTTTAATAGAATTATTTACTGACTTGTTTCTGTAGACAACTGTACCCACTACAATGAACTGGTGTCTGAGTAGCAAAAAAACAAAACGTCGTCTTTACTACAACAACAGTATTGTAAAAATGGTAGGATCAAAAAGGTAAAATCAGACATAACAATCCAATGAAAACCGGCAATCAATCATTCAGTTGTGGCATTCTGATCTTCCATGGTGTTTTCAAAATTGCTCGATCTTTGAGCCAAGCTTAAGATCTACCACAATGCAAACAGGATCAGTTACTGAAAAATGATCCCCATGACTCTCATTTGCATGATCTATACTGTCAGTTTCTGGTGGGATCTAAGAGTGGGTCAATTCTGCTTAAAGATGGTGGATACAACAAATGTGGAGAGCAATGTAGGAAAACCAGCACCAGAAACCCAAAGGAAGTCATTGCTAGGTTTTGAGCACTGGTGTTATGTTCTAATGCTCACTCATTCTGGACTCACTGAAGCTGTTTTCAAAAGATGTGCTGTATAGAACAGATTGTAATAATTATGATAAAGACTCTGGGTTGCCAGCTGTGGATAGGTCCCAACTAGTACATCAAAGCTAGTCGAGCCATTCATAGTCATCACCTCTATTAAAATGTAGCTCTGAATTCACAAATTCACTTGGAGGTCTTCCTGAATTCAGAGCTACATCATTTGCAGGTCTTCTTTAATTCATAGCTACATTTTAATAGGGGTGATGACTATGGATGGCTCTTGACTAACTTTGTTTGAGGCAGTGTTACATAACTGAGAAGCACCACCAGACCTGTCAGATAATCCTAATAGGCCAGACCTAATTCCTTCACTTGAGTTACACAATATATTCTAGATTCCATCATAATTCCAACTCTGGAATTCTTTATTTTAAAGCTCCATGTAAATGTCTATAGATAATTGAACTTTTTATGAATATTTCAATCAGCTACAGAGTTTGTCAGCTTAGAAGTAAGATTCCTAAATGAGCATGCTGAAGTAGGACTTTCTTGTCTGAAAGATGTCGTATTCAGAATCGAGCACCCAACAGACAGTGTATTATTTACCTGGATAATTTCGTTGTTGGAGATCATAGAGATTCCCTATATTATCCACCCACAACCAAATCAGGCGTGGTATTCTACCGGTTCGCCCTGGTTCAGCTGTACCGGTAGCTCCAAGGATCATCTGTGAGTGAACTGGTTCACTCCAATGATCACTTGCTGGGCCCTCTCACCTGACCTGGCTCTATTCGGACTTTATTTCCTGGTTTTCAAGGTCAGCTGCTGCATGTCAGCTGTTTAACACACAAGCAATCCTAAATTGCATTAACAGAGGGATACAGTGAGGTACTAATGCCTTAGTAAGACCACACCTAGAATACCGCATCCAGTTTGGGTCCCACACTATAAAAAAGATGTTGATATCTAGAAAAAGTAGAGAATAGCAACCAGGATGATGAGGGGACTGGAGGCTAAAGCCTACAATGAACAGTTGCAGGAACTGGGCCTGGCTAGTCTAGTGAAGAGAAGGATCAGGGGAGACAGGATAGCAGTGTTGCAATATTTGAGGGGCTGCCACAGAGAGGAAGGGATCAAACTGTTTTCCAAGGCACCTGAAGGCCAAACAAGGAATAATGGATGGAAACTGACCAAGGAGAGATTTAACCTGGTAATAAGGAGAAACTTTCCGACAGTGAGAACAATCAACCAATGGAACAGAAGTTGCCCTCGAAAATTGTGGGAGCTCCATCACTTGAGACTTTCAAGAAGAGATTGGACTCCCAACTGTCAGAAATGGTGTAGGGTTGCCTGCTTGGGCAGGGGGTTGGACCTACAATGTCCCTTCCAACTCTAATTATCTGTTATCTGTGTTAGGGAGAGTACAGGATTGCAGGAGAAAGTCAGTAGGAAACCCTCTGTGCAGGTGCAAAGTGTGCATTTGGTGAGCAAAGTGTGCCCACCAAGCCATGCCCACAGAACCGGTGGTAAAAAAAAAATTGAATCCCACCACTGAACCAAATACCAGCAAAATATAACAAATAACAAAAGTTCAATGTTAAAGTTTTACATATTTTTTTCTCTGTTCCCACAATCTTCTCCAATACCTCTGTTCTTCCAAAAAAAAAAAAAAAAAGGACTCATAACCAAAACAGTTGATAAAATATTTTTCAGAAAGATAAAGTATTTTTCTGGAATGTTAAAAAAAATAGCATCTGTGTCTTTTCTTTGGGTGGGGTGGCAAGTGATGGTGAAAGACAACAGTATAATCCTTCACAGGACAGCATGATTCTGCAAAGACATAGCTGCCTTAAAGGTTAGCAGACAGAATCCCCCTCTCCAATTTCCCTGTGCACTGCAAGAAGTGTGTTTGGCACAGAATCAAAAGCGCTGCCCAACCTTATAGAGATATAGTTCATTTTGAGCATTTTTAGTTGGAGCTATCCCCAGTTTAAAGCTTTTGAAGCAACGTGTGCATTATGATTTTGCTGATGGTACATTTGACTATACCCTTACATTCCTTGACTATACCCTTAGGTTATTAAGAACAGTTTGCTTCAGATCAAAGAGAGTTAATTTGGAATTTATTAGCGGCTGCAAGAATTTTAACTGAAAAGTACATCCTACCCCTTACTAAAAGAATGGTTAAAGAAAATTCAGTAATGTGAAGTAAAAATAAAGACAGGTTTGGGCTTAGGAAAAAAAAATCCCCAGTAATAATAATAGCTGAAAGAAAATATTTTCCCCTTTCTTTTTGATGTTTTGTTACAGATAAAAGAATCTTTCTTGGTTATAAATATTGCAATAATTTGAAGTATCATTTTAATTGTATCTATGTAGAAATAGTTATTATAAGGTGTTACGGATATGTCTAGAAATAGTTTGCTGATGGAATTAAGTGTGGGAATGTCTCTGACCACATATTGCTTGATAGGTGGTTTGGATACACGGTTGCCTGCATGAAAAGTTATATTCAAACTTGATGTTAATGATAGAAACTACTTTTGCATACTGCAAGATCCAGAGCCAATCTTTGGAAGGCAGCAGAAGCAAACATCCTAGGATGTAGAATTATGGAGGTCCCCAGTGTCGCAAGAATCCTGGCAAGGAAAAGGTGCAGCAAGTAGCATGCTGTAGAAATGTATCTCTTTACTTGACTTGGTTAAGTACCTTGTGTAAATATTGTGCTGTGTTTCTTGCAGCATTATTGGAAAATGGAAGGTGACCTGGAAATAGTTAAACCACCACCTCCTCCTCCTCCTCCTCCTCCTCCTCCTCCTCCTCCTCCTCCTCCTCCTCCTCCTCCTCCT
>NW_020769328.1:3468199-3504190 GCF_900518735.1 Pseudonaja textilis | reverse complement strand
ATTATTATTATTATTATTATTATTATTATTATTATTATTATTATTATTATTATTATCTTCTTCTTCTTCTTCTTCTTCTTCTTCTTCTTCTTCTTCTTCTTCTTCTTCTTCTTCTTCTTCTTCTTCTTCTTCTTCTTCCTCTTCCTCCTCTTCCTCCTCCTCCTCCTCCTCCTCCTCCTCCTCCTTTTCCCTTTCCTCCTCCTCCTCCTCCTCCTTCCCCACTCCTCCTCCACTTGCTTATCTCGCTATAAAACCCTGAAATTTATACTGTCACAGACATCCTTTTTAAAAAGAAGCAATGGAAGGCTAGCTGCATTTAAACTACCCTATTCATCTTCAGCTCAGCTTTCACAGGATAGACTTAGCCAAATTGGCTGATTTTCCACATCATGCTGAATCAGAAGAAACTGACCAAGGTCAACACTAACCAAATTTAGGAGAGTAATTTATTGAATGCAGCTGCCAGATCCTTACCTTACAAGGTAGGGCATGTCATATGAGCAAAGCCAGAATGGGTTTTCTTCAAAGTGAGATGGAAAACTACTGAGTAACCTAAACTTACAAAGCTGGTTGATGGGGAAAAAAAAACATAGTTCAATGACAGAGAATTTACTTTGTTTTAAGAAGTCACCACATTCTTCAGATAGGATTAGTGGGGGGAAATCTGACTGTCACTCTGACGAATTTCTGTTGAGAGCTGCCATGTTAATAATATAATGACTGGGTGGGTGAATGGATTGACTCAAAATATAGTTGCCTGGTTAAGTCTCTTGTTCCATGCAGAATCTCAATCACAGTATCTCAATTAAAGCTGTTGTAAAGCTCTTGTTTAAATAATATTACGAAGAAGAATCTCTGGTGTCCTAAAGTATCCTATGGTACTACTGAATGGCCCTCAGCCCTAGGAGGTCTCTTCTTGCCTTCAAATCTGTTTTCCCCTTAATCTGCTTTTCTAAAGTTGGCACCCATTGATTCCAGCACTGTCCCCTGGAGCAGTTAAGAATAAGGTTCTTTTTATCTTCTGCATGACAACCCCTTAGATTTCAAAATAACTATCAATTTATTTTATTTTATTTTTTATTTTTTGCTATTGTTCTGCCTTTGGTTTTATTGTGCTTGTTTATTTATCAGATTTCTATCCTGCCTTATTGCTGATGGCCTCAAGGCAACACAGCAATAACAAAATCAAAACAAATATATAGACCTCCATAGCAACCATACCCACCTTGAAAATAGCAGAGCAAAACAAATGAGCAAGCAAACATACAATGAGACCAGCTGGTAAAAAACAGTGAAGGCATCATTAAATCACAAAAGGTAATTTAAAGAGTCTTGGGCATCACTAAAAACCATAAATGCATCAGAGAACAGAATTGTCATTGCCTAGAACATAAGGATTAATTAAAAAAAAATAGATAGTAGGCATGTAGGTCTAGGGAGAATTTTCAATGTTTGAGAGCCACCACTGGAAAGCTCTTTTACCTGCCAATTGATAAAAGATCTAGTGGAAAGCTTTACAGATTTACATTACAGTATATTTTTCACATCACGTTGTACAAGCGAGAAGAAATATGTTAAGGATTCAATTCAAGGTATTTGTCTCGAAGTTGTGATTGGAGTAGGGACTGATTGTCTGAAGGACTTGTGAACTGGATCGATAGATCTTTAAGAAAGACTTTGAAGATGCCCTTCTGCAGAATTCCATTTGTAAGATGCAGGAAAATGAGTTCTCATGAATGACTGCTGGCTTTGGAATTCTGAGATTTGAAGTCCACACTCCACAAAATAACCAAAAACATGTCTAAACCATCATCTAGGTAGAAGGAGAATTTTAGCATTTTTAACTATGAAGCAATCAAACATGCATTTTCCAAGCAAGAGGAAATGGGTTAAGGGTTCAATTCAAGATATTCGTCTTGCAGTTGTGATTGGATTAGGGACTGATTGTCTGAAGGACTTGTGAACTGGATCTCTAGATCTTTAAGAAAGGTCCTTTTGAAGATGCCCTTCTGCAGAATTCCATTTGTAAGATAGAGGAAAATGAGTTCTCATGAATGACTATGCTGGCTCTGGAATGCTTGGATTTCTTGGAAATAACCAAAAGCATGTCTAAATCATCAGGTAGGTCATCTGTTAGGAGGATAATTTTAACATTTTAAAGCGCGAAGCAACCAAATATGCATTTTCCAAAAATAATATGCAGGTTGCAACAGCTACCCTTTTCCCCCAATATAAACTCCCCAAATTTGGAATATAGACAGTTCTCAATTCACAAACTGCAATATACAGAAGTGATCCTATCAAAGACATTCTTACCTGAGAATTAGAATTAGAAATCTTTTTTTGGCCAAGTGTGATTAGACACACAAGGAATTTGTCCTGGTGCAAATGCTCTCAGTTTGCATAAAAGAAAAGACACATTCTTCAAGATTTGCGCACAAAAAAGTTTTGCTTATTGATTTTAGACTTTGCAATTTAAAATAATAAATTAATCATTTTTTTTCTTTTTAAATATCTGCGTGACATTTAAAAAAATACTTGTGCCACCAGAGCAAAACAACGAAACAAATCAGTGCCTTTGATCAGATAAATTTTTGTTGTCTTCCCCTGTTATAAATCTGGACTGAAGCTTTAATTGATGCAGAACATTGGGGCTAAATAAAATATAATGAAAACATTGATAGGGCTGGTTAGGCAGAGGTTATTTGCATTCCTTCTAAAATATTAATTGACTTAGCAGGAGGCCTGGCAACATTTGAGAAGAGAGAGGGAGATAAAGAGTGAAAAAATGAGTTTTGAAATGTTCAGAGGCAGATGTGGCTATAAGAGAGCGCTTCTACAGGAAAACTATGTGAATATTCTCCTTGCATGACATGCTAATCAATGACTTCAAAAAGCTGGCTTCTTCATAACACTAAAAGTTCTCAGTCTCCTGGGACAAATATATATCTAATGAAGATGTATTAGGGCACTCTATAGTAAAAAAGAGGATTTTAGTATAATATGGAGACATATATATTAATTGTGACAGATTTTATGCTAGGATTTTAGCCTCTGAATATAGCAGAGATTTGTTCTCACATTATCTGGAACAGGAAAAGTCACTTGGTGCCCTCTATATGTTTTGGATTATAACTCCTATAAACCTGTGGTTTGGTCAATCAATCAATCAGTCAACTTTATTACATTCATTGACTAATTCAAAAAAGCAAAACAACAGAAAAGTCAGAGGCAGGAAGTTTTTACTGCCTGCTTAACCTTTTCCTCTACTGATACTGATATAAAAAAGGAAGAATAAGAACTGCTAGTTGGATGGCAGGTTATCCAGTGCCAAAATAATACTGAATTCTTGGATTGAGAAGTAAACATAAAATGATACTATGATTTTACTCTAGAAAGAGTGCAGAGAAGAGCAACAAAGATGATTAGGGGACTGAAGGCTAAAACATATGAAGAATGGTTACAGGAACTGGGCATGGCTAGTCTAGGGAAGAGAAGGACCACGGAAGTCATGTTCCAATACTTGAGGGGCTGTCACAGAAAGGAGCGGGTCAACCTGTTTTCCAAAGCACCTGAAGGGCAGACAAGGATTAATGGATGGAAACGGATAAAGGAGAGATTCAACCTAGAAGTGAAGAGAAATTTTCTGACAGTGAGGACAGTCAATGGAACAGCTTGCCTGCAGGGGTTGTGGGAGCTTCATCACTGGAAGCTTTCAAGAAAAGTCTGGACTGCCAACTGTCAGAAATGGTGTAGGGTCTCTGCTTGGATGGGGGTTGGACTAGATGACTTGCAAGGTATTTTCCAACTCTGTTATTTCCTAAGTCTTCTTGAACTGATGCAAATGATTTATATTGCAGTAGATCTTGAATAACATGTGAGACTGGATCCATTTTATATTTTTCCACAGCAACTGACCAGTTCCTTCCTTAGTCTCCTGAAAATTGTGAACAAACCAAGGACAGGTAAAATATTAGGTGTAATTGTTTGTACTTTCACACATACACCTAATATTTCACTGGTTGTCATGAAAGTCCCGATTGGCCTGATGGTGGGTCAGTTTGTTGTAATGCAGGCCACCAACCAGTGGTGGGATTCAAAAAAATGTACTACCAGTTCTGTGGGTGTGGCTTAGTGGGCGTGACTTGGTGGGAGTGGCAGGGGAAGGATACTGCAAAGTGTCCATTCCCACCCTACTCCAGGGGGAAGGATACTGCACAATCCCCATTCCCTCCCTACTCCGCTAACTTGCTTTGTAGCTCAGGGCAACAAAAGAAGACCCAGCTGATCAGCTGGGACTTGGGAGGCAGGGAAGAGATGGAGCCAGGGCCAGTCAGAAGTGGGATTTGCCAGTTCTCTGAACTACTCAAAATTTCCATTACTGGTTCTTCAGAACTGGTCAGAACCTGCTGGATACCACCTCTGCCACCAACCAACCCATTTCAAGTATGGTAGATAGGATTTGAAAAGCTGATTTGAGATGTGAAGTTTTGGGCAAGGCTTCCTTTATGCAGGGCTGTCCACTTCATTTCATTAGCCTTCTATCTATGTCTTTTTAAAGTCTGAAGTTGCATTTAAAAAAAGGAACTGCCAAATAAAGCTCTCTCTCTGTGTGTGTGTGTGGTTGGTCACTGTTAGGAGACAATGGGATTAGAATCTAAATCCTATGAAAGATGCCAAGTTACCGTCTTTGAATTCTGCATTACTGCAGAATTAATGGGTTTTCTTCCAGAAACACTGTGTAAAAGTGTCAATTCAAGACACTTTTTTTTTCATTTAGGAGATATTCAAGCATCATGTATTATTATTGTTACAAAAATGAGTCATATTTCTTGAATAAGGGTTGACTAGATAGATAAAGTAAAGAGTTGCATTTGTCATGAACCATGTTATAAGCCCATATAGCCTGTATATCTATAACAATATTATAATCCTATATATACTATATATCCATAACCAGGTTATAGAATAGAATATATAAGTCCATATAGACTGCATATCTATAACCAGGTTATAAACCCATATAGACTATATAGTCTATATATGGGCTTATAACCTGGTTATAAATATATAGACTATATAGTCTATATATAGTCAAAGTCATATAATCTTTAAAATGAGGATTTTTTTAAAAAAAAAGAAACAATTTTTTTTTAAAAAAGAAACAATTCTGGCAATTTCTTATAAGCAGAAAGAAAGCGAGGAAGAGAAGGAAGGAAACAGGGAGGCATCAAATTGGACTACATATTTCAATATCCATTTCCACAAATCTATTTTGGAATAGATCGCTAATGTTTTGGCTTTTAATTAGTGGCTGATCCAATCCTTTTATATATTTAGTAGATGTATTTCCGCCCCCAATGTGATGTATTAATTTTGAATGGAAGCAAGATTTAGTCCAACTCTGAAGATACTCAGCCAAACACATGTTATTACTGCAGATACCTGTGAACAAATTTGACTGGCAAAATATTTTGGCATATGCTGATGTTACAGCTGCTCTACTTATTGATTTTATAACAGCTCTGTTATTAGGAGGTTTACGGGGTATCTGGTTGACAGTTCATTTCTTCTAATTATTTATCCATGGTATCTTCAAATACCATCACTTCCCATCTCTCTTCCAGTTTTTGACAATTTTTTAATTATCTTATTATTATTATTGACAATTTCTTAAATAAAAGGAAAGATTGTTTACATTAGAAAATTCTGGGAAATAGAATAAATGTCTAATTGATGCTTGGGATACTCCAGTGCATGGAACTATTCTAACTGCAATGTTTCCTGCTAGGAGGTATGTCAAACAAGGTTCAAAGACCCCTAGTTAAAATGTCTATATAATGGTAACACTACTCTGTCGTTTTTTGTTTTTTTTTGTAAAACATTACCAGACATGAAAACTAGGTCCTATTTGAGCATCTACAAAAGAGTTAGTTTCAGTTTTGTCTACTTCCCACTTCCCAAACACAATAGAAAATATTGTTGCAATTTTTATGTGTGAGTGGTGGCCATGACCTTACTAATCAATTAGCTGTTGAGTCTCCTGTCTTTCTTTATTCTCATTTTACCACTGATCTGCACCTTTCTTGGCTTTCTCTAATTAAATTAAGTCTAGGGATCCAAGTCTAATAATAGCATACTAGTATCTGGAATCTTTGGGCTAATGCAAGAAAACCCAAAGCAAATATTGTAATAATTCCAAAATTATTAAAGTGTTAGGAGCTCTGTTGGAAACTTCTGTTCAACATGAACTATAATATCACTCCAAAATGTTGCATCACTTTTGCCTAGTTAAAGATTTTTAAAGTTCCCTTCCACTTCCTAATGGGGGAGGTTTCCATGAGACACTGGAGGTTATTCTACTGCTTGTTCACTGATCAATCCTATGTTATTTTAAAATTATTTTAGAATAGAATATAATTCTTTATTGGCCAAGTATGATTGGACACACAAGGAATTTGTCTTGGTGCAAATACTCTCAGTGTACATAAAAGAAAAGATACATTCATCAAGAGTCAAGAATCATAAGGTACAACACTTAATAATAGTCATAGGGTACAATAAGCAATCAAATCATACTAGGAAACAGTCAATATAAATCGCAAGGATATAAGCGACAAAGTTACAGTCATACAGTCATAAGTGGGAGGGGATGGGTGATAAGGAGTGATAAGATTAATAGTCATAGTAGTGCAGACTTAGTAAATAGTTGGACAGCATTGAGGGAATTATTTGTTTAGCAGAGGGATGGTATTCAGGAAAAAAAACTGTTCTTGTGTCTAGTTGTTCTGGTGTGCACTGCTCTATAGCATCATTTTGAGGGAAGGAGTTGAAACAGTTTATGTCCAGGATGTGAGGGCTTTGTAAATATTTTCACAGGCCTCTTTGACTTGTCCAGTATACAGGGTTATATTTTCCCCTGTTATTTACATCAATTCCCACAGATGGCCTGCCTAAATTCTTCTTCCTAATATTTAAAGTCTATAATGCTAGGGGCTTATTGCATTACAGATTTGTTTTAAGTGTATGAATGTTTCTTTAGCATTTTGGGGAGTTAGTTAAAATGTATAAACCTGCTAGAAATTTCTGTTCTTTCACCAGATGGACATGTCATTAAGTGTTGAAATGTCCTGTTAAAAAATAAAACGGGAGAGGCTGACTTATGTTGGAATCCAGACAGAAGAAATACATGTTGTCTGTATTTGCAAAATGAACGGACATTTTTGACCTTTGTTAGGAGTGGATCCATGAATCAAATCTACATTTAAAAAAAAAAAAAAATGGTATGAAACCTACTAAACAAGAGAAAATTAATTTGTGGGGTCCTTGGTACTTTCCAAGGCGGTTGCAGACATTTCATTACCTAACTAGATAATATCCTCAGTGTGACTGAGTGTGAGGTATGCTCTCCCTGTTTATACACCTTTTATAAACTAGTTGAAATGCTTTGTATACTTTGTATAAACTTTTATAAACTTTGTAAGTTTTACCTGCCTAAATGGCATTTACGTAGATAAAATTAGCAGGCATCTTTAAAAAACCAACATATTGTATTTCTGTTTCTTGAAGGATTTTTTTTCCCTGTTCATTTCTAGGAGTGAAAATGAGAGTTGTTTTCTTTTTAAGGTTTGCATTTAAATGCGCATATTTCTCCTTTTTTGTTGTTGCTGTTTTGTCTTTGTTTTGAGCTAAGACGAACCACAATTTAGTCATGCCTGAGATTTTTTATCTCCTCAAATGCTAGTCTTCATTTAAATAATGGTAAATAGTGATGAACATTGCATACAAAAATCGGTTAGGGCAGGGTGGGAGCCTGGATTCTTGCACATTTGCATATGCTTTTTCCTTTCTTTTCTTTTTAAAAGTCTGGAACTGATCTGGAAAAAGGATCAATTTGAGATTGAAATGTTTAAAAAATAGAAAGTGAAGGTGACAGATCGCCCTTCATTATTCGAAAGGCTTTCTGTAAGGAGCAAGTTTGTCATGTATAACCAGAAAAATATAGTAACAGATCATGGAACAGAATGTCAGTATGTGCTGCATAATGTGCATCTTAAAGTGAGTTGTGTGCATTTTTGTAGACTTTATTTTTCTCCCTCTCTCATCTCCCTCCACTGTGGGTTTCTCTCTTCTTGGGTTTCCTCTTGTCTGCAAAATGTGATATGTACCTTTTTCCACACAGCGAGGGCTGTCTGTTAGAAGTGATTACATGAGTAAACTTCTCTGTGGTATATTTAATAATGATGTGTCTGATTCCCCTTGCAATTCACAGGAATGATTTCTGTCCCGAGCTAAGCTCCTTAAAATTTACATCTCCCTTTTCACACAAAGTGTCAGCGATGGGTGAGCCTTTCCAGCTAGGCACATCGTGCCTTGCTAAATTAAATTTTGCTTTTCAGCATGAAGTTAATTGGCGCTTACTGACACTAAAGACCAATTATAGTCATGATTCCTGTTGTGGTGTTAGTTTCTTATCAGGCTTCCAGAGAGGAAGAGAATTTGCAATTCGTTTGCAACTGGCACAGCCCATTTCTACAACCTTTTCAGTTAGAACTGCACTTAAACAGGGAAAAGGAAGAAGAGGAGGAGGAGGAAGAGAAGGAGGAGGAAGAGGAGGAGGAGGAGATGGGTGGAGAAGAAGAAGAAAATCAATTAAGGAGGTGATGATGGAAGAAGGGGAAGAGGACGAAGAGGAAGAAGAGGAAGAGTGGAAGAGAGAAAAAGAAGGAGGAGGAAGTAAAGGGAGGTAGAAGAGGAAGGGGGAGAGAGAAGAAGAAAAAAGAAGGAGGGGAAGGAAAAGGAGAGGAGAAAAGAGGGAAGTGAAAAGAAAAAGGAGAAATGAAGAGGAGGAGAAGGAAGGAGGAGGAGATGGGTGTAGAAGAAGAAAATCAATTAAGAAGGTAAAGATGGAGAAAGAGGAGGAAGGGCGGAAGGGAGAAAAAAGAAGAGGAGGAAGGAAAGGGGGGAGGAGGAGGGAGGAAGAGAGAAGAAGAAAAAAGAAGGAGGGGAAGGAAATGGAGAAGGAGGAGGAGAAAAGAGAAGTGAGAAGAAAAAGGAGAAATGAGGAAGAGGATGAGAAGGAAGAAGGAGGAGATGGCTGGAGAAGAAGATCAATTAAGAAGGTGAAGATGGAGGAAGAGTTGGAAAGGTGGAAGGGAGAAAAAGGAAGAAGAGGAAGGAAAGGGAGGAGGAAGGAGGAAGAGAGAAGAAGAAGGAGAAAGGAGGAGGAAGGGAAGGGAGGAAGAGGAAGGGGAAGAGAGAAGAAGGAAAAAGATGGGGGAGGAAGCAAAGAGCGATAGATGAGGAGAAAAGAGGGAAGTGAGAAATGAGGAGGAGGAGGAGGAGGAGGAGGAGGAGGAGGAGGAGGAGGAGGAGGAGGAGGAGGAGGAGGAGAAGGAGGACTGTTGCATTTTTCTTGTGAGTTGCATCTCTGCCCCTGTTGTTAGCTTGGTCACCTCAAATTAGTACTCCAATCCAAAATAAAGGAAATGAGACAGCTACGTGTCTCTGTATCAGTGATAAACAATAATGATGTATATGACCTCTTGTAGACCTACTCTTGGAAATGCTTAGACACTTGTCATTACTGTAATTTGCTGACTAAGTACCAATATAATATTTAGAAGGGAGTTAATTTCTACTGTCACAACAGAGATGTACACGTGGATGGAATACTCAATGTAGTTTGCCTGGAGCTCACTGCTCCATCTCGGATTCTTTTCAACATCACTGCCCCTGATTACGCACTGGCCAGGAATCCTGGCAGTGGTAGTCTAATAAATATACACCCCAGGATTCCCTGCTAAAAGAAAGCTAATCTCAGATAAATCTTAAAAATAGAATCAAGAGGAAGAAGCTGGTTGAAAGGAAAGGAAAAGGGAGGAAAAGGCAGAAAGAAGAGAGGACCATGGGATGTGAGGGGTCTGTAAATATTTTCACAGCCCTTTTTTTGACTCATGCGGTATACAGGTCCTTGACTGAAGGCAGGTTGATAGTGATCGTTTTTTTCTGCACTCCTAATTACTCTCTGAAGTCTGTGTCTGTCCTGTTGGGTTGCAGAACCAAACCAGACAGTTATAGAGGTGCAGATGACAGACTCAATAATTCCTCTGTAGATCTGGATCAGCAGCTCCTTGGGCAGTTTGAGCTTTCTGAGTTGGCAGAGAAAGATCATTCTTTGTTGTGCTTTTTTGGTGACGTTTTTGATGTTAGGTGTCTATTTTAGGTCATGTGATATAGTAGAACCTAGAAATTTGAAGGTCTCTACTGTTGATACGATGTTGTCTAGTATAGTAAGAGGTGGTAGTATGGGAGGGTTTCTTCTAAAGTCTACCACCATTTCTACAGTTTTGAGTGTGTTCAGTTCCAGATTGTTCCGGTTACACCATGAGGAAAGTTGTATAGTCTCCTGTCTGCATGCAGATTCATCGTTGTCTCGAACGTAACCAATCACTGTTGTGTCATCAGCAAACTTCAGTATTTAACAGATAGATCATTTGAGATAAAGTCATTGGTATATAGGGAGAAGAGAAGTGGAGAAAGCATACAGCTGTTTCAACTCCTTCCCTCAAAACAATGCTATAGAGCATCGCACACCAGAACAACTAGACACAAGAACAGTTTTTCCCCAAACGCCATCACTCTGCTAAACAAATAATTCCCTCAACCCTGTCCAACTATTACAAAGTCTGCACTACTATTATTATTAATCTTCTCATCACTCCTTATCACCCATCCCCTCCCACTTGTGACTGTATGACTGCAACTTTGTTGCTTGTATACTTATGATTTATATTGACTGTTTCCTAGTATGATTTGATTGCTTATTGTACCCTATGACTATTACTAAGTGTTGTACCTTATGATTCTTGACTCTTGATGAATGTATCTTTTCTTTTATGTATACTGAGAGTATTTACACCAAGACAAATTCTTGTGTGTCCAATCACACTTGGCCAATAAAGAATTTTGTTCTATTCTATTCTATTCTATTCTATTCTATTCTATTCTATTCTATTCTATTCTATTCTGTTCTGTTCTGTTCTGTTCTGTTCTGTTCTGTTCTGCTCTGCTCTGTTCTGTTCTGTTCTGTTCTAAGAGAGGACCATAAAGAGTAAGAAGACAGGGGTGAAAATAATCATGGGAGAATAGAGTTGGAAGAGACCTTGGAGATGTTCTACTCCAACTACCTGCTCAAGCAGGTGATCCTATTTCATTCCTGACAAATGGCTCTCTAGTCTCTTCTTGAAAACCTCCAGTGATGGAGCACCTAGAACTTCTGGAGACAAGCCATTCCACTGATTAATTTCTCCATCATTCTAGGTAGTTCATCCAGGACAGAAGGGAAGAAACACATTCTGAAAAGGAAAGAGTCAATACCATGTTGTATAACAGATGTTTTATTATTTTTCTTTTGGAAATCAGAAAGAGATGAATTGCTCTGCTTTCAATGAGTGCTATCAGCCTTTTATCAAACACAGATGCCGATAAGGGGAGAATATTTATAGCTCAGGGTTGATCTGTGGAGTCCTTGGTGCTGTATGAACTTGTTGGTTGTCTTGCAGACATTTCATTACCAAACTAGATAATGCCATCAGTGCAGAAGCATCAGTGCACTGATGATGTTGCCTAGTTTGGTAATGAAATGTCTGCAAGAAAACCACCAGGGATCCCATAAAATACAGATAGGAATGAAAAGCTGAATTGAAATATTCATTCCATCCACATAGTTTTGAATCTCAGTTTTTAAAAATCAGCTACACCAACACGCACACAAGTTCTTGCACTTCAGTGTAATTTGGTTTCCTTTCTGTGGGTTTATCCTGAATGACATAGAAGAATGCATTGAAGTAACTTGTAATATTAAAGCATGAAAGCTGGACATTTGAAGAGAGTGTGAGTATACTACTAGTCTTTCAAATGTTGTAAGAATATGATTATTTTCACAGACAGATTTAGGAGGTTTCAGGAAGATTTGGAATAAATAATATGAAACAAACAAACAAACACCATAAGATTCTCTAAGTCAGATGTCTATGGAGATTCCAAGTCATCAGGCCATGGTTGTCCCCAAAGTGCTTTTTTAAAAGACAACTGGACTTCCTTGTTTGTTTGTTTTTTCCCTTGAAGATGTTTTGCTTCTCACCCAGGAAGCTTCTTCAGTTCTGGAAATGAACTGAACTGAACGGAAGAAGCTTCTTAGATGAGAAACATGTCATCTTCAAGGGAGAAAACAAGGAAAGTCTAGTTGCCTTTTGAAAAAAGCACCTTTGTTTCTCTAAGCCAGATATATAGAACAAGACACATGTTACCCTCAAATGAACATTACTGGTTTGTTATTTGGGTTTGTTTTTTTGCCAATAACCTCCTTTTGCCAGTCACCTCCTAGTGCCAGTCATTCTTCAAACACATTTTGGAGAGAGAGAGAGCAGCACTGTAGATTGAAGAGAAGAAGAGAAGAAAAAAGAAGAGTGTGCCAGGGTAGCAGGCCAATCAATCAGAATGTTAATGACGGATCATGAAACACATTTGTTGACAAATATAACAGGGCGATATGCCAGCACAACCAAATGTGCTTTTTGCTCTCTTCAATTGCCAGCTGTGAACTGTTGCTTCCAATCCTGGAATTTGTGGATTGGAATACAATGAGGCCTGCCGTCCATCAAGCATCTGTTTTGCAGCAGGTGTGTTCTGCTAGCCACCCAGTTGAAATTCATTCCTGTTGTAGAATTAATTTTAGCTTTAATTCACTTAGGTTTTTCTGGGCTGGTTCCTACCACTTAATAGAACTCTAAGTTCTATAAGTAAACTTGTAAACCTGTTTATTGTGTTTCTTTTTTTTTCCCTATAGTGTTTGAAAGTTAGTCCATGAGCTCTGGGTTATAGGCCATTTAAAATACACACATTCACATGCACGCGCGCACACACACACACACACACACACACACACACACACACACCTTTTACGAAGATGACTAACAAGAATGGGATAAGAAGCAATGGATGGAAACTAATCAAGGAGAGAACCAACCTAGAACTAAGGAGAAATTTCAAATTTCCTAACAGTGAGAACAATCAACCAGAGGAATGATAGCTGATAGCATTCATTGAATGAAGAGTAATTCAGCTCTTTCTGTTTGTTTGTTTGTTTTTAAAGTGGTGAATCGTAGCATCCTGTTATATGACATGATCTGTCTCTTCCTTTTTAAGGAATTTGTTCCTTCCCCTTTGTCCTGGATTAACAACCTAGAACTAAGGAGAAATTAAGTAATTAATGGAACAGATTGCCTTCAGGGATGCTCTGTCCCTGGAGAATTTCAAGAGGAAATTGTACAGCCATTTGTCCAGAATGGTATAAGGTCTTCTGTTTGAGCAGGAGGTTGGTCTATAGAGGACCTCGAGGGTCCCTGCCAACTCTGTTTTTTTTGTTATACCGTAACGTTTTAACCTTCATAATAACTGAATTATCATCCTAGCATTTCCCTGGTATTCTTCATCAGTTAACCTGAACTAGAAATTGTTCTAGAAAAAGTAAAAAAAAAAACATACAAGATTTCAATTTCTCATCTATGAATCTTATGTTAATCAGCAAAGCCTTTGTAAGATAGGTTAATAAACAGAGCAGAATTCTCTTTTTTTAAAAAAAATGAAAGTGCTTCTTCTTATAGAAGATTTACAAGTGTTTAGAAAATCTTATATTGCAAAGCCCTGATTCTTTTTCATCCTCTCCTTTGCAAAATGTAACCCATTTCCGACACATTAAAAATTCAGCATTTCCCGTTGCTACAATCCTCATCTGTTTTTGCACCTTACAGTTATGGCTGAATTATATGGAATTTTCTCTCATCTGGCTTTACATTAAACATGACATTTTGAGGCCAACGTATGGAGAAAACTGCTTCTAACCAACCTCCCCCACACCCTTTAAAAAAAAAAATTGTATACCTAATTTAGAGAAACTCAAAGCTTTCACCAATCAGTAGACCTTAATGTTAACCTTGTATGTGTGGACCCAATGGGAAAAATTCCAAGCTGTGGATAAAAATGTTTAGCTGGACCTGTTAGTCTCTCTTTTGGAGAACAGACATAATGAGAAAGGGATGATTGGTAATCTGTGAGTTTTATATTAAAACCTTCTCGGCAATTCTCTTGATGAGATGAGAGTTTTTGGAAAGAGAGTTGGAAATAAACCTCATTTCAGCTGTCCTAGTTTAGCTACTTCTGGATCCCGATACTCACACCTGCTCCCTTTAGTAGGTTGGTCTCCCTTGTGCTTTGGACACATGTTTGTGCTTATTTCTAATAGGCGCTTGCGTTGGGCACATTCCGAAAATCAAATTCTCCCTTTCTCGCTTAGAGACTCATCAATACAATCCAGCAACTTCGGCTTTTCCAACTGGCCAGAGAAAGGATTCAGAAAGGGAAGCCAAAAAAACACATTTGTTTGCAGAAAATAAAATAAAAACAAAACGGCAACCAGACAAACTTATTAGGCCCAGCAAAAGAAGCTCATCCAAATTCAGAGGCATCCTGCAAAAGGTGCGGAATTTAGAGAGCAGAGCTTTTATTTTAGTTTTATTTTTAATCTATGGTCCCCTGGAGGAAGCGCTCATCTTTAGCTGGGAGGTGAGAGATTTGGATGGGAAACAGGAACAGTAGGTAAGCTTTTAAAATTTATTATTATTAGGCAATCTGACTATTACCGAACATCAAGCAGATGTTGTGCGTTACAATACATTCAATTTAAATCTCCATGAAATGCTTCTCACATTTTTTTCACCTATATGTGAGATGAGGCAGAAGGAGTCAGCATTTCATTTAACAAACACATTATTTAACAACCAAGTTGCTGGTCCCAGCTTTGGTCTCTAAACAAGGACTACCTGTTTCCCATTGAATTTTATTGACTTGCTTCTTTTGTGGGGGAAACTATGCCTACAAATCACATTTAAATAAAGAGTTTGGTTAAATGCCAGTAACTTTTTTTTCTTTTTTAAAATAAAATTAGCTGGAGAATGGAGAGCCAGTTTGGAGTAGTGGTTAAGGCAGTGGTGGGATTCAAAAATTTTTACTACAGGTTCTGTAGGTGTGGCTTGGTGGGTGTGGCAGGGGAAGGGTATTTTAAAATCTCCATTCCCTCTCCACTCCTGGGGCAAGGTTACTGCAAAATCCCATTCCCTCCCCACCCCACTAGCCTGCTTTCCAGCTCCATTCTCCTGTGAAGGGCAACAAAAGAAAACCCAGTTGATCAGCTGGGACTCAGAAGGCAGAGAAGAGATGGGGGCAGAGGCAGAGGTGATATTTGCCAGTTCTCCAAACTACTCAAAATTTCCGCTACCGGTTCTCCAGAACTGATCAGAACCTGCTGAATGCCACCTTTGGGTTAAGGCTAGAAACCAGGAGACAGTGAATTCTAGTCCAGTCTTAGGTACAAAGCCAGCAAAGTGAACTTGGGCCAGTCACTTTCTCTCAGCCTTAGGGCTGAGGCATTGGCAAAATACTTCTGAAAAACCATGTCAAGAAAACTTGCACAACTAATGACTAATTTTGCTTATGATTCACATTTCCCCCAAGCAATTGTCCTTCATATTAAATGAGGTTGCCTTATTTTGTGAAAGATATGCATTATTTCCTCAAATGTACACATTTGGTCCTTTAAAAAAAGCTGGGAAATGGTGACATTTAATGGTAACATTTCCAAAACTCCAGCTTTCAGAGATGAACACTGTTACAGTTCCTGCATTAGACTCTAAATGTATGAAGCCATGTGATTTCATATTTAATGTGAGCCAATTTATTTCTCTCTTTCACTTATTGTAGATCTCTTTTAACTTGCAGTTCCTTTTGAGGCATGGGAACAACCAGAATTTCCCTGAAATTCAGGAATGATTAGGACTACAGCAGAAAGAAGAATAATCTTCTTAGTCCTTGGAGTCTTGGCTGCAGTAGGAGTAATCTACGAGAAAGCCTTGATGTGTTGGCTAAACTGAGTACCTGGACTTTCCTTCATATTAAATAAGCACTTCTAGAATGAAGAGAAGCAGGTGTTAAGGGGGTAGGGGCTGCCCTTCCTTTTGGCAGAGACTTTGTCGTCTGTTGGCAACAGGAACTGGTATATTGTAAAGACAATCTTATTACATGAAGATCTTCCATTCTTAGACAGGATCTATTACATCTAATGTGTTTTATTGTTGTATATGGAAACATGTATGAAATGAACTGAGAATCCAAATGTATATGGGAGAGGGAAGAGGAAGAAGGAAGAGGGAAGAGGAAAGGAAAGAAAAGGAAAGAGGAAAGGAGGGGAGAGGAGTGGAGAGGAGAGGAGAGAGGAAAAAGAAAAGGAAAGAAAAGACACCATTACAATAAAATAGTGAACTTAAGAGTTTATCAGAGCCCTAAGTTATAACATCTGGCTGTACCAGTTGATTTCACAGTAGTATTTACTTATTAAGAACTAACTTCCTTCCTTCCTTCCTTCCTTCCTTCCTTCCTTCCTTCCTTCCTTCCTTCCTTCCTTCCTTCCTTCCTGATTTATTACCAAAAGACAATTGAAAGCTTGGGAGATAGGAGGATCTAGTAACACACATTACCATAGTGCTACAAAGTTTTGTTGCAGTTGTTTGAATGCCAGTGTTCACAAATTCCTTTAGGAAGAAGATTCCTTTGTGTGCATCTATTTCATCAGTGCAAGCCAGTGAATATCTCAAAACTTTGCTTTCCTTTTCTTCTCATTTCTTCCCAGTATCTGTCTGTGATCTTTTCCGTATGACACTTTCTACATATTGCTTGGAAGAAGGATGCTTCTTCGTGGCTTCGTAATTGAGCTGACAGTGATGGCATTTATGCCACAAGCAACATCCTGGAGGGATGGCACTGGTGGTGGATTATCAAAGAGAATGGAGTTTGCCAGCACACAGCTTTTAGTGCTAAACAACTAACTCTGAGCCAGGTCATTTCAATGATACTCATGCAATTTGCTAAGCAGATAGCAAAGAAAACCTCACCAACAAAAATACATTATCCATATAAAATTAATTTGTTGATTTGGCTGATAACAAAGCTTGGCCACGCAGCTATAACCACCCAAGGAGGTTACTTCATGGTGCCCCAAAATAAGTTACCTAGACACATAAAATATGCATACCGAGAGTTGTGAGGAAAGCAACAAAGGGGCGATATAAATGTGAGATTAAATGTGTCTTTTGTACTTAAGCATGCAAGGTTTTTTATTATTATTATTTTAAAATGCAAATAACACCAGCTGGACATTCTTATAATTACTGGAAATGCAACAGGCCTGGAAAATGAATCTAACTCTTCTCTGTTGGCTGCAGTCTTAACAAAATCTCTCCTTTGCTTTTTGCATTAGATGTCATGGGCACGTCCAATCAATCAGGAACCATTTACAAGATATGTTCCTTAAAAATATAATGAGCTTTTTTTTTCTTTTCATTTTCTTCTTTTTCTCTTTTTGGTACCTGAAATTTTTAACTTTGCTTTTCTAGTCTGGTCTATTTTTTAAGAGCTGAGATCAATCTTGCTTGTCTGAAATTATCTCTCACCCGTCTCTCCTTACCTTCTGGAAATCTAGAGAGGATCATATCTAAGAGTGAAATGGGGTCTGTTCCAGAGAGAATGGAGTGGTATTTCTTTTCATGGTTTGGACTCTAACCTTCAATTAATGCAACATAAAATAACTAGAGCTATGGTAGTGTAGTGGTTAGAATGCAGTACTATTATAACAATAACAATAATACTATTGACCTACTACAGACCTCAGCCCTTTTCTAAGAGGTCTGTAGGGGGCGTGCATAAGCGCACCAATGTGCCTACCGTCCCTGTCCTATTGTTTCTTTTATTTTTCTTATATGTAGCCATTTCATGTATTCATAACTATGTATATACTTATACCTATTATCTTGTAAGCAATTGACAAATCAAAATAAAACAAAATAATAAAATAAAATAAAATAAATAAAATAAAATAAAATAAAATAAAATAAAATAAAATAAAATAAAATAAAATAAAATAAATGCAGTACTGCAGGCTACTTCTGCTGAATGCCGGCTACCTGCAGTATGATTCTCACCGGCTCAAGATTGACTCAGCCTTCCATCTTTCCAATAAAACAAGGACCAAGATTGTGGGCAATATGTTGACTGTAAACCGCTTAGAGAGGGCTGTGAAGCATTGTGAAGTGATATATAAGTCTAAGTGATATCGCTATTTTGCTTTTTCTGAAGCTGATCACCGTATACATTTAAACGAGAATCAACAACGTCTAAATTTTTCTAGTTCAGAAGGAACTTCTGCACTTGCAGGAAAATAGGAATCAGTTTTCTCCCTATTCCCCATTAAAAAAAAAATATTTGTAATATTTCAAACCACTTTTTATTTCACCCAAAATTCATCTCAGGCTGTTAAGGTGAGCATACCAGAAGTGGTATTCAGCAGGTTCTGACCAGTTCTGGAGAACCGGCAGTGGAAAGTTTGAGTAGTTTAGAGAACCGGCAAATCCCACCTCTGACTGGCCCCACCCCCATCTCTTCTCTGCCTCCCGAATCCCAGCTGATTGGTTTGGGTCTTTTTTTGTTGCCCTGGACAGGAGAATGGAGCTGGAAAGCAGGTTAGTGGGGTGGGGAGGGAATGGAGATTTTACAGTATCCTTCCCCTGCCATGCCTACCAAGCCACACCCACCAAGCCATGCCATGTCCACCAAGCCATACCAACAGAACCACTAGTAAAAAAAAAAATTAATCCCACCACTGGAGCATACTTATCCCCAAATAAACATGGTGGCATAGAATGGCAATAAAAGACCTCTCAGGTCAAAAAGGAGGTTGAAGAAAAGAGAACCTGAAAACCAAGTGAAACAAAACCTTCTCTTAGTTTTCAGATTTTAATCTCTGCAATTTTATCTAAAGCACCCCATTCATCTTGAACCTATATGGAAATTTCCAAAGGGCAGGTTTCTCCTTTTGACAAGTTTGGCCTTGATAGAATCAAATGAAATTTCCTTCTAGGTCCCCCTGTGTACAGCAGCCTTTCTTGTAGACACCGTATGTTACAGATATAAGTTCTTTCCGCATGCAAATGGTACATAATGTACTAGTAGAAATGCAAGTCAGGAACCAAATTCTTCGAATTGACTTTGACAGAATTCAAGGTTGGTTCAAGGGAAAATGCTCTTAAAAAAAAAAAAACATTTTCAATCCTTGGGAAAAACCTGAACTTCTTGATGATGATCAGTGTTGATTCTGCTGTGCCGTGGACAGATACATTATCTCTGTAACTGGATTGTTTTTTCTTGTATTTTTTTGCATTGTGTATGAGCAGGATGTGAGGCAGACAATGAAGGCGGTTAATTCCAGAAAGTCAGCTGGGCCCGACTCAATTCCTGGTCGTGTGGTAAAAGATTGTGCTGATCAGCTAGCTGGGGTGTGGACTGAAATTTTTAATCGATCCTTGACACAAAGTGTGGTTCCTGTGTGTCTCAAGGCTTCCACCATCGTTCCACTGCCTAAAAAGTTGCCCACAAATGGTCCTAGCGACTATAGGCCGGTGGCACTAACTTCTATCTTAATGAAGTGCTTTGAGAAGCTAGTTCGAAATTATATTATCTCCTGCCTTCCTGATTCCTTTGATGGGCTTCAGTTTGCTTACAAAGAAAATAGATCAACCGAGGATGCAATTATTACTGTGCTTCACATGGCCTTATCCCATTTGGAAACACCGGGGAATTATGTAAGAATGTTGTTCACAGATTTTAGTTCTGCTTTCAATACCATCATACTGCACAGATTAATAGCCAAGCTCAAAGATCTAGATTTTCCAGATTCTATTTGTTTATGGATATTAGATTTTTTAACAAATCGTCCACAAAGAGTTAAACTGAATGATTATATTTCTACTGTCAAGACACTTAGCATTGGCACTCCGCAAGGTTGTGTCCTTAGTCCACTACTGTTCTCCATTTATTCATCAGATTGCACAAATAAACATCCCAACAATAAGATAATAAAATTTGCAGACGATACTACGCTTGTAGGACTTATTTCTGGGGATGATGAGTCTGCATATCGGGATGAGGTATTACAGCTATCCCACTGGTGCAAAAATAATAATCTTCTATTTAACATTAAGAAGACCAAGGAGGTTATAGTGGACTATAGGAAAAAAAGAGCAGACATTCAGCCACTGTATATAGAGGGAGTTCGTGTGGAACAGGTGGTTGAATGTAAGTATCTCGGGACCATCATTACAAATGACCTGACCTGGAGTGCAAACACCGCTGCTTTAATTAAGAAGGCACAACAACGGTTGTATTTACTAAGGATTCTTAGGAAACAACAACTGGCTGAGAGTCTACTGACTACCTTCTATCGGAGTTCAATTGAGAGTATATTATCCTACTGTCTCTGTGTATGGTTCTCAAGCTGCACAGTGGCAGAGAAAAAGGCAATTCAGAGGGTGATTAAGATGGCCCAAAACATCATTGGCTGCTCACTCCCCTCTTTGGAAGAACGGTATAGGAATAGATGTAAGAGGAAGATATTTAATATATTGAATGACTCCTCTCATCCGGGACATCAGCTCTTTGAACTATTACCATCGAGAAGGAGATTCAGGGTATTAAGAACAAGGACGACTAGATTTAAGAACAGTTTTTATCCAAGTGCAGTTTTGAGTTTGAATGCAGGGTCATAAGATTTTGTGGAATTTAATGGCTGAGAGTAATGGGGTATTTACATTTTTAAATTGTATAGAGATTATTGTATGGTCTGTTGTGTTTAATTTTATTTTTCTTTCAATGGTGTTGTCCAGTTTTACTTGTGGAAGAGCACCTCATTTCGTTGCACCCGCTTGCGAGTGTAATGACAAATAAATTCTTATGTCTTATGTCTTATGTCTTATTTGGGCCCATGTGCAAGTACACATGTGCACACTCTCATACTCTTACATGCACAATCCTAGACATTCCTACTGTAGAGAAAACACTTTGCTTTTGAAGGATTTGCTGCATGTATATAAATAGCACATAGGTCAGTGGTGGGATTCAAACATTTTTTATTACTGGTTCTGTAGGCGTTGCTTGGTGGGAGTGGCATGGCTTGGTGGGCATGGCGGGGGAAGGATATTACAAAATCCCCATTCCCTCCCCACCCACTAACCTGCTTTCCAGCTCTGTTCTCCTGTGCAGGGCAACAAAAGAAGACCCAGCCGTTCAGCTGGGACTCAGGGGGCAGAGAATAGATGGGGCAGGGCCAGTCAGAGTTGCCAGTTCTCCGAACTACTCAAAATTTCTGCTACTGGTTCTCCAGAACTGGTCAGAACCTCCTGAATACCATCTCTGAATTGCAGACCTTCCTACTGCAGAGAAAATGCACTGCTTTTGAAGGTTTTGCTGCATGTATATAAATAGCAAGTAGGTGTTTGAAGAAGCATTATTGCTTAAACAAGGTGATTGTCTATACACCTGCATATGGTGACAGCCTGGATCAGTTTCCCAGGTAGCCGTGTATACCTGAAAAAAAAAAAGAGTCTGCTGTTTAACAATTCAAGAAAAGGTATTCTCCCACCTTTTTTTTTTTTTTTTGGCATTTGACAAATATACCTCGTTTTTTTAAGAAGATAATGAAGAGAAGATTGGGCTAAATATGGAATAAGGAGTATTAGCTGCGACATCATAATGGAAAGTGTTATAAATCAATCAACATTATCCTGTTTCATCAGAGAATCCTTGTGTCTGAGGATGCCCAAGAATAAAATGGGTAATAATTCAAATCTTTCATTAAGGGAGACATTTGTTTAAGTGAGTTTTGCTCCTTTTTTATGACTTTTCTTGCCTCGGTTGTTAAGTGACTCAGTCACTGCAGTTGATAAGTTAGTAACCCCGTTGTTCCATGAATCTGTCTTCCCCATTGGCTCTGCTTGTCAGAAGCTCGCATAAGAAGACCACACGTCCTTGGGATACAGCAATCGTCATAAGTATGAACCAGTTTTTTCTGTCCTCGGCCTCCCCAAAAAGCACTAAGTCAATTCTGAGTCCTGGCAAAAACCTATTTTATTACATTAATGTGAATTTATTT
This sequence comes from Pseudonaja textilis, assembly GCF_900518735.1. The sequence goes on along the minus strand of NW_020769328.1, from coordinate 3,482,097 downwards.
CATTCACAGTCCGCCAAAAGCTTGGCAAACAGTTTTGCGAAGGTATAGAAATGAGGTCAGACCTTTATCAATCCTGGAACGCTGCCTGGTAAATAGTTCCACACTCATTGCTGGCAGGGAAGGTCTGGGCTATACAAACAAATTTCCATGAAGCTGGAACAAACAAACAACCGAATGAGTGAGTTGTTTCCTGCAAAAGCCCCTTCCCCTTTTGCTTCTCTTTTAATCCTGATGGGGGGGCGGATTCATCATCCACATGTGGCCTTACTCCCATGTTGACCCTGAGTTCTTAATTGTGCCTTTCTTTTGGCAGCTCTGCACATGTGCAGGCTGGGAACCGGTTCCAGAAGCTCTCCTGCCTCACTGCTGTCCAAGCCCAAAGGCAGCTGATGACTGCCAGCCTGCCCTGGCCCCATCTCTGCCTCTGATGCAGAGACCTCATCTGAGCCTTGCTCAGCCTCCAGGACTGGCCCAGGTTCCTCCCCAACCTCCTCACTACTGTCCGACTCTGCTGCCAGCTCCTTCAGCCACCAGCGGGCCACAACACAGTTGCCAAGCATCTGAATTTTGATCATGTGATCATGGGGGTGCTTCAAAGGCCGTAACTGTGAAAAATGAGCATAAGTCACTTCTTTCGATGCCTTTGTAACTTGTGAACAGTCACTAAATGCACTGTTGTAAGGCCTACCTGTAAATTTACTAATGCTCTGAGAGGCTTAATCTGATTGTTTAGCATCTTGTTTTTGTGTGATCTTCATGTATTGGGGGATATCAAACTTAAAACATCTACAAATTGACACACAACCCTAGTTGATAACAAGCAAGCCCAGACAACACCTAGGGCCCCATAGTTCAATCCTGAACTACAGATATTTCTTTCATTGGGTTCCTCATACTATATTATATTATATTATATTATATTATATTATATTATATTATATTATACTCTTCCATTCAGGCAGGAATATATCTTTTCATGGTCCTTTTAAAGAGCTTTTAAAGTACGTCTTTATCCTGTTTAAATGCATGATTCCTTTATGATGGACAATATTTTCAAAGAGGGCTCTGAATATTTCCCACTGAACGGAGCTTTCCTGTAATTAGTTCAGCTGTCAGAGCTGCTGTTATAAATTAATGACAAAAAAATTGAAAGATAAATGATATCCTAACTAAATTATTTCAATCTCCTTCCTCACATTTATCATTGACCTGTTTGTCATCCTTAATAATGGTCTTCCTTCTAGAACATTATGAAGTACAATGTTATTATCTTAGCCTCTAGATTTGTTAAAAAATATACCTCTACAAACTCACCTATACATCCAAAGCACATATACTCCTTTAAAAAGAAATATTTGGATTATGGAAAGTTAAATAATTCATTTTTTCATTAAATAATTCATTTTTCTAGCTATATATTATTTTGCCTAGAAAAAATATTTTAGGAAAGTTTCAGAAGTAGAGTAATTTTTCACCTTTACTGAAGCTTTCAGTTGCCTCTGCAAAATGGAATTTTTATTTTTAATTAATGCTTTGTTGGAAATTATTATAAATCCATCTTGTAAGAAACACTAGATAGCTTTTTGAGTTTCCTCTTATTATTATGGCTAGATTTTACAAGCAAAACCAAACAGCTCTTTCTCATCTATTTTTATTAATCTTAGAAATAGAACTGTCAACCTTAGCAAATTTGTAGTATTTGTAAATACTTAACATGCCATACCAGTTTTAAGAATAATTCTTATTTTTAGTAAAATTGGAGGTCAGTAGGGTTTCTTCTGGTCTTAAGACTGCATAAAACAACCTTTTCACATATTTAAAGACAGGAATAAATAAATGTCAGTTAGTGAAAACAAATTGCAGGATTCTAGCTTGGAGTATAATCCAGATTTCTTCCCCTAACAAGAATGATTATAATTTAGTATTAAAGCATAAAACATTAAAAGCAAAATACAATGCATGTGAAAATAGGCTTAAACATTGTGAAATGTAAAATGAATTGAGAGTGTTTGATGGTCATTCAAATATGTATATGAGTAGATTTTCCTATGGACACGTATTTCCTTTTTTGAGGGAAGTTCACCTATCTGAAGCCTGTCAAAATTTTGCTTTCAGTTTATTTATATTCGATTCTGTTTCTCTATCTTGTCCTTCCCAATTTGGGTTTGAAACATCTATTGGTCAATGAACATATTATTTTGATGGCTTGTCATAGCTTTCCTATCTACATCATCTTTAATATTAACTAGCTCCAACTCTCAAAGAAATAGAGAGCTGAAGAAGCTTCTTGGATGAGAAGTGAAACATCTTCAAAGAAAAAAAATCAGAAAATCCAGTTGTCTCTTGAAAATAGCAACTTTGGGACAACCATGTCCTGGATGACTGAGAATCTCTATAGACAACTCTCAAAGACATATTAGTTACTAATTTGCTATAGTTAAGCTGACCTCTCTTAAAAGTTTACTTAGGAATGTCTCATTCAATTATTTGTTTTATACAACTGGTCAGTAGTATGATTATTCAAAGATCGATAGTATGGTTGGACTGGTGTCTACTGGGAAGAAGCAGAAATTGCTCAGTTTTATAATGAGCTGCTAGGATCTCTGTGTAAGACGGACAGCCCTATAAGTTTTCTAAATAAATTAAATAAGCACAAGTAAGATTGTTGTTGTTAGTTGTGAAGTCGTGTCTGACCCATCATGACCGCATGGACAATGTTCCTCCAGGCCTTCCTGACTCAGTGAAGGGATTCAATTTTTTTTACTCCTGGTTCTGTGGGCGTGGCAAGGGAAGGATACTGTAAAATTTCCAGTATTTGGGTGTTAACTGAACTGGTCAGAACCTGCTGAATACCAACTCTGTTTCAAAATTCAAAATTTCCGCTACCGGTTTTCCAGAACTGGTCAGAACCAGCTGAATACCACCTCAGCTTCCTGTCTTCTACCTTCTCCTAGAGTCCATTTAAGTTCACACCGACTGCTTCAGTGACTCCATCCAGCCACCTCCTTCTCTGCCATCCGCTTCTTCTTCTCTTGCCTTCATTTGTTCCCAGCATTAAGCTCTTCTCCAGGGAGTCCTTCCTTCTCATGAAGTGGCCAAAGTATTTGAGTTTTATCTTCAGAATCTGGCCTTCTAAAGAGCAGTCAGGGTTGATCTCCTCTAGGACTGACCATTAAAGCACATGATTACGCATACATGCTTAAATCTAGACTTCCTGTTACCATATCCGGTTTGCCTTTATTTTTCTACCAATATCTTAACTTTCCAACTTAATCAAGAGATCTAGAAAATGGAAAACAAAAGAAGTTGTGAAAAGTGTGTGTGTGGGGGAAATTGCTTTCTAAATGTTACCTGTCTTCTTTGCTCTTTCTCCTAGAAGCGCAGAATTGACCAATTCATCTTCACTCTTATTTTTGTTTCTATTAAAGAGGAATCTTTTCTTTATTGCCCTCATTTGTAATAATTTATCTCCATACTTTACAGCATTATTGATTTATTAAATTGATCATTAGAGTTACAAGAAACTAAATCATTCAGTTGGACACTTGAAATTAAGTGACATATATCTCTTTAAACTCATTGGCTGTGAAATGTAATGGAACCAAATATTAAAAATCAATCCCTATTTTATTCCAGGAAATAAATAATACAATTAAATATCTCATTTTCTTTCTTCATTAGCATCCACAACATTAAGAGAAAATAAATCATTGGCATAAAAATCTAGAATTACCTACAAGCTTTGACTTGCGTTGCTGTACAGACTATATTCTTACTCAAAGGCAGCAGTTCTAGCTGTATCAAGGACAAATATCTTCATTAGTCTGTAGTCTCCAAATGGTTAATACTATTTTTCTTTTTCTTTGAAGATGTTTTGCTTCTCATCCAATAAACTTCTTCAGTTTCTTGGATGAGAAGCAAAGCATCTTCAAAGAAAAACCAGAAAGTCCAGTTGCCTCTTGGAAAAGCATCTTTGGAATAATCATGATCTGATTGACTGAGAATCTCCATAGACATATAGGAGATATAGGTCCTATCCATGATCATATATTTTTGAAGCTACTGTCGAGCTCATTGAATGATCCTCCCTGTTAAAAAGAATCTCAGCACCTTGAAAGTTTCCTCTTCAAAATGCTGTGCTGACAAATACAACGTCAGTGGTGCAGTGGTATGAAGTTGCTACCACCACATAAGCTATTCCAGGAGATATTCTATCTGGTGACTTGAGCATGGGCTCACATAGCCTTCAGAGCTACCATAACGTCATTTCTTTCTGGAAGATGTTCACCCAAATAGAATTCATAGTGCTTAACAATGCCTGAAGATAAAGTCATATATATTATACGCTTTTCCGCTGGCAAGCTTTATAGATCCAGAACAAAATTAAAAAGTTAGTTGCTTATGGAAAAAAATATCTGAATCACAGAATAACAATGTACTGCTATCCAAAGGGCCACAGTAGAAAAGGGGATTTTGAGGGTTCTTGTCTCACCTCTCTATACATGTATTTTCCTTCTCTGATTAACTCAGCTGGGCTTTGCCCTACCCCAGTTTCCTCCACAGCCAATGGAGCCACACTCCCACTCAAATATAGGGGCATGACACTGGTGTAGAGTTGTTTGGTGAGGAGGTATTTGGGAGCATTTTGTTTTCTTTTGGGCTCTTTGATTGACTCTTTTGAGTGATGTGTAGAATTATCTTGCAAGATCAAAACAATGCAAAAATGTATTTCCCTACTGTTGTCAAAAGCAAGCAGTCAAAACTTCAGAAAGGAATTGAGAAGAGCCATTCCACTTGCCAGCTTCACAAGTTGTGGATGCTCCATCACTGGAGGTTTTTAAGAAGAGACTTGACACCAACCCATCTGTCTGAAATGGTTTAGGGTTTCCTGCTTGAGCAGAAGGTTGGACTAGAAGACCTCCAAGGTTCCTTACAACTTTGTTCTGTTATTCTTCATTCCACAGACATCATCATTCAGTCTTTTCCTTCCTAAAGAATCAAGCACTTTCATGTTGTATCAGCCAAGGTTGATACATTCATTCTGGAGGTGGTATTCAGCCAGTTCTGACAGGTTCTGGAGAACCAGTAGCGGAAATTTTGAGTAGTTTAGAGAACTGGCAAATCCCACCTCTGACTGGCCCCACCCCCATCTCTTCTCTGCCTCCTGAGTCCCACCTGATCAGCTGGGTCTTCTTTGGTTGCCCTGCACAGGAGAACAGAGTTGGAAAGCAGGTTAGTGGGGTGGGGAGGGATTTTGCAGTATCCTTCCCCTGCCACACCCACCAAGCTATGCCCACCAAACCACACCATGCCCACCAAGCCATGCCCACAGAACCGGTAGTAAAAACAAATTGAATACCACCACTGATTCATTCCAATATTTGGATAGGCCAATTGTATTGAATTTCCTCCAGAAAGTGAGACCAACACTACTTGAATATAAAATAGAGAGGTGCTACCAATAATCTGTAAAATACAGAGAACAGAGTGAAGTCTGGTATAGCCAGCATCCCTTCATTTTTCCTTCTCATTCAAAGTTGATCAATCATCCCCCAAAAATCAAGCTTTGGAAAGATGTATTTAAAAAGAGTGGAGGTTATATTTGGAACTCAAGAATGCTGCATCAGAAGATGTTACACAGGCAAAGTTGCAGATGAACATAAACATCAACAATAATGATCGAACGGAATAAAATGTGAAACAACCCAATGATGCGCTGCTTGACTTAGAACACAGCATATGAGGTAATACACACCTACCTGTTTGATGATGACAAAAATAGCCAAGTAACCAAACCAAGTGGAAACAAACAACCTTAAGCACAGGTGACATATTCTAATGTTATTTATTTTATTGCAGCTATGTTAAAGCTTGTGTGGAGGTTTCCCAGGGCATTGAAGCCCTTGTCTTCTTGACAGCTATAATGCTATTATTAGGATACGCAATAGAGTGCACTGAACTTAGCAGAATATTGTGTGCGATATGAACTTCTCATTCTCTGAACATTTCTAACACCTTATGTCAGTGCAAAAATAATGAGTGCTGAAAGTTCTTATATGAAACAGGTTTGTTGCTTTACTCTCTCTCTTTCTCTAATGCTGAACATGGCAAAGAAACTATCATACTGTATTGTTAAGTAGGATTTGTAGGAAATTAATTGCTTTGGGGAATATGCACGGTTTCCAAACCTGCTGGGATGAATCAAAATCCAATTTTGTGGCTGATTTTTTTTTCCAGTTGGGTGATATGTAGAGTGCTAATGACTTATCATATCATTCTATGGGCTCAAGTATACAAATTCTCTACATTCAGCTCTTCTTATATGCAGATCCTGATCTTTTGATAAAGAGCGCTTAACTCTCTTGTGATAAAGTCTCCTCGTAGTTACAGTTTTGTTTGTTTTTGAGCAGAGTTGCTGTTTACTAAGAATCCAGCCCATTTATTCAAAGAACATATGTTCACAATGAATGCGAGTCACGAACGTTTGAACAGACTCCATCTGGTTCTGATCAGCCCAATACCCACAATACACAAAAAAGTGTTAAGGAAGGGAAAAACAAATCGGGGGGGAAAAAAGATAGAATGATCAAGGAGCAAAGGATGCAAATATTATTGACAGTTTGTCTAAATATGTTTCCATTTTTACAAGGTTGCCGTATTTGCCGGAGATTAGGTTAGCTTTCTTGGTTTTGAAGATATCATCTAATTTTAACTTTGTCAGATAGATGTTGGAGAGCTGCCAAATATGTTCTTAATAGATTACCATCCGGATAATGTGAAAATAAGAGGCAGCCTTGGGTTAGAGCTGTTTTGATTATCCTAATGTATCTCAACAACACCGCTATTGAATCAGGAAGAGGCAGAACCTGGAAAAGAGAATGTGTACCAGGTGAGAATGGATTCTGAGGAGCGTGAATATCAAACCCATTTGTTTGCGTTCAAATGAACATAATACATTAGATTCCGATAATACGATAATAGGAACCAAGCATTTCTAGTAACAACTGGCTGAAACTTTTATCTAGACAGCACATTTTATATAAGTGGAACAAAAGAAGAAGAGACCAGACTACATTCATATCGTACAGTAAATTATTTCCTGCCCCTTAGTAACCTTTCCAAATGGATATCCATCTGTCATATGGAGAAAAATAAAAGATAATTTAAGGATTCTGTGTCGTTTTATATTTGCTGCATAAGCTTTCATAATTGTTATTTCCTAGAAATGGAAAACTCAAAAGTGAGGAACAAACTTTCTATAGATGTCCTTCCTTGTCTTTTTAAATATTATAACTAAGTTAATAAAGCATGGTTAAGCCAATCTTGACTTAGTGTGAAATGTGAATTCAATTATGGAATATCAGTTCCAAAAGATGTTTTTTTTTTTTAAATGTATGACCTTTTAAAGCAAGGGTCTTCAAATGTGGCAGGTTTAAGGCTTGTGGACTTCAACTCCCAGAATTCTTCCTCCACAGACATGTTAGCTCAGGAATTCTGGGAGTTGAAGTCCACAAGTCTTAAACTTGCCAAGTTTGAAGCCCCTTGTTTTAAAGAAATGGAACCAGTTTCCAGAGCCTTGCTGGGCTCCCCATTGTTAAGTGTCCAAACAGAGGATAAACAGCTTGTCAGATCTGCCATCACATCACTTCATCCTTGCTTTGCTTTGCTGGCATCCTGCCATAAAAGGGTGGGGTGGGGTGGAGAAGGGGGTATGACAGGAACCAGAAGTGTCAGTTGGAGTCAACGGTTGGGAGATCCAAGGACACAGGTATGAGAAAGGAATGCAAACACACATCAAAGAGGTATCAAACTTTAGATTTGTTACCAAAAACACCTAGTTTGAATATCATTGGTCATTAACAAGATGACCAAGGAGGGAAGACCTGGGAGAAGGAAAAATCACTGGGTTTAACAGGGGAATATTCAGATCTGGCTTTGTTGATACAGCAACCACTTTAGTGGCTTTAATAAAAGTATACCTTTTGCTACAAATGCAGTTGAGGGTCTTTCTTTCCTAAATGCCCCATTTATTTCAAATTCCTTCAAGGAAAAAAGTTGAGGATTAGTTGTGTCTTTTTTCAGGATCTGTAATTCTCTAATTCTCACAATCCTCAACTACTTTCCAAGAAGATTGATCGTGTGACATGATATCAGATGTGCCATTTTGCTTATTCAAAAAGCAACCTCATGAGGATTGAAGGGAGAACAAATGTGATCCTACTTGTTTCTAGTACCCCAAATCCTGAATAATGATGATGATGATGATGATGATGATGATGCCTTATATGAGCTTACAGGAGCTTCCTTTCCCTTTTCAGCCATCTATCAATATTCTACTTGATACATGTAAGTGCTCTCTTCATTAAGAAGTCATTGCAGCAAGTCTACAGCGAATAACTGCTGGCTTGCAGTATACATTTAAAAAGTGAAGCGTGAAGGAATTTCTTAATTTGGGTGCACTGAGTGCCTGAGACACTTAGAAATGGTCATTAACAGCCAATATCAAGTATTAAAAATTCTCTTTCAACTCTCTGAAAAACCCAATTGTGCATATAGACAATATGCAAAAAAAAAATCAGCTTCTGCAGGGGAGAACTTGATAAAAGGACTTGTGGTTTTGATTAGGGATGAGTTGGGCTTGCTCTTCATTTGTTTCTATTTGGTTAGCTGGGGGAAAATTGACTTCTTTTGTCAGCTTGTTGGAGAAGTCGGTTGCAAGCCATTGCATATTCAGAAATGGTAGCATTTTTGGTTGTTCTGTTTTTGGGGGGTTTGGAGGGAGAAGAGTTGCTCATTTTTTTCAAATGACTTTAGAAAAGAGAGATATAGTCCAGTTGGATTGTCTGTTTGTATCATTGCAATGTCATGCTAAAAGCTTTCAAACAATGCATTCAAACGACTGCTGGTGATATCATTCTACATATAGTGAACAAAATGTCACTATCGGGATTCTGGCAGTTACTCCAATTAAATCATGAGTCTCGAGCCAAACTTCAAAAGGATTTATTGGGAGTTAACATGTCCGGCACTGCCTGGGTGAAGCAGACTCTGAGACACATAATTCATTGTCACCCTTGAACCTGGTTTTCCCTCACCCCTGGGTGTATCGTAATTCATATTCTCCAATGGGATGCATCCATAGCCAAGAGTTATCAATCATGCTCTCCAGTTAGAATTTTGCACGGCAGAAACTTCAGTCACCTAGTTACTATCTTTGAAAACATTTATGGAATGCACTTTAGATTTTCAAGCTACCACACTGCTCTTTCAAACCCTCTTTCCCACTCCCTTTCTGTTGGCAACTCTAAAAAGACCATAGAAATATTTTATGTGTTGACAGTCAGCTTTGGATATTTTATGAGTTGACAGTCAGCTTTCCATATTTTGCTTAGCAACTTCCATGCTGCCACATTTTAGTGCCTGGGAATTTGGGAGGGGGGAAATCTCACAGAGAGGTGGAAGTTGAGACATAACAACAGTCTTCTTCTCAGTCAAGGACAAGTTATCCTGCACCTGGGTAGGAGTGGTTGAAAGGATGTCTCCAATTGGGATGACTGATGATTGGACCATGTGATGGACTAATAGATACAGGAATGGATCTTTGATTTTCAGTTACAAAGGGAAAACCCGGCACTGCCAGATGTGCCAATATGACAATTCTAATAAAGTGGAACTTTGAGAAAATGCTTGTCTCAGACTCTTTTGCATTGGAGTTTGTTACTTGCAACGCTGACACAAAACGTATATCTTAATTTATAAACTACTAAAACTCTCATTGTAGTGACCTCTACCTGGGTCAAACAGTGCATCTCAGGGCAATGAAACAGGCATACATTTCACCTGAGAAATGGCAACTATCTTCACAGTTACATTTTCAAATGCATTTCTGATATAACTCAAAACTTACCTCTTGCGTGATGAGTGGGGGGGGGGACATTAATTATATCTTCCCTGTGTTGTCATATTCTAAGGTCTGTTTAAATAATGGCAGAAAATGAGTATTGACTCTATTGGGTGATATTTACAGTTTGAACACTATACTGCCCTTTACATCTGTTATCATTTCCAGAACATCATATCCATCATGCTCCATGTCAACTTTCAAATACATAAAGATGATATATTCAAGCGTTTCAGTTTCCAACTTAGCATTACTATCTTGTGAATATTCCATCAAGTTAGGTGTTTGTTTTGCAGAGAAATTACTCGGACAACTGCATTTGTAATTATTGATAGAAGTAGAAAGCACCTGATATTGCCAATGTAACTACAGGCTTGGCTTATGCTTACAAAAGGCTAATTGTGAATCCAAACTCTGTTTCCTTGTCTGTTTGGAGAGAGGAAAACTTACAGATCACTGCACAAACTCATCTCCAGATGAGAATCTGTGACCACCAGAGCAGCTTTCAATTGTTTCACCATACTTATTCTACAAGAAGATGCAAAGTACGTTCGGGTTTGTTCAAAAGTATGGTCACTTTTTTTCCGCTGTGATCAATGTAGTTTAAGTTGTTTATTCTGATGGAAAACATAGTTTCCGGGGCTCTTCCTGATGTCAGACAACCTGCTTCCTACACTGTTTTATATGCTTTGTGGGGATAACAATACAGAACTATGATGGATTAAATTTCTCCCTAGAACTAAGGCGAAATTTCCTGACAGTTAGAACAATTAATCAGTGGAACACCTTGCCTCCTGAAGTTGTGGAAGTTCTTTCAACACTGGAAGTTTTAAAAAAGAAACTGGATGACCATTTGTCTGAAATGGTATAAGGGTTCCTGCCTAGCAGGGCAGGGTTAGAATGGAATGGAATAGAATAGAATAGAATAGAATAGAATAGAATAGAATAGAATAGAATAGAATAGAATAGAATAGAATAGAATAGAATAGAATAACAGTTGGAAGGGACCTTGGAGGTCTTCTAGTCTAACCCACTGCTTAGGCAGGAAACCCTACACCATTTCAGACAAATGGTTATTCAACATCTTTTAAAAAAGCTTCCAGTGTTGGAGCATTTACAACTTCTGGAGGCAAGTTGTTCCACTGATTAATTGTTCTAGCTGTCAGGAAATTTCTCCTTAGTTCTAGGTTGCTTCTCTCCTTGATTAGTTTCTACTCATTGCTTCTTATCCTGCCTTCAGGTGCTTTGTAGAATAGCTTGACTCCCTCTTCTTTGTGGCAACCCCTGAGATATTGGAACACTGCTACCATGCCTCCCCTAGTCCTTGTTGGACTAGGGTTGGACTAGAAGACCTCCAAGGTCCCTTCCAACAGTTCTGTTCTGTTCTGTTCTATTCATTTCCATCTCACTTTGTATATTCTGTTATGGGGTCCCATCCAATTCTGTTATTCTGTTAATTTTTTTTTTTAAAAAAAGGCAAAACATACTTCAGTTATTTCTAACTCCCCCCCAGTATTGTCTATTTCAACCCCCTTTTTTTTCTGCTCAAGGATTAAAGGCTATCTCAATCTAACTATGCCTCATTTTATTTATGGAAGATATCTGCAGCCATTCTAATGTTCCATGCATCTTAATAGAACTAGTCATCACTTTTATCTGATTTGGTAATCTCATTATGGACTGAAAGCCAAGCAGCTGAAGTTGGCAGAAAGCGGCTCCTAGTTGACTAAATGGGATTTAGAAAATTGGATTTATTCTGGTAATGTTGGGTCTTAATGTTCATTTTCTCCTGGAGCATTTTAAAACCTGTCCACTTGTTACATTAGGAGGAAACATATTGGGAATTTTGAAACACCTTCCTTAATTTTCTAGAAACTTGGGCATCTTGTTAATGAAATGAGTGGATTCTACCTGTTATTGATTCTGCCATTGAAGTGGATTATTATCTGAACAGAGAGTGGCTTCATTTTACAGACTCATCCTATTTTTTAAATAAGAAATAATGTATATAATGGAGTGTTGATCTTCATCATATGTCAATGTCCACATTACAATACCATCTCAGTAAGGAACCTCAGCCGTGCTTGACAAGATTTCCTGCCTCAATGGATCTTTTGCTTTGGCTGTCAGTTCTAGATTAACTTTAGCATGTCTTGTGTTTTCTAGTCTTCTTGCCTGATTATGACTCATCTAGATTTCCCTAGAACCTGATTGATCTTTGATCTCGACCACCCAGCCTTAAAAGTCTGATATTTTGGGGGGAACCTATCCATCTCTTACTAACCTTTTTCCCCAAAATTCTAGTTATGGGCAAACTTTCTGGACACTTCCTTGGAACAAACTGCTGAAGAAAGACAAATCTGGGAATAAGTACATTTATATGTTATTACATACTTTTGTTAAAAAAGGTATAACTTAACCTTTTTTAAAACAAGAAACAAAAACAAAGGAGTTCAGGATTTAAAAGTATGAGCTGCAAGAATAAGGAATACACTCTGAATATGTGCAACTCAAAAAAAAGGAAGGAAGGAAAGGTGGAAAGGAAAGCAGGGAAGGAAGGAGAGAGAGAGGAGGGAAGGGAAGGGAAGGAAGGAAGGAAGAAGGGAAGATGAATAAATATATAAATATGAGATGGAAAGTGTTCTATACCTGCAGATTGATTGTGCATATAAGTTTATGCACATTGCACTTATGAAGTGTGCAGCAGGAAGCAACTTTTATAAAAGACTACAGAAGTGATCCTGGAGAGATTTGGGATAAAGTTTTAATAACTATCCATTATTCCAGACAATCTGGAATATATTTTTCCATCACCCCACACTTCCTATGTATGTCAAACATCAACAATGGTCTACTGTTTTAATGCTCGTTGGTCTTTGCTGATCAATTTTGGAATGATCAACAGAGTTTGAACAAAACCCCTGGAAGCTGCAGTGGAGAAATTGCTTCCCAGTCAGGCTTGCAACCGCCATGAAAATGTTCTTCCTCCTTATTTATGTAGAGCCTCCAGATGCTGCTGTGCTAAATCATACTTGGATATCATCTAAAACTTGTTCCCAGCTAAGTAGTACAGCCAGCAATAATAGGATTCAGGTTTGGTGATCAACATTTCACAATATTGCTGTGTGTTTTCTGTGCAGCCCCTTTTCAATGATAAGGTGCTTGTCATCTGCTTCATATGCACCATAATGTATGCGTCTCTTTAACCACTATAATGTATGCATCTCTTTAGCTTCTTTCTCTTGCTTCACTCACATTTAAATCCTACACCAGTCTAGTCTAGGGATGTCAAACTCAATTTCATTGAGGGCCGCATCTGGGTTGTGGTTGACCTCGGAGTGGAGGTGGGTCATGACCGATTGAGTGGGTGTGGCCAACTGAGTAGATATGATCAGCTTGATGCCACTCACTGAGTGTGGCCAACTGGGTGGGCATGGCCAGATTGATGCCACTCCCCAAATGGCTGGCATGTTTCCTGTTCATATTGGGTAGGCCAGGCTGAAGTCACGGCCCCTTACATTTTCCAGGATGGTTCAGTGGGCTGGATTTGAACATATTGTGGGCTGGATCTAGCCCACAGGCCTTGTGTTTGACTCCCCTTGTCTAGCCACTCTATACATCTGCAGAAATAAGCTATAGCTCACCATGATGTTAGACGCTAGAAAGAGTTCAGAGAAGAGCAACAAAGATGATTAGGGGACTGGACGCTAAAACATATAAATGTTGTTTGAGTTGGGTATGTCTAGTCTAGTGAAAAGAAGGACTAAGAGTGACATGCTAGCAGTCTTCCAATCTTTCAGGGGCTGCCACAAAGAAGAGGGAGTCAAGCTATTCTCCAAAGCCCCTGAGGGTAGGACAAGAAGCAATGGATGGAAGCTAATCAAGGAGAGAAGCAACCTAGAATTAAGGAGAAATTTCCAGACAGTGAGAACAATTAACCCAACTTTGTCTATTCTATTCTATTCTATTCTATTCTATTCTATTCTATTCTATTCTA
>NW_020769328.1:3407929-3451117 GCF_900518735.1 Pseudonaja textilis | reverse complement strand
AAAAAAGGGAAATTTCTTAGGCTTGATGTGTGCTGCATTTGTCTTTATTTCGCTGGGACTTATTTCACTGTCCTTTTTTCACCGAGCAATCCTCTTTTCAAGAGACTGCAGCTTCCCTTGGCTTCCTGTGTAGTTAAACTCAAAAAAGAACCCTTCAAGAGGGAACCCTTTCCGTTGGATGCCTTCAAATTAGGTTCTGTGCCCAGACAGGAAGTTTTCAGAATAATAGAAATATGAAAGGAAGCAAAACGGGAGAGCAGCAGTCACTATCTTTGCCATCTCCTATAATAATGCAACTCAAAACCCACCACTGGGATAAATTTGAAAGAAACGCTCAAGTACTCTGAGCGTAAGGGAAATGAACAGAAGAATTTCTGGGAAATTGCAAAGCCCACTGCTTATACCCCAGCACAATATCAAAAGAGGCTGCAACCCACAAGAATGAAGTGTAATTCTTCCAATGGCCTTATGTCCATAGTAAAACTCCGGTATGCATATTTTGAAACAGAGGTGGTATTCAGCAGCTGCTGACCAGTTCTGGAGAACTGGTAGCAGAAATTTTGAGTTGTTCGGAGAACTGGCAAATACCACTTCTGACTGGCCCTGCCAAGCCCATCTATTCTCTGCCTCCTGAATCCCAGCTGGGTCTTCTTTGGTTGCCCTGCACAGGAGAATGGAGCTGGAAAGCAGGTTAGTGGGGTGGGGAAGGAATGGGGTTTTGCAGTAATCTTTCCCTAGGAGCGGGGAGGGAATGGGGATTTTACAGGATCTTTCCCCTGCCACGCCCACCAAGCCATGCTCACAGAATTGGTAGCAAAAAAAAATTGAATCCCGCCACTGTTTTGAAAGGAGGTTGTCACTTCACAGTCTAGTTCACAAAGTTTATTTTTTTCATAAACACTGTGATTATTTTTTGTTGAACGCAAGCAACTCCTCTATTGTTGATAGTAACATTCCATAGTGAACTTTGAATCAGCAAACATCCATTACACTAAGAATGGTATTAGGGGGCCCAGGTGCTGTATTTTCTTCTTGGTTTTAGACAATCGAGGATGATGGAAGCTTTTTGTGACCACCAGCAGAAAAATCCATCATGCTAAACTGATTAGAAACGAGAATCCTCTCTGTTCCCTATTATTTTTTAGTTTATTTGTGCATCTGGAGAAGTTAACGGCAGGCTGCAGAGCTACACAACTGCGTCTGACACATTTCAGATGTTCTAGAAGATATTTTATCTGGCAAAACTTTGTTGAGAGTTTTCCTTGAATGCCTTTGGTACCTTATTAGTTTAGATTGCAGGCTTTAAAAAGTTTCATGCTATGTCAAGCTAACTATGCCCATTGTTGTTCCAGTTTCTCATTTACAGAACTATCTTATAGCTGTACAGATTCATTACAATGTCCCCCATGTCATGATGCTTGTTAAGTCAGTGATGCTGAACCTAGTATAAAGAAAATCAGTTTCTTTTTGCATTTGGTTTTCCTACAAATAGACAGGTGCCTCTAAGAGGAGGAACAGAAAGTACTTTGCATTTCATTCCTCGCAAATGACTCTCTGTCTTCATGTTATCTGTGGTTCAATAACCTTTGGAGGATGCCTTTGCTCATCACAGCTGATTTATATTTTAACATCCATTGGCTTCTCCTTGGGATCTAGATGTGCCAAGACATGTCATCTCTTCTGATGACTCATCAAAGAATGAAGGCCAACTGGGGAAAAATACAGTACCGTGGGAAGTATTTGGGTGCTGCCAATGCTTTCAATTTGCCTTCTTCAGATGTGCGTGCTGGAAAACAACATCTCCTTCTCAATGACTCTTTCAAACATCTTCCACTTGGTGAAGCCATTTCAGTGCCCAACTGAGAAGAAAGGAGAGATTAAGTTGCAATGGATGTCAGTTTATTGGCAGAGCCCAACAACTGACTGTCAGATTTTTTTCCCCCTGAAGTCCTTGTTGAGTATAATATCAGGAATTTAGGAGGAATAATATCTAAGTGGGGTTCGAGATGGAGCAAAGCAGGGAAAGATAGCCTGGGAAAACAGAAGAGAAGGACAAATTTGTTTCTTGTTAAAAAATAATTCAGAAAGTTGGGGGTTTTTTTGCATTTGTTTCAGGGAAGGGGTTTGCACATGAAATATATTTTAGATGACTTTGTGCACATAACACTTTGCATAGACATATTTTAATCTATTAGTCCCAAAATTCTGATGTGTACATTTTATTAGAGGATTTGTTAAAGAATGTGGAAGAGTCAGACACAATATTGGCATCAAAAGCAATAAACGGTCTGCCATTTATCTTTCTTTCTTGATTTTTAGTTTAGTGAAAAGGTTCTAAGTGGGGGAAAAAAAGAATTATACAAGTCCCACATAATAATTTTAGACTAGCTGAATTAATCATCAGAATCCACTCTACCTTGAACATCAGAATAAGTTATTAAGAAGTTAAAATTAGGCTCTTTCCCCACTTTTTTTTTAGGCTACATGACAATCCATTTCTTATATATCGTATAACCATGATTGTATCATTTTTGTGATAGTCTCTAAATTTAGATTCTTTTCTCTTAGAACAATCTGTGTATTCACCACATTTCTGCTCCTTGGTTATTGATTCTCATCATAAGATGCTTTCATACTTGGATGGCAGGATGTGGATTTGCTTCCATTTCCTCCTGCTCTTAGGATTCCTGGTCCATTATCGCATCCTGGGAAGTTCATTCTCCATCATCATCATCTAAAGACATAGAGTCTGCAGTAATTATTGACAACGTATGATTATCCACACTGTATAATGGACATTAATACAATTGAACAAGTCCAGAGGTATTTCACGAGAAGAGTACTACACTCCTCTGCTCGCAATAGAATACCTTATGCCACCAGGCTTGAAATTTTGGACCTAAACAACTTAGAACTACGCCACCTACAGTCTGACCTAAGCTTAGTACACAAAATTGTCTGCTATAACGTCCTACCTGTCAGTGACTACTTTAGCTTCAACCACAATAACAGATGGGCAAATAATAGATACAAACTCTAAGTAAACCGCTCCAAACTCGATTGCAGAAAATACGACTTCAGCAACAGAGTGGCCAATGCCTGGAACTCATTACCTGACTCTGCTGTTATATCCTCAAACCCCCAAAACTTTAACCTCAAACTGTCTACCGTGGACCTTACTCCATTCCTAAGAGTTCTGTAGGGGGGGGGGGGGGGGGGGGGGGGGGGGGGGGGGGGGCGTGCATAAGCGCACCAGGGTGCCTACCATCCCTGTCCTACTGTTCCCATTTATTCATACTCAATTATTATGTATATACTTATACCTGTCAATATTTATATGTTTATATGTTATGTCCATACTTATACTTGTTTTCTCATACATGCTTGACAAACGAAAATAAAGGAAGGAAGGAAGGAAGGAAGGAAGGAGAAAGGAAGGAAGGAAGGAAGGAAGGAAGGAAGGAAGGAAGGAAGGAAGGAAGGAAGGAAGGAAGGAAGGAAGGAAGGAAAAATCATGGGCTAAAAATCCCTGGATTTAATAAGTTAGAGAGTCAATTTGTATTCATATGATGTTTTTCAGTAGACAGACTAATGAGGACATTCCTGAACATCATTCAGGAATACTCCCAACAATCCTTACCATTTTCCAATCTTCTTTTACTTTTGGAGAGCAGATGGACATATTCTCAAAAACTACAATCATCCCCAATTCCCTCCCCATCCCAAGAATTACTGTGGAATTTCCAAGACATTCTTATTTGTTTGTTTGATTTATGCCTGCTACAATCAAAGAGACTCTTGGCAATTTATAATATATCTATAAACAATACAATAAAACTTCCATAGTATAATAAATAAAAATAAAAATAAAAATGACAATACAAGTAATGTAGTAAAACATCCATAATACACAACTAAATCAAAAGGAAGATAAGAAGACAGCAGTTAACATATAAACAATTACAGAAGCAATAAAATCAATGGCCAGACATCGTACCTCCAATGCTCCCCAGAATAATAGCTTGTGCAAAACCAACAAGGTGGAAACTGGTAGGATTCCTGGAGGAAGATTTTGCCAGTGGGTGAACACTAGTACATTCTCCTGAGATATATAAATTGGAGGAGTCAAAACTTGTCTGAGAAGATGGACCTGCAAATACTTTGGGGGTCAAGCCATTTGGGATTTAAATCCAACCCTTTTAATTACATTCAGAAGCACAAGGGGAACCAGTGCAAGGTGCAGAGTACAGGTGTTTTATGCTCACATTGTCTTATAAAAGTAAAGGTTTTCCCTGTCCATTGTTTCTGACTTTAGAGGGCAGGGCTCTTCTCTGTTTCTCAGCCAAGGGAGCCAGTATTGTACAAAGACCATTTCTGTAGTCATGGCTATATGTTAAGAATGTGCACAGAATGTATTACTTTCCCACAAAGCGGTATCTATTTTCTATTTTCACATTTGCATGCTTTAGAAAGGAGTGGTGCGGTGGCCTAGAGGTGGAGCTCTCACCTCCCAATCAGAAGGCTATGAGTTTGATCCTAGGTAGCGGCAGATATTTTTCTCTCTGGGCACACTGAGAATATTTCTGCTGAACAAAACTCTGTGTTGCCAACAGGAAGGGCATCCAGCCATTAAAAACACTCTGCTAGCTCCATTCATTTGCCCAGATTCCACCCCGCAAGTGATTATGGGGTTCTTAAATGAAGGTGATTTGCATACTTTAGAACTGCTAGGTGGCCAGGAATGGGAGCTCATCCCATCATGCACACTCGAGTGATTTTTCAAATGGCAACTGGACATTGTTATTTTCTTGAAGATGTTTTGCTTCTTGTCCAAGAAACTTCTTCAGTTCTGACTGAATGGTGGAGGATGGAAAGATTTGCAGCCATCTAGTCGTTAGCACTCTTTCTGAAAGTTGTTGAGGCCACTTGGAGGTTTATCTGTGCCTCAGGGTCACCTGAATTGTGCAAATGGGTGTGGAACATTCTTGGAACTGCTGAAAGAACTCTGTGGTAAACAGGAGATAGGCAGGGTCATATATCTTGCCTTCCGTTGAGAGAGGTTTGTTCAATCTTAATGTAAATGGCCTCCTTGACCCTTGTTTCAAACCAGAACTCGTCTCTGTCTGGAATGTGGACTTTGCTCTCTTCAAAAGAATGCGCCTGGCAAAATTTGGCAATCATTCTATGTACTTGTCATGGCCTTCACCTGCCACCAAAGCAGTCACTTCATAATTCTCGTATCTACACATAATCTTGCAGGATATAGTAGCGCTTAGCTTTATATCATGCGTATTTCTCATTTAGTTTAATATAAGCTAAAAACGGTGCAGCGATGCTAGTGATCTCCAGATGCGCTGAGGATGGGAACATTTGCAATTTCATAAGGTTACTGTGATGAAATACCCTCCCCACTCCCCGCCGTTCTATGTTGCTCCCAAATAAATAGATCTGATTTTCTCCTGTCACCAAATGTCAAGAACAATTTCTGTTCACACCTCGCCACTCCACCACTGGCAAAGTTAAGGAAGGAAGCAAACAAGCAAATAAATAAATTGCTGGAAATATCAGCACACAAGCATGATAAGGATAAAAATAAGAATAATCTGTCCAGCATCGTATGCAAGGGGATTTGGCATTCAGACACACACACACACACACACACACACACACACACACACACACACACACACACACACATATATTTATATATATATATATATATATATATATACATATATATATATATCACAGACAAACACAATACAGAAGCCTGATGATGGTGAAGAGGATGAAGATCATTTGGCCATCTCGAAGAGCTTATTCTAGAAAGCAGCAAATATCAAACATACTCCCCAACTCCCCACCCTAACCCTGTACACTACAAAACTTTCATTAATTTTTTTCCAATTCTTATAACACCAAGAAGAAAAATAACTTCTGTTTCTCCTGTTGGTTAAAGAAATTTGTATATGAGATTAGTCCCACCAAAATTCAAGGCCTATGTGATGGCCCAGGATGTGGCATGAACGCAACATACCCAGAGAACAGATCTAACTCCCCTTTATTGCTCCAACTATCCTCATGTTTATTACAAGTCCTGGAGCAAAGCTCTCACCTGCACCTTCAGCAGCCCCTGTTGCAAGTAATCCAGTAAGCCAGGTTAGCTAAATAGTAACCAGGGCCAGCATCCAATAAGCCAAGTTTAGCCAAATAGTAACCAGGGCCAGCAATCCAGTAATCTAGGTTTAGCTAACAGTAACCAGGGCCAGGAATCCAGTAAGCCAGGTTAGCCAAATAGTAATCAGGGCCAGCATCCAATAAGCCAGGTTTAGCCAAACAGTAACTAGGACCAGCAATCCAATAACCCAGGTTAGCCACAGCAACCAGAGCCAGAAATCCAATAAGCCAGGTTACCCAAAGAGTAACCATGGCCAGCAATCCAGTAAGCCAGGTTTAGCAAATCTTTTCTCCCAACACACCCACACAATGACTACTTCTATGAACTTTGTTGAGGAAGAACTGGCTATGCTCAACAACTATGCAACCCCCAAATGTTTAAAAGCTCTTGTTAGCTTTCTGACATAGTCCCAGCTGAAATACGGTATGGCGCCTTTTCTGATTATTAAGTTCTACATCAGCAACAGCTTTCAGAATGACAAAAGGATGGCGGTGTCAAAGAGTTGAAAGGTGAGAGGGCATATCTCTCAAATAATTCAATCTTTGTGATCTCAGACTTGGCCCAGTTTCTAATATGAGAGCTTCCACCCCCCATTTCAAGGTATTGGCTTGTAATGAAGAATCATAAGGGGGTGGGGGATACAGGACAAAATGTTTCAAAACTATAGTTTGCCATCTGCCAGGTTTACAGAAATGCTGCACAAATCTTGTTAATTATGGGAAACTGATTAGGAAATTAGCAGTTTTTACTCTGGCTCATGTTGTAGTGCCAACATGATTTTGTTGCTGTACAAGATGCCTCTCCCTCTGTTATGATGCTCCATATGTCCTTGCCGTTAAGGAAACAGTTGGCAACTATTTATACCAGGTATTTCCACCATTATTTCATTTATGATTCTGATTTATACACACCATGCCTATCAGATCCATGCTTTCTAAATTTTCCTGAAATCAGCAATCCTACCCCATCTTCTCAATTGTTTTAGAGGTCAATACATGCAAGAACGGGATGTCACTGGTTCATCTCGGTTCTGTAGAACTGGTAGCTCTGAAGAGCAGCAGAAACGGTTCGCTGTGACAACCTTTTGGTTGTCTGTTTGGCCCACTCGCCCACCCGCCGGCCCAGGCTCTTGGCTGTCCTTTATTCCCTGCTTTTTCAACCTCAGCTGCTTTGTGCGGCACAGCTGAGGTTGAAAAAGCAGGAAAGAAGAGGATTTTCAAATGCAGCGCACCCACACATAGTGCTTGTCGGCTGTCCGAGCGGCACTGTTGATGGCTTTTTGCAAATGCTGTATACACACACGTGTAGCATATGCACACACAAAATGCACTCTCACCAAACCGGTAGTAACACTGGTTGAATCTACCCCACAATACATGTCCTGGGTGCCCATTGCTAGAGAGTTCTTGTGATCTAATTTGATAAAGGTATTTTTTAGAACTTAGATTAATGAGATGATGATAATGATGACAATGATAATGATGAACATTGTTTCCATGATTCATTTGCAAGTGATGTAATTGAAAACAGAGAAGAAGAGGTTGACTTATCCTTCAAAGCACCGAAAACAAGAAGCAATGGATGGAATGTCATTAAAGGGAGATCCAACCAAGAACTAGGGAGGGATTTCCCGAAAGTGAGAATGATTCATCAGTGCAGCTGGTTGCCTCTCAATGTTTTGGGTGCTCCATTGCTGGAGGTTTTCGAGAAAAGATTGAACAGCCATTTGTCTGGGATGGGATAAGACTAAAAACTCTCCAAGGTCCCTTCCAGATCTGTCATTCCATGATGAGTCCATCATTCCATGATTCTATGAAAAGTAGGTGTGCTGTTCTGAATATTGGTTTGCCCTACTTGGGACTAAACCTAATGATAACTAGGATGAGCATGTTTCCTTTATAAAGTCAGATGTCCCTTTGATCTATGAATGTTTGGGTAGCTGTCTTATGACATTATCTTCTGCAAACCAGGCATACTGTACATCTTCATAACCTAGCAGTTGAATATCCATAATTTGTTCTCTCAAGTCATCATAGCCCAATTTTTAATATAATTGAAAGCAAAAATGATTAAACACAAGTTGAGGGTCATATTAACTTCATTTCACCAATTTCTCTTGCCGGTCACATCTATCCAACCCATCAGAGTGGGGAGGCAGGGAATGTTGCGGGTCCCATCCCCTAGGGCAGTGATGGCTAACCTTTTCAGCCCCAAGTGCCCAAAGCGTGCATGTGCGCATCCCCAAAATGCAATATGCATACATTTCCCGTGCATGTGCCCTGCCCTTCTGCATGCCCCTCACCCCCCCCCCCACATGCATGGCAGAGATCCGAAGATGAGCTGGCTGGCAGGAAGCATGTGTGTGAATGCACGATGGGGCCGAGCTGGGGCGACAGCTTACATACCCACAGAGAGGGCTCTGCGTGCCACCTCTGGCATGCATGTCATAGGTTCTCCATCATGGCCCTAGGGAGCCGTGACCTGTTGGGACCCAGAAGAAGGGCCTTCTCCATGGTGGCTCCCTCTCTTTGGAACATCATCTCCCCAGATATTCATACAGGGGATACATCTCCCCTCTCTCTATTGCTCTTCCAGAAGGCGCTGAAGACCTGGTTCTGCCAGCGGGCCTAGGGAACCCAGAGAGGGATGGAGCCCATCAAATGGCTCATGTGAAGTGCTGTCACCAGGGCAGGGGGTGTTTTTATTATATTAATTTATTATCTGACTCTTCTTTTATTGGTTTTATTGTTTTTACATGAGGCTTTATATCCTGTAAGCCTCCTTGAGTTGCCATGTGAGAATAGGCAGCAATAAAAATAAATAAATAAAATTACAAAGTGAAATGACCTTTAATTTAGTTTTTGATTCGGTCCTGCCTACTTTTGAGAAGATGGCCTCCAAAACTCAGCGCAGATCACATCCTAGAAAAAAAGGAAGCTGCATCCCTCTTCTCCCTGCAGGTCTTTTTTGGACAATGTCCAGCTGTTTCTTATTGACAATAGGATTGTAACTCAAAGGCTGCAGATGGCTGACCGTACAGAAAATAATCACTGATGAAACTCTGCATCGATTAGCTGCTGGGTTCCAATTGATTGTTGAATTATCTGCACAGTAGGATTTCAGGCTTTGTTTGTCTGGTTCTACAAAATCATGAAAGAGCATCTTTCAACCCCTCCTCGGTTCCTACCTGATGTTGAATTAAGATGAGCCAATTAAAAAAAACAGGGGTGGGGAGAATAAAAGAAAACAGGAACAAGGCAAGACAACAACACCTTTTGTATCTCGTCTGCAACGAATGGTATCAGACAAAAGCCCAACAATATTTATGCCGGGGCGAGATCTCTTGTTCCTTCAAGGACAGATTTGCAGTGGTGAGGCTGTCAATCATTGTTGAGGTCTAAAAATAATAATAATAATAAAGGAACTGGAAAGAAGGAACTGGAAAGAATCAAAATTATTTTTTTTAAAAAAATAGGAACATTGATTTTTAGAACTCTTCATCTGTTTCAAGCTTAATTCACATGAAGCATTCCTTCAAAGCAGGATTGCACTCCAGGGAGGGTTTCTACACGCATGCAGAGGCCCATTTATAGGAAAACCTAGTTAGAAAAGAACTGGAAGGGACCCTGGAGGTCTTCTAGTCCAACCCCCTGCTCAAGCTGGAGATCCTATGCTATTTCAGACAAGTGGCTGTCCACTTAAGAAACCTCCAGTGTTGGAGCACCCACAACTTCTGAAGGCAAGTTAACTGGTTAATTGTTCCCACTGTTAGGAAATTTCTCCTAATTTCCAGGTTGCTTCTCTTCTTAATTGGCTTCCATCTACTGTTTCTTTTTTTGCCTTCTGGTGCTTTGGAAAATAAGTTGACCCCCCTCTTTTCATTGTGACAGCCACTCAAATCCTGGAGAACTGCTATCATGTCACCCCTAGTCCTTCTTTTATCTAGACTAGCCATACCCAATTCTTGCAACTGTTCTTCATATATTGTAGTCTCTAGGCCTTTAATCATCCTAATCATTAGTGTCAGATGAGATACTTCCGTGTTGTGCTGATATGCTGTGTTGTGATATTTTGATATCTCATTGGGGCAGAATGGATGGTTTATGAGCACAAAAATTTTCATCATCCATCACACCTATCTCGCAGACCCCAAGAACTCTCTTCTTTGGACCTCGGGTGTACATTATAGCAAGCCATGGTTTATTTAGTTAGGGCTTATTGAATAAATCATATGCTTGCACAATAAACCAAGCTTGCAGAAGTGTTGCAATGATATATGAGAACGACCTTGGGAGACAGGAGGAAGAGCTGCAGAGTAGACAATAGTTACATAAGAGGATGCTGAGTCTGCAAAAGGAATTGGGGCATGGCAAAAGTCTCAGTAGGGATCATCCCTACTTCCTTGGACTCTAAAGGGGGAGAGATGCACTTTTAGACTTGCAAGATTATATTAATGTAACTTTACAATAAAATTAATTAGTACTTCCTGATACCTTCTTTCCTGGACCAGTTCATAATACTCATATAGGTTTAAACCCAATCTTCCTGTTAATCCCTTTTTGTTTTCTGTAAGAAGCATTTCACAGTGATGGGTGGGATTGTTTTCATTAGATCAAACATCTCAGATTCTCCACTTCGGAATTATGACACCAACCACCCAGGACCAACCTGCTTGGTCAAACTAAACACCTGTAAAAAGCATCTAGGAGTTTTGCTTTCCATGTGAATTTCTTGTTTTAAGAATTCATCTGGATTTATTTTTTTTCCTTTTGTAGAATCTCATCCCTACATAACGCGCTGCTCATTGATTTTCCACGGAGCCAATGGAACCTAAGACCAAATATTGAAAGCAAAGAGAGTGGGGGAAAAAAGCCCTGCAAAACTAATTTTGATGAGGTCTTTAAGTGCCACGGTGAAAAATGTAAACAGCTTTGACACCATAGTTGTGAGAGGTCTGAACAGCAGGGGAGGAGTAAACAGGTGTGCGATAGCAATCATTAGCATATGTGTATGAACTCATGAGATGTTAAGTGTTGTCTCATGCAGAGGTGTTGAAAGCTTGGCTGAAGTGAAAAACCAGGAGAACAAATGAAACAGTATCCATTCCTTGGACGTGTCTGCTGGAATCATCACATTATAAGGCAGCCAAACTATTTCAATTTAATTGAAAGCAAGATTAATTTGAATCATGGGAAGGGGGCATTTTACTGGTCAGGGCCTTTTAAAAAATTGAGTGAGAACAAGAATGGTGTTGAATGAGAAATTGATACAAAATCAGCAGGGTCAACTTTTACAGAAAGACCAATTTATACATAGAGCCAGTCTGGGTCTAAGTGGTTAAGGCACCAGGCTTAGGTGATGAGGAATTCTAGTTCCATCTTAGCTATAAAAGCCAGATGGAGGACTTGGGTCAATCACCAGGAGATAGTGAATTCTAGTCCCACCTTAAGCATGAAAAAGACAGGGAAACCCTGGGCCATTCACCAGGAGATAGTCAGTTCTAGTCCTACTTTAGACATAGAGAAAGCTTGCTGGGTGACTTTAGGCCAATCACCAGGAGACAGTGAGATCTAATCCTGCTTTTAGCATCAACATCAACTGGGTTGGACATTATCTATCCTTAAGAAAAGAAAAAGCAAGTAATCATAGGATTACACATTAGACTCACTCAACCTAAAAAGTCTATGAGAAGAAAAAAAAATCTACTTCTGCAAAGGTCAACTCAGAAAGGGAAAATAGATTCCACTACAAGCAATGTTCAGGAACAGAATGGCAATGGTTCACTTCTGAGTCTTGCTTTAGTTAATTTGGCTCAACATTAATATTTTCTGATCCTTGTCTCCCCACGTCTGAGAACTGAACATTTTGTTTTGACCTTTAGCTGGATGTTCCAAACACAAAAGTGACTAGACATCTTTGCTACATCCATTTTCTCTTTTGTCTTTTCTCCAAAGAATTATGTAATTCTTTCCTTGTTCCATTTTGTTTACACTGCTTGCAGTTATGACCAGAAATTGTTCTCTGAAGTTTTCTTCACTGAAAATATTTACCAGCTGAAATAGCCATTGTTAGAGTTTGTTTTAGGAGGCAGGTTCTGGCAAGACTGTAATAGGAAGAGCTGGTCCTTTCCAACTTTTTTCAGTTTAAAATTGGACTTGTCATCATTCTTCTCAGTGTATTGTCAGTATGAGAAATAGTATTGTTTATTTAACTGTATAATTTACAAAATGTTTGTAATTGTTTCATTGTTCATCCTTCTCCAAACAGATGAAAGATTGAGAAGAAAAAGCACTGAATCTATTTTGTTAGTGGTGGTAATTATAAATATTATTAGTTTAACTGAATATGTAGACAGCATCACTGCTGGAGTCTTTTTAATTACTTGAGTCTATTTTGAAGCCTTAGGACTAAAGGAAGAAATGAGATTATGAATATCAGTCTTGAAATAATCAAAGATTAATGCCCATCCAGCATTAATTGATTTCCTGAAGCCTTATTATGCTTGACTCTACTAGAGCATTTTTTGAATTATTAGGTTTCTTGGTAAAAGTATTCATCAGATTGCTAAGGTTACAGTGACCTTCAAGTAATATTTTGTTTGGAGGGTGTTCACACCATTTTTCTTGCATGCTTTGATTCATTACTGATGTGCCATCCTTAACAACCATATAGATAGGACTTCTTCAGGAAGATCTGTCCAACCAAGATATTCATGTTTTCAAACTGGTCCACTGCAACTGTTATTGACTTTTTTCTCTCTTTTCCGCCTTTCCCAGCATTGCTGATGTATCAAGGGAGCTGGTTCTTCTCATAATGAGTCCAAATCTCAGTCTTGACTAGTGGCAATTGCCTAAAACAGTTTTATTGGCAAGATTTTGGAAAAGTCTGCTTCCTAGGCTGAGAAACAGTGATTGGCCCAAGGTCAGCCAGCTGGCTTTGTGCCTAAAGTCATCTTAGAACTCAGAATTTCTAGCCTGGTGCCTTAACCTCTGCACTGAACTGGCTCTTTAAATATATTCTAGCAGTTACAAAGCAATAATGGATGAGTAAAATATCTAAAGCATTTTAAGAATCCGATTAACCTCTCTACTAATTTCTTAGAATGTTCCCGATCTTGTCTAAATACAACTGGAAGATTTTTCCTCAGGGTTTAATGTCAATTAAATATCTCAGGTTGACTAGACTTCAGTGGTTCTGGAGAAGAACTAAACATTGACTTATTAGCTAATAGCACATTGAACAATCAGCTACTCTCGCTGGTTTTCATCCTCACTTATCATTGAAAAGAGAGGCAAAAGCATGCAGAATTGTCTATGGCCAGGATCATAAAAATCTTACAGGGAGCTGAATTTCAAAGCAGGCATTACTATTATGAAGTTTGGTTCATTCTCAGCTGGGTGTGAGAGACAGAGAAACCATTTTTTAATAATCCAGGATTAAAATGCAATCAACTAGATATCCTGGTTAAAAGGACTATTTACATTGGACATGGTTCAAAACAGGCCTCTGTCTCTATGAAACTTTTCCTCTGCAGTAAAGTCTCAAGGTTTTCTACCAAACCATGACAAGAGAATTCTGCCATTCTCTCCTCCACCCCATTGCCTCTTCCCCACAAAAACCAAGAATATGTGGAACTATCTTGTCCCTTATAGTTTGCAGTAAATATGCCAAGTAAACTTTCCCAATAAATGTAATTGACTAATTTTCAACATCGAGTAGAAAGGGAGTTGCATTTTCATAACTTAATTATAGTGTCAGCAGGTTGCCAATTAATTAATTGGGCTTTTTTTCCCCCTTCCTCTTTTCTGTGTAGTCTTAGCTGTATTTAATTAGTATCTGGCTGGGAAGGAGAGGAAACTCCTATCTTATATTTGGCTAAATGCCTTTTTTTTTTCATGGGTGAAGATGGTTTCTTCTGTGCTGTGGCTCATTTCTAATTGTAATGTTTATGATTGTGCCAACAGGTCAGCCTATCTGAACAGTTATCAGTGGAGGCCTGGGTGATTTCTATAAGTAGAAGTTCCAGCTAATTTGTTTCTCTGGCTGTTCTCAAATAAGATTAGCTTGGCCACAGTGATTTATTCTCAGATAATCTCCAAAAGCCATCTATTGTAATGTGTTCCATGCAGGATGCTTCCAAAACTGGTCTAGAAACTGAAGATGGTATAAAATGTCAGAACGGACAAAACACTGTGAGAGCCAGCTTGGTCTAGTGGGTAATGCATTGGATTAAAAAATGGGCGACTGGGAGTTCTAGTCCCAGTTGTTGGAAGAAATATCCATCTGGTTCAGTTCCAAGCTGGGAGAAAGGCACTGGAGACAAAATGGAGGCTGGAGGCTGATTGGAAAGAGGGCCCATTTATTGATGAAGGAGAAACACATGGGTGGTTCTGGGAAGCTGACCACATGGAGTGGAGAGAGAGGGTGGCTTTTATACCTTCTCTTGGGCTTTGAACATGAGCTTCCTGTTCCTGTGCAAGAACATGAATTCTATTGGCTGTTGTCAGACTCCCATGAGGCCATGTGGGGTCAGTTTGTCTGAGATAAGTTTGGTTGAAGCTTGGACTCTGATGCAGTGTCCTTAGGAGATTGTCCAATGTGGTGAGCTCTGCTGCTAGTGGGTTAATCCTATGATGTCCTGGAGGGTCACGTCTTAATCCCATCACCCTGAAATGGAAGGTCTTTCATTTTGTGGATAGTATGGCCCAGTCTTTAATGGACACAAAATATCTGCTGGGCGGGATGGATCTGGGGCTGAATTTCTGTCTCCCTTAAGACTTTTTATTTCTCTTTTAGGGGAAATATTTTATCCTGCCTTTTTTAAATATTCCTCAAAATATTTCATTCTACTAGGAGAGGGATGGGTGCTAACGTTTTACACACTTTAGGGATGAAAGCCAATAGGGCAATTTTTGACCAATTGTCAGAAGACAGTGAGTTCTAGTCCTGTCTTAGGCCGGATATAAATCTAAAAAATAGCAGTAAATATAGCATGGAAGCCAAGTTCAAGATGTTTCTAGTATGATATAAAGCTTGGATTATTCAGTTGAAAAAAAGGTTCTAAATAGAGATTTGACTTGGGGAGTGGGGAGTGAATGAATGTGCTGATAGAAGAACTTCTATTCAACTAGTGTATTTAATTATAAATTTATCCCTTATTGGTGTTCTTTAGAATATGATCAAAAATACAAATGTCTTGCTACAGATTAGGACTACCTGTAACCTAGAGATCTTGATTGTACTCTAGTCCCCATAACTGCTAAACAGTGTATTTTGTCATAATTCTCTTTTTTTTTAAATTTGAACTTAAATTTACTTCATACCTGCAAAGTATATTCCATGTGTCATAAACGTGGTCTGAAAAATAAACTGGAATTAGCCACAAAGTTAAAAGGTTTTGAAAGAGGTCAACTATATAAAGTACATCTCAATTTGGATATTTAATCTGAGGCACATCTCATAAAATGCTGATATTGAAGCCTGTGCATTCAGAAATGTCTGCATGCATTTTCTATCTTTAATGCATGCAGTCTTCAGGATGCATTTAAAAAAAACAACTGCTTTACGAATTGCATTGCATAAAAACAGTGGTGGTTCATGGAAACACCAGTGACATACTGTCCTAATAAAATGTAAAATTAATGAATCTCTCAACCTTCCCTACCAGTTGCTGAGAAAGTTTGTGTTCTCTTGTCCTGCTGTGGTTTCTGCAAAGCATCTGCTTGCTCATTATTTATTAATTGATTTGCAATGGCATCCTTGCTGCTTCAAGCTAACCGACATTCAGGCGTTTACAGTTGGCACTAAACCCAAGAGTAACAATATCACAATGCATTCACAACATACCTGAGTATCAAGCAGTAATCATGGTGCAATACCTCAGCATTCCTTCATTGAGTTGTTAAAAGGCCTTCTGAAAGCTGATGGGGTTGGCAGGGATGGGTAAACTGACCATTTTGATCCAAGAAAAGAATAGATAAAGATGAAGGTTCTCCTCGCACATACATGCTACTCATTTCTGACTCTAGGGGATGGTGCTCATCTCCGTTTCAAAGCCAAAGAGCCAGACATCTCTGTGGTCATGTGGCCGGCATGACTAAACGCCGAAGGCATACGGAACGCTGTTCCCTTCCCACCAAAGGGATCCCTATTTTTCTACTTGCATTTTTACGTGCTTTCGAACTGCTAGGATGGCAGAAGCTGGGACAAGTAACAGGAGCTCATTCTGTTACGTGGCGCTAGGGATTTGAACTGCCAAACTGTCAACCTTTCTGATTGACAAGTTCAGCATCTTAGCCATTGAGCCACTGATGTTAAGAAAAGAATATAAGTACTTTTGTTGCTACACAAGGAGATCGCTTCTGGACTTTGTGCTTGAGGTGGGGGAAAAAATGAAACTTTGATTTTTGGGGTTTTACTGATTAGATTGATTTGTTGTTATAGAAACAGCAAGTTTACACTATTATGAAAAGTAAAAAGTTGAGGTTCGAGGTTAATGCTTGATTCTACTGCAAAAGAGAGAGATGGAATCAATGCTTTTCTCTCTTTTTATCTTTCCCTCCTCTCCTCCTCACTTCTCTTTTCTCCTTCCCTTCCCCTCTGTGTGCTACTGTTTGCTTTTGCTTTTTTTTTTGTATTTTATTCTATAATCTAATAAAATGTTATTAAACGGTTGAAGGCCTTCTGAAATAGCCTGATTTTTTTCCCAGGCTTTCAGAAAATTATAAATGAGTTTCTCACATCTTAGGAGTAAGGTGTTCAGCACAAAAGGAGCTTCTTCCTACTGGATGTTCCCATAATTTGGGACACTCTGAGGGATTTTTTTGTAGCACTGAATGGACATATTCTATCTAGAATAGTGGTCTTGAATATATCCAGGTCTGAAGCCATCAAAGGTTTATAAGGTATAACTAGTACCTCAAATTACACCTGGAATGAATATAGTAGCTGATTTACATGTAGTCCTTGACTTACAACAGTTCATCTACTGGCTGTTTCAAGTTGCAATTGCACTGAAAAAGTGGCACGACCATTTTCACACTTATGACTATTGCAGAATAGAATAAGGAATAGAAAATACTGGAATAGAATAGAATTAGGAATAGAATATAATAGAGTAGAGTAGAATAGGGAATAGAATAAGAATAGAATAGAATAGAATAGAATAGAATAGAATAGAATAGAATAGAATAGAATGGGATGGGATGGGATGGGATGGGATGGGATGGGATGGGACGGGACGGGACGGAACGGAAGAGAAGAGAAGAGTTGGAAGGGACCTTGGAGGTCTTCTAGTCCAACCCCCTGCTTAGGCTGGAAACCCTACAACACTTCAGACAAATGGTTATCCAACATCTTTTAAAAAAAACTTCCAGTGTTGGAGCATGTCACTGTCAGGAAATTCCTCCTTAGTTCTAGGTTGCTTCTCTCCTTGATGAGTTTCCACCTATTGCTTCTTGTCCTACCCTCAGGAGCTTTGGAGCGTAGCTTTGCCTCCTCTTCTTTATGGCAGCCCCTGAGATATTGGAACACTGATATCATGTTGTAGGATCCAATCTGAGACGGTCACCAGGACTAGAGCTTTAGTCTTCCAAACACATTCTGCAAGGTAAGAAGTTCCCTTAGGATGGGTTGCAGCATGAGACTGAAAGCTTGGAAGACTAAACCTCTGATCTTGATGACAGACTCAGATTGGATCCCTTGAATTAATTCATAGACACAAACCAAGTGAATAATTTAATCTGGTTTAGGATGAGGAAGACATCAGGTTCTTTTTGATTTGATTTTAGAAGTAATTGAGGAGTCAACATTGCTGGCAAAATGCCCCATGCTTATATGAAACAAAGCAGGATACAGAGACATAGTGTTGTGGTTTGCTGGCAACCTGTGCAGATGGCAGCAGAATTGGACAGTGGGGAAGAGCAAGGACCAGTCCAGGAGTCTGGGGAGGACTCAAATGTGGGTCCTGTATCTGATGCAGAGATGGGGCCAGGACCATCTGGGAGCTGTGTGCTGACTCCGGAGCCTCCACAGTCTGGCGGCAGCGAGGCAGAGGAACAAGGGGAGCCTGTTCCCAGTGTGCATGTGCGCAGAGCTGCTAGAAGGCAAGAGTAGCTAAGACAAAAGGGGCGACTTGGGAGTAAGGCTTGGAGATGATTGCCCCACCCCTAAGGTATAAAGGAAATGCAAAGGTGGAGAAACCTTTGCAGGAAGCAAAGTTGTTCACTCTGTCCAGATTAAACCTTGAAGCTGTGTGTGGACTTTGTACTTCAGTTGTTTTTTTAACAGTTAATTTGGCACTTAATTTGTTAATTTGGCACTTAAACAGTTAATTTGTTGTTGGCAGCAATTCAAAGGAGAGAAAGGTGGGTGCTTATCTCAAGGGACTGTTTGGGACTCATTGCGGGCTGGGAATGAACATGATTCCCAGCGTTGCAATAAAACAAGAGTTGTTTTAACTAAGTGTGTGCTTAATTATGGTCTCAGGAAGCCTTGGTCAGAATACATAGATTTATACTTAGTCACAAGCATGTGACTATGCATATGTGTCTCTGTGTGTGTCTATACATGGGTGTGTCTATCTGTGTCTGTAGTGTGTGTGTCTTGATAGTTTTCTAGAGGAAATAATACAGTAAGCTGTGCCTCCAAGTCCTTCTGTGCCTTTGTTGTCCTTGGCTGGAATGGCAAAGTAAGCATTCGTGATCGGCAGCTGTCACAATGACTGAGTTAAAGTTTATCTAATCATTAATGCCTGAAAGCAGACCCTTTCCACTTTCCTTGGAGAATTGTTAAATCAGTGACTCCTTTCTGACCTCTTCTTTCAACTGTGAAAGGAAGTGAAAAGGCTCGGTTTGACACTTCTCAAGAGTTCAAGTAGAATGATGGGTAGCATTTTATTTTGTCTCTATTTCTGGATGCAAAAGCAAAAGAGGAAGATTAAAAAAAAAGTTCTGTATCTGTCTCTCTGTCTGTGCACGTGCACACGCGTGCACGCACACACACATACACACACACACACAGAGAAACACACTAAACTTTCAAGCAGTGGAATTTCAATTCCCCTCTGTACCCTAATTGTTCTGAGACAGATGTGGCCCCGTAACCTTGAATAGAAAAATAGGACTGAGTGCCAGCATGAAAAAGAAGAAAATATGATGATTCTTTAAATAAATTGCCACAGTTTTAAACACCTTGGAACTGACTTATTTGTTGGCAGTTGACTTTAACTTCCAGCTCCTTGGTTAGTCACCATTCAAAGGTATTTAATTAATATCTTCAAGTAATGACCCAGAGGTTTTGCTTCCCCTGGATAGATTCATCTCCAGCTACATTTTGTCACTTGCACCAGAACTTTCTTTTGTTTTATTTTTAATGTAAAGCTATTTAAGTATTAAATGATAACATGAGATTCTCCTCTATTGGAAGCATATGATGCCCTGAACTGAAAGGTTTGCTTTGTGTGGGATTTGCTTATCTGACACCATGTAAAGAGGGTGCTGTTGACTCTTGAAGCTCCAAATGGCTTAGGTCCTGATTATTTTAGAGACCGCATCTCACTATTAATATAATCAGATGGAGGGGTCATTCTGAAAGCCTTCTCTGCTGCCAGAAACCTGGCTATCTGGCATGTAGGAGAACCCCTGCATTCCCTCCGGGGGATGTGTTTGGCTCTACTTTTCTAATATTCAGCAAAATGCAAAAACAGGGTGAAAAGGAAAGAAGGATTGTAGGAAAGGAAGAAAGGAGGGAAGGAAGGAGGAAATGAGGGAAGAATGGAAGGAGGGAAGGAGGAAGGAAACTAGGAAAGGAGGAAAGGAAGAAGGGAAGGAGGAATAAAACTAGGAAAGGAAGAAAGGAGGAAAGGAAGGAAGGAGGAAAGGAGGAAAGGAGGGAGGGGGAGGAAAGAAAGATAGGAGAATAGGAAGGAGGAAAGGACGGGGGGGGGGGTGTAGGCCTTTTGCCAAGCATTTATCACCTATATTTTTTACAATAATGATTACAAAGTAATTATATCTCTGATTTTAAGTACACTGTATTTATTTTTATGTTTTATAATTTGCATTTTAATTGTATTCAGTCACCAATGCTTTATGGACAAAATAGACAGGTGGTAATAAGTTGATCGTGATGATGAATGAATGAATCCTAGATTTTAGATTAGAACCTAAAGCACTGAAAAAATATCCAATCTAACGAGTGTGATATTCATTCCATCAATAAACAAAATAGCAAGAGCAAATAGCAAGATTAATTGCTGTTTGATAAAATAATACTAAAAACCCTCACAAGTGCCTTGTGTTAATTATAGAAAGTTGTTTGATACTGTTCTATATAGAATCCTGACATAGAATGGTTTTAGAAATATTTGGCATTTGTGCAAGCATCCAGAATTTTTATTAAAAAGGCTATGAAGACATGGAAAATAACTTTGATAGCAAATAGATATGTAAATTTCAGGATAGGAATTTTTCAAGGAGATACACTGGCTCCATTGTTTGTTTGTTTTTTGCTTTTGTTTTTTACTCTCAGTGTTTTGGATAAAACAATTTTGGGTACAAATGCTCAAAGCAAGATAGAAAAATACTTCACTCATTATACATGGATGATTTGAAGCAATTTTTTAAAGAAAAGAATTGAAATTGAATTCTTACTTAAATACTATTGATAGAAAAGATAGAGGTATATGGAAAGGTGGCTGGTTTGAAAATAAATAAAGATAAAACAAAGATCTTGACAAAGAATATGCTATCAAGACAAAAGGGAGAACTGGAGGATATATTGAAAATTCAGGTTACGAATGAGATCAAGTATTTGGGGATACATTTGACAGCAAGATGTGGTACACTAAAAAAGAATAACTATATCAAACTTAAGCAGCAGATAGCGCTAGATGTGGTGAAATGGGAAAATTTACAACTGTCATTAATAGGGAGAATATCAACAATCAAGATGAATATACTACCCAGAATTTTATATTTGTTCCAAACAATTCCAGTTAGGCTTGGAAAAGATTATTTTGAAGACTTAAATAAAATTGTGTTGAAATATATATGGCAAGGTAAGAAAGCAAGAATAAAGTTAAAACTTTGTAAGATGCCAGAATAAGAGGAGGATTTGGTTTGCCTAATTGGGAGTTGTATTACAAGCTACAAATTTGATGTGGGTTAAGGAATGGATAACATTAAGAAATACTAGATTGTTGACATTAGAAAGACATGATCTGTTGTTGAGGTGGCATGCTTTTCTATGGTATAAAGGAACTAAAACACAGGGGTATTTTAGAAGACATTATATATGGGAGTCTCTGTGGTTAAACTGGGAGAAGACTAAAAGGCAATGTTAAGTCTGCCAATGAGACTTCCTGTTCATATCTGTAGTTAATTCAGTTGCAATAATTTATTTGACCTGGGACTTCTGCTCAGCAACAAAATCCACAAGGGTAACCAAAAACAAAGCTGCTTTCTTGTTATGGTTGACAGTTTTTTTTTTTTTTAACATTAAGCATTTTATTTAAAGAAAAGCTCTTGTGCAGTCCTGTCATCAGGATTTCCAGATAACCTGAACCCCTGAGAGAGCATCTATCTAAAGAAGTTTCTTTTCTTCTCTCATACATAAACTGTCTCATTCAATATGGTGCAGTTGAGATTATTACAAGGGAGATATCAGGCAAGGAATTCATTACATCAGAGAAAATCAGTTGGGTAATATGTATGGATATTTTTTAATTTTCTCTTGGATTTGTCCATCATGTTCCTCTCTTTTGAGGTGGGGGGGACATTTCCCCACTTTTAGAAAGTATCTCAGTATTAGAACAAAGCGGGGGGGGGGGGTAATGCCCTCTAAATATGTATATATGTACTAACCTCAGCTTGCATGGCCAGTACAAGAGATTCTGGGAGTTGACATCCAAAATACCTAGAGGAAACCTTTTAGCATCTTCATTAGAAGTTTCAGTAGAATCTTCGCAACCATACATGTTTTAACTCCATACATATTTTAGCACAGTTTTATAAAATCTTGTAGACCATCAAAGCAACATATCATTCCAATGGTGTGCAACCATTTTACAGAGCCATTGTGCCAAGTGTTTCTAGTGGGCCTATGGGACATCATTAGAAAGAGAGTGGAATTGTGTTCCTACTATTATTTCAAATTACATTAAAATTCAATGGGCTGGTAATAAAATAAGGTGGGAAAGATAAAAACAAGAGCAGTAAAATTATTTTGAATCCCTGAAATCATGAACGTTTAAAGGTCTGGCTATCTTCTCTGTTCAAGATCTTTTTTGAAAGTAGAGAAAGCGGGGAAGAGGACTATATATCACCTGAAGAAGTGTTATATAGTTCCATGGAAGGAAAGAAGGGCTAGTATTCAAATAGCAATAATTTTCTGCATAATTTATCAACATAGATAATAATGAGAAGAAAATGCACCTAGCTTGGGAATAATGTCCTTCAAATTTTCACGCAATTTTTCAATCTGCATGAAAAGAGGCATGGTGGCTCAGTGGATTAAAGATACTGGAGATGGTTTCTGCTCCAGGGGTTTGAGTCCTAGCACCGCGTGTTGGGATGAGCTCCCATCACTTGCCTCAGCTTCTGTCCACCTAACAGTTTAAAGCATGTTCTGTGCAAGTAGATAAAATAGATGCCACTTCGGTGGGGGGAATGAGCTGATGCTCCATGCAGGCAGTCAGAATTCTACCACCTGAGCCTTCCCTGTGTGCCCAATTGCAAGGCAACTCTAGGGAGGGAGGAGGCCTTGGGTGACACTGCAAGGAGAGCCATGTGTCTTTCTTCTGGTGTGAAGCCAGCTCACCTTCTTGTGGTGCATCATGGGGAATGCATGAGCCTTTTCTACAACAGAGCTGGTACCTGGGAAGCCAAAGTTCTACTCTGCAATTGCATTGTAGTCTCTTGACTAATATAACAATGCCATAAAACAACATGCACAATTCATTACTTTACCATATCAAAGTTCTTCCCATCATTCTATTGCTTGCATATGTCCGTAACTTTAAAAAGGTCTCTCTTAAATTACAAATAGTGCTGTGTTTTAAGGACAACTTATGAGGAAAATGACTTTCCAGCCAGGGAAATTTTTAGCACTTGGCTGAGATCCAAGAAGTGAAGACTTCATAATTGATTGCCATGGCCCTGCTAAATCTGCAGCTAAATTATGTAGAGTTAGTAAATCATCCTGTGAATTTTTAAAACACCATTCTCATTAGCATTTGTAGTTTGATAATTAGCAATGCATTCTTTCTCAGGAGTTACAGGTCTAGCTCATATGAGAGTGATAAATGGATCTGGAGGCTATTTTGATGAGGTTTTTGGTTCCAAACTTTGCTTCTTACTTCAAATGAAAATCTTACCAGGGATTCCCTGAATAAGATGTGTATCTTCTGAATCTATGTCAACTACAACCTTGTAGAAAGCTGCTTTTTATGAAACAGAATTATTTTCAAAATGAGAGGCTTTCTCTAACATAAATAACAAGAAAAAAAATCAAGGAAACAGTTGGTCCACTAAAGAGAGAATATGGCAAGGAAGTAACAGGCAACAGGCAACTTACCAAATTTGCATATGATACTAAGCTGGCAGGAATAACTAACACCCAAGAAGATAGGCTCAAGATCCAGATGGATCTTGACAGACTAGAATACTGGGCCATATCTAATAAAATGAAATTCAATATAAAGAAAAGTAAAGTCCTATACTTAGGGAAGAAAAACCAAAAGTACACATAGAGACTGGGTGAAACCAGGCTCAAAAGCAGTAACTGTGAGATGGATCTTGGAGTCTTAGTGGACAACCAGCTAAATATGAGCAAGCAGTGTGCAGCAGCCACCAAAAAAGCTAATGCAATCCTAAGTTGTATTAACAGAGGGATACAGTCAAGATCAAGGGAAGTACTAATATCACTCTACAAAGCCTTAGTAAGACCACACCTAGAGTACTGCATCCAGTTTTGGTCATCACATTATAAAAAAGATGTTGAGACTCTAGAAATAGTACAGAGAAGAGCAACCAGGATGATTAGGGGACTGGAGGCTAAAACATACAACAAATGGTTGCAGGAACTGGGATTGTCTAGTCTAGTAAAGAGAAGGTCCAGGGGAGGCATGATAGTGGTCTTCCAATATTTGAGGGGTTGCCACAGGGAGGAAGGGGTCAAGCTATTTTCTAAAGCTCCTATTGGCCAGACAAGGAATAATGGATATAGGCCAGACAAGGAATAATGGAAACTGAACCAGGAGAGATTTAACCTGGAAACAAGGAGAAACTTTCCAACAGTGAGAACAATCAACCAATGGAACAGCTTGCCCTCAGAAGTTGTGGGAGCGCCATCAGTTGAGACTTTCAAGAAGAGATTGGACTGCCATTTGTCAGAAATGGTGTAGGGTCTCTTGCTTGGGCGGGGGGTTGGACTAGATGATCTACAAGGTCCCTGCCAACTCTGATTATCTGTAAGATCTGTAAATCTTGAGTATGGTTGGATAGTTAACCAACAAGAAGCTGATCTAGAGTTGAGTGAAGTCTCCACTTTAATGCATTAGTCCATGTATAGCAGTAAGCCATAACTTGGTTTTATCTTTCCTTGGTGTGTGAATTTATCCACTTTAGTATCTAAACTTAGTTAAATGTATATTCCAACCACAGCGAGTTGTGGATTATTTAATAGACCATAAGTAGCACAAATTGCACTAAACCATTTGATCATTTGAAATGAACGTCTGGCTAGGAAGTTCAAGCACAACAACTTCTGTAAAATTAACGATTGGGAAAGAGCATGCATAGGGTTAGGTACTGCATGTAGCTTACTAATCTTTAGTTTCTTCAATTATTGAATTAAACACAAATCATCACAGTATTCCAAGCATTAATGAGAAAGACAATTTTTCATGGATTGTAAGGTGTGAAGTGATATTAGATCTCACCTTAAATTAGGGCTGTCATATTAGGATTGAAGTCTGTCATTGGATAGCAGCAAAGTTACAATTTCCCTTATCTCTTTGTTGCCAGGTACACTAACATTAATAAATTAGGATGAAGCAATAGGGTGCCTTGTAATTAACACTGCCAAGATCTGAGTGAATTATAAATCACCCCCAACATTATTGATTTATCATAACTAATTTCATACATATTAATCAAGTGTTGTCTTGCAAGAGGGGAACAAAGATATTAATGTGCACTCAGTTTTCTTGAACAGGAAGAGGTGTTAGCTATGGTGCTATGAATCATAGAATCACAGGATATAAGTATTGAATGTGACCTTAAAAATCTTAAAAAATTTAATCCAACCACCTGTCCTTTGCAGGAATCTAATGTTTTTTGTCAAGAGAGAAACGTATAATAAAATAAATACCTAGTTTGTGGCAAGAACTTTAGATTTGGTTGGAGAAAACGTACCTGATCAACCCTTTTCAATTGCTCCCACCTGAGAGCAATTTGGATAGTCTGAAAAGAGAAATTTTCTTCTTTTAGCTCATTTGTGATAGAAATTTGTGCAGCTTTTAATGGCCAGGAAGACAAATTTAACTTTGGGAAAAGACTTATCAAACAATTGTTGTGCATGTTGGCAATGGTAGGAAATTGTGCAATTTGTAGCAATTGTGCTCAAAAGCTGTTTGGAGGCTATATAAAGTCTGACCAAACTTTGAGACTCCAGGATACCCACGCTGGATTAAGTATTACAAATATATTAATAATCTCTCTAGGCAGAAATATCTGGAATGATGCAATCAAATTTTGGGTGTGACTGAATTTGATCCTCGAGGCTCAAAATTATAGGCTGAAAGATGGATTTTCAGTTACAAATGTTTCCCACTGCTTTGTTGAGTTTTTAAAAGTAAAGTCAAATCCCATTCATGCTTAGTTCACAAATGTGTTTTCAGTACAGAACTACCTAAGAGGTTAAATATTTAAGGTAATTCACTCAGATCTGTTAGTGTGGGGTCATCTCCCATTGAACAATTCAGCCATAAGAAAACTAAAACAGACAGATTGGGTTTAGAGAACAAATTTCAAAAGTATTCTGCTTCAGAAAGGCTATTGTAAATATACATCTGCAGAGAAGTTTCCCCAGTGAGTGAGTGTGACATAGGCATGGTATTTACATACAGTTCACCAGATCTGGCCTGCAACAATCAAGACGATCACTAGAGGGCAACAAAAAAGTATAATTTTCTGTGCTGTAGCTCTTTCCCACCATCTAGGGGTAACTTAGACTGTTGCAGTTCATAATTGAGAACTGTACGATCAATTTAATATAAGTGGTCCACAGGGAGATCTTATCTTCCATTTTTTTAATAAAAAAATAATTCAGAGTTCCCTTAAACCATCAATACTTCTGTCATCCTTCTGTAGTCATGAACGCTCCAGCACTGGAAGTTTTTAAGAAGAGATTGGATAACCATTTGTCTGAAATGGTATAGGATTTCCTGCCTAAGCAAGGAGTTGAACTAGAAGATGTCCAAGGTCCTTTCCAATTCTGTTATTCTATTCTGTTCTGTTCTGTTCTACTCTACTCACTCAAGAAGAATCATAGAATTAAGAGATTTTTTTTTTTTTTACTTAAGAAATTAAGATCTAGTGGTTAAGCCACCAGGCTAGAAAGCAGGACAGTGGGAATTCTAGTCCTACCTTAGCCATAAAATCCAATTAGGTGGCCTTGGGTCATTCTCTCTCAGCCCTAGCCATCTTAGGAGTTTTGTAGGGAAAATAAGAGGAGGAAGATGTGTTGTATATGTTCTCTGCCTTGAGTTATTTGTTAAAGTAATCAGACAGGAAAGAAAAAGGAAGGAAGGAAGGAAGGAAGGAAGGAAGGAAGGAAGGAAGGAAGGAAGGAAGGAAGGAAGGAGAGAGAGAGAGAGAGAGAGAGAGAGAGAGAGAGAGTATCATTAAGAAAGTGAAAGGGGTTCATTATACAACAGCCTGTAAATGCTAACTTATCACCCTGAAGTTTACTATTTTCTGTGATATAGGAGGATCCAGGATTAATAGGTGATTACAGCTAGAATCTGCTCAATCATTTTCATTACCATCACTCTCTGTTTGCCAGGTTCTTCTAGCCAAGCCACTGTCATATCCTTAACACCTACCATGAGGACAACCCCATTGTCAACGTGTCCTTACCAAAAGACCCTTCTATTCTCAGATCTAGACAAACCCTCTCTTCCTCTAGTCACAAAGAATAAAGCAAAAGGTGAAGTGCCACTAAATAGAGTAAAATTGCAAATCCTTTAAAACCCTTTAAAATTCCTAGGCTGAGCTACGGTTGCCAACCACAGCTTTTTAGGAGCTCATTTGGTTGCAGTACTTGTAAAAGAACAACATCTTTGTTCATTTTTCTTCAAACTCTGAAAATTATCTTCCATTATTCCTGTTTTTCAACCTTTATTATCCATTTAGGGTTTTTTTTCCTGAACACATCTACCTTTTAGAGTGCACTCTGTCTAATAGGCTATCCTATTTAAAGTGCAATTCAATACACAATAATGTGCTACAGGTTTAATAAAGAGAAGACTGTGCTAATGTTAATATATTGTGTCTATAACAGCAGTCCTTACGGGGAACTGACTCGGTGGAAGAAACTAGATTAGAACCTCTCGTGTTTTAGCTGTTCTTGAATGGAGCCAGTCAACACCATTAAAGTGATAGCATTAAAATGGCATTAAAAGGGGAATACTTAATGTTTTTCCTTTAAGTAGGGAAAGGTACCCCCGTTTGTGCTGACTTAACTTTGTAATCTTTATATTAACTGGGTAAAGTAAGGCAAATGGAATTGAACTTTAGTTAGTAATGGTGGATTCAGATTTAGTGAAAATGAGTTGAGTTACTTTTAACATTGGCTTGAGTTGCTTGAGTTGGTTTTAAAATTAATGTGATTTACTTTTAGCATCCCAAAATGGTTTCTGAACACAAAAGGACATAGGGCATAGGTGCAGTGTGTGGGTGTGTATGTGTGTGTATGTCTATCTTTAAGTCAATCTTTATTCTGGGTAACTCTACACTAGCCCTTGCAATTTTCAGGGCAAGATTTTGAAAGTGGTTTACCGTTGCTGTCTTCTTAGGGCTCTGAAAAAGTGACCAGACCAAGGTCAACCTTTGTCCCTAAGATAGGACTAGAATTCATGGTCTCCAACCAGGTGCCATAAACAGTGCGTCAAACTTGCTCTCTTATCTTGGTACTGAAGAAAGTTAGCACCTAGCCCTCTTAGAAGAATGAAATATTCTAGGAAATATTAAAAAGGCAGAATATTTCCCTTAAAAGAGAATTAAAAATCTTAAAGGAAACAGAAACTCAGCCACTGCTCCCTGCCCCCAGCAGCTATGTTGGTGCCAGCCTATCTAGAAAACAAAAGACCCGAGCTCCAGGCTGATAGGATTAAGATATGACCCTCAGGACATAATATGATTAGCTCTTTATCCATCTAGCAGCAGAGCACAACATGGCACAACCAAGCCCCTACCTTACATCACCCAGCACAGTTCAAATAAATTTATCTCAGACAAACTCCTAGGATTTGCACATGACCCCCTACAGCAACCAATAGGATACATGCCCTTGCCACGGGAACAGGAGGCTCAAGTTCAAAGCCCAAGAGTGGTTTTAAATAACACTGACTCTCCATTCCATGGGATCAGCTACCCAGAACTTCAAACCCATGTTCTGTTCACCATTAAACCATCTTTCCAAGCAGCCTCCATGTTTCCAGTGTCTTTCTCCCCACTCGGAACTGAACCCAGATGGACGTTTCTTCCAACGGTACCGATCAAAACTCTGATTATTTTTCCAATATTCCTGTTACTTCGTTCTAGTAACTAAATGTCAGAGCATATTCTTTTGGTTTGTTTCACTTGTCAATGAAAGATTTAGCTCTTTGATTACAGACATCATCCATTAGCGCTCTTTTCACAAGAAAGAGATAAAAGAATATATATGGAAAATATTTCTATAATTAAATTATTAACATGCTTTTAGAAGTCTCATTTTTGTAGCAATTAGTTTTTTTTAAATGTAAATTGATTTGCTTTTGGGGTGTGCCTGAAACATGTGTATCTGGAGTTGCTTATCAAAAAATAAAGCAACCTAAAAAACCCAAACTACTCTAATGGCATGGAGCACATGCCTGTTTTAATTTTACCTTCTTGAAGCTTCGTGAGGATTTTTTTTTTACATCAGTAAACATCTGAATTATGTAATTACACATTATAATTACCAATTACATGTATTTTCAGTAATTACATAATTTGATGCAATTACATTAATTATGCTAACAAAGCAGCATCTAAAGAAGTGTGGAAAAACAAGATCATCCCCACAAATTGGAAGGAATAAATTGCTCTTCAGCATACGGGAGAAAAACTAAGTCATACATAATTAGCATTAAAAAAAAACACACCAGTCAGACTGATTGTGCTTTGTCACTGTTTTGTGTGAAGTTAAAAAAACATCCCTTCCCACACCCAAAATAAAGTGATTGGCATTGTGCCTAAGATTTGTTTTTACTAAAATAAGTAAGTAAAACTGAAGAATAGAATAAATTTAGTGCATAAATGCAAAACTAAAGTCAGCGTGAGATTGCCTTTTTTGCTATAGTCTCTATAGATTGAATTAAAAATATAGGTAGCAATGCCAATGGCACTTTAACAAAAGAACAGAGTTGGAAGGGAACAAGTAGGTCATCTAGTCCAATCCCCTACCCAAGCAGGAGACCCTACGCCATTTCTGATGGCAGTCTAGTTTCTTCTTGAAAGTTTCCAGTGATGAAGCTTCCACAACTTCTGAAGGCAACTTCTGTTCCATTGGTTGATTGTTCCCACTGTCAGGAAATTTCTCCGTATTTCCAGGTTGAATTTCTCCTTGATCAGTTTCCATTCATTATTCCTTGTTTGGCCTTCAGATGCATTGGATTTAGATGTATATACTACCATATAATGTTTTACAGCACTATGGATCATTTACAATATTAGCATACTTCCCTCAACAATATCGACCTCAGAAGGATGGAAGGCTGAGTCAACCTTATGCTGGTCTGGATCAAACTCCTAGAGTACATAATTCCAGTTTGTTGTCTCGAAATCTTAAATGTCTTATGAAATGGCATTCTGAAATTTGCCCTCTGTTTGTGGCAGATGAACAAGAAGAGGTTGATCCAACCAGGTTTCATGCCTAAGGCGGGACTAGAACTCACAGTATCCTGGTTCCTAGGCCCACCCTTTCACCACCACACCAAACTGTTTCTCATTCTAGAAGACCATTTCCCTCTTTTAAAGAAAGATTGGTTAAAATTGGAGGACTGGATTTATCCTTTTCAGATATGGGACAGGATTAGAGTTATGGGGTTCTTTCCAGTTCAGATCTAATTGTGAGATGGGGAAGCAGACAAATCTACAACCTTTGCGCCAACAGATCGACCATTTAACAAATTTAGCTTAGATATTAATATTTGGCTATGTATGTGTCTTCCAATCCAAAACTCAAATGATGTTACCATCTCCATTTGCCATAAAGAACATCCATCTCTCTGCCCCTATGAGCTGTGAAAAGAACTGGATGATTTCTCTCTTTATTATTAATAATGCTGACTTTTGCTCAGTATTTTTTTTAATGCTTTACAAAAACTGACACCCAGGCTGCCTTGAAGTAATGAAAGCACTTAAATTAGACTTGGGTTCTCTGCCATTTTTTTTTTCCTTCCCCCTAAGTGGGTCAGTGCCTGAGGTGAACTAATTATGAAACTGTCTTTGGAAAGAGTTGAAGCATGTCTCCAGAAGATTCTGGAAGCTTCTATACCATGCACAGCCA
The DNA here is from genome assembly GCF_900518735.1 of Pseudonaja textilis. The sequence continues at coordinate 3,420,123 of NW_020769328.1, read as the reverse complement.
TTATTCCCAGGTGAATTATGCTTCCAGTTCTCCTGTCAAAACTCATTTTCTTAACTATATATCCATACCCACTCCCAGTTCTCTGTGGTTAATTACACAGTGAGTGGAAAGAAATCCAGATAGACTTCACATACTTTAATTCCTTGGATGGTAGCCCTTCAATATTGTCTTGAAATTTTATTTCAGGGGAAAATTCAAGGACAATTGTGGATCATGGGCTTACCAAGCTTGACCACGATATGAGGTGTTTTTATCCCCAAGCCAGTCTTGGCCTGGTGCCATAACTTCATCAATTGCTGGCTAACGTTGCTGAAGCCAAATGTCGTATATTTTATTACATACATACATACGTACATACATACATACATGCATACATACATACACGTATAAGGGATGTGGTGGCTCAGTGGCTAAGACACTGAGATTGTCGATCAGAAAAGTCGACAGTTCAGCGGTTCGAATCCCTAGCACCGCAAAGTGGGGTAAGTTCCCATTACTTGTCCCAGCTTCTGCCAACCTAGCAGTTCAAAAGCATGTAAAAAAATGCAAGTAGAAAAATAGGGACCCCTTTGGTGGGAAGGGAACAGCATTCCGTGCGCATTTGGCATTTAGTCATGCTGGCCACAGGACCAAGGAGACATCTTCAGACAGCGCTGGCTCTTCAGCTTTGTAACTTTATTTACCTTTACACCTCTCTGTGTGTGTTTGTGTGTGTAAATAAAAATGTGAACAACAAAAGAGACACAATTCTGTTGTTTTAAATCAGAATGGATATTTTCTTACAGAATGCTGAATAATACAGTTGGGAGGGACCTCGATGGTCTTCTCGTCCAATCATCTGCTCAAGTAGGAACCCTATACCATTTCAGACAAGTGGCTTGTCCATCTCTTCTTAAAAGCCTCCAGTGATGGAGCACCCACAACTTCTGAAGCTTCCACTGGTTAATTGTTCTTAATGTTGGGAAATTTCTTCTTAGTTCTAGGTTGTTTCTCTCCTTGATTAGTTTCCATCCATTGTTTCTTGTCTTTCCTTCTGGTGCTTTGGAAAATGGGTTCTTTGTGCAGCCCTCAAATGATGGAACACTGCTATCATGTCTCCCCTAGTCTTTCTTTTCTCTTGATTGAATTATTTCATATCTTGGGGCAAAGATGGCCTGCCTAGAAGATGGCATGCTGAACGGTGGTTATCCCATGACAAAGATGATTTCAAGACCATGGGCTTAAATTCACTTTAATTCCTCGAACCCAGATCATAAAAGCTTGTTCAAAAGAGTGAGGTTTATCATTTATTAACTTCAGGGACAGCTAATTGATCATGAGTAGGATCCTTAGTATTGTCAAAATTTTTATCATGTATATCATAGGGATATTCAAAATGAGGTCTTACAAATGACTTTTCTAGACTCACTCATTTATTCTGGCTTCTTTTTTTTTCTTTTCTGTGTTCCACCAGAAAACATTGCTTCTATGCTTCAGGTCTTGTGCTGTTCAATCTTAATATACCTGTATTTACATAGCAACCTTCTCCAAAACTTCTAGTTTATTAATAGTCCAGTTTTGGAAGTTGCTCTCTTCTTCAGAGATATTCCTGGCTGGAACTACAGCAGAAGGAAATTTCCCATTTCTCACTCCCAATTCAGCCTGCAGTTGTCGGATTCTCTGGCAAAGTCTGATCCTACTTTGCATCTGAGTTTAGACAAAGATAGCTGGGAGAGACTGAAAACCTCCACAACAGATCAGTTATTTTTCCCAACATTATCTTGCTTGCAGAAGACATAAACATGGGCCAACATTTTTATTTTATATATCTAGCCCTACCACACATGCCTTCAGTCCACTGTAAACATTTCTCATAGGGCCGTTGATAAAGTATCTAGTCTCTTTTTCATAAGAGTACCAAGCATAGAGCTTCCCACATAGCTTTTTTTAAAAAACACACTGCTACTCCTCAAAATATGCCAAGTTGTGCTCATTTGCCTCATAAAGGAAGGCAGATGGCAAGGGATTTTGTTCACTGTTGTTATTTGTGTCATGTTTTAGTGAACTGTAGCATTTTGAATGAAAATATATCCACTCCAGTTCTCATTCGAGGCCCACAGGACCAAATTCAAATTATCCTACTTTGAACACATGAAGCAAAGACACAGGTCTGTGGAAAAGGCTCTCACCATTGAGCCATGGTGGCACAGTGGTTAGAATGCAGTAGGCTATTTCTGCTGACTGCCAACAATTCAATTTTTATCAGCTCAAGGTTGACCCAACCTTACATCCTTCCGAGGTCGGTAAAATGAGGACCCAGATTATTGGGGGGCAATAGGATGACTCTGTAAACTGCTCAGAGAAAGCTGTAAAGCACTGTGAATCAGTATATAAGTCCAAGTGCTATTGCTCGTGCTGGGAAAGGAGGAAGGAGAAAGAAGAATAGACCACCAGCAACAAGGGGGAGTAACAGCAACAAGTTTGTTGTAGTGGCAATGGCTACACTCCTGGAAGTTCTGAAAGTCTGGAAAAGGGCCAGATCATTGTGGAGAAAATCCATGTGTGATTCCTATAATGATGCATTATAAATCAAAATCAATCACAGAATCTATCTATCTAGCTAACTAGTTGGCCAGCAAGCTACCATCCATCCATCTATCCATCTGTCATCTATTTATTTATTTGTTTGTTTGTTCGATTGATTGATTTGTCAATCGCTTACAAGTATAAACATGAGTAAGAATACAGAAAGTAGGTACGATTAAATGTGGACAATAGGACAGGGATGGTAGGCACGATGGTGCACTTATGCACGCCCCTTACAGATGTCTTAGGAATGAGGTGAGGTCAATAGTGGATAGTTTGAGGTTAAAGGAGTGGGGGTTTGAGGATGTAACTACAGAGTGAGGTAGTGCATTCCAGGCATTGACCACTCTGTTGCTGAAGTTGTACTTTCTGAAATCGAGTATGAAGTGGTTTAAATTGAGTTTGTATCTGTTGTGTGCTCTTGTATTGTTGCCGTTGAAGCTGAAGTAGTCATTGACTGGTAGGACATTGTAGCAGATAATTTTGTGTACTACGCTTAAGTCGAACAATCTATCCCAAGGCTTCCTGCATGCCTCGATGTGAGTGATATTGAGTTGGCCACACCTAGCCAATAACATGACCACCAAGCCATGTCCACCCAGTCAGATGACCACCAAGCCACGCCCACCAACTAAGCCATGCCCACAGAACCAGTTGTTAAAAAATTTGAATCCCACCCCTGATTAAGATGTGTCAGCTTGGAAGCTTTGAGTAAAATACGGCTTCCAAATCTGATAAATGGTGGACGTGGATCTCACTGGTGGAGGGGGCAGGATATTCCAGAGAATGGAAGCCTTTTCTCCTGGACCCCTAGACCCCTTGGCTAAATGATAGAGTTCTGAATACACCTGCATCTAATCCATGAGCAGACAATAAGGTAGGTTTTCCATTGAGATTGGAAGCCAATGAATCTTAAAGCAGCTACCAAGACAGCACCTATATTTTCCCCACCCCTTTATGTCATTTCTCTCTCATGCTCTTTTCCCATTTCAGCAAAGCATATTAAACCATGCCTATAATTTAAAAGAAAGCCCAAATCAGTAAATTCTACCAGGTAATATAATGTTTGGGTGGGAGGGTGAAGTAGGGTGATATGCCAAAGCAAGCATGTCCCTTGACTGGGTCTATCTATCTATTAAACAAGATTTATAATTACCCCATATGGACTCTGTGCCTATTGAAACAATATGTACTTGATTAGCATTTTATTTTATTTTAACTTGCTACTTTCTCTCAGATGCACTTCTTCTGCTTTTTACTTTCTTTCAAGATGACCGCTTTTGGCTTCCAATGAATGTCCTTGAGGGAAAAGTCAGACCTATTGACTTCTACACATGCTATTTGACTCGGTATTCAAGTATTCCAAAGACCAGCTAGAGATAATGAAAGACAGGACGCTGTCGCACAATCTTAACTGACAGTGTCAGCTGGATCGAAACTATTGAACAGTTCCTATTAAATTAGCTTAGCTTCATCTCAGCTAGTAAAAGCTGTTAAGCTGACAAATTAGTTGCTTTTTGTGTATAAAAGGGAGAAGTTGAAGCCAAAGCTTCAATAGAATGACGACAGCAGATAAGTCATATCGTGGAATAAGAATTTGCCTAGGGAAGAGCTGCAAACAATTCCTATATATAATCTACTTATATGTTTAGCATTAAATTGTGAAATGCAGTATTTATCCCCTAGTGCGCAAAGATGAGTATTAACTATTACTGGTCGTTAATGAGGGTAATTGGTTTATAATTGGATATCAGATTTTTTAAAATATTTTTTTTTTAATTCCTTAACATTTTGAGCTTTTATTTTCATTGCAAGACTTCTGCAAAATACAGGATTTAAATAAATAATTGTGGAATGAATGCTTTAAAGACATGTGATGTACAGACCTGGTCTTCTTGTAACCATGAATAAAACAGGGTTTTATTGCCATTTTATTGCCATTCCACATTTTATCCCAGGCTGAGGGAATCACAACTTGTTTGTGTCTTAAGTTATGCTTCCTTGTTGTGTTATTTAATGAATACTAATCCTGATAAACCAAAACCCAATATCAAAAATTGCAATGTCTATTGTGCTGTAAAATGAATAGCCCTGTAGAAAATTCTCAGTCTTTTCTTTCACTTCCAAGCAGGGGTATTACTGTGGAAGAGGAGACGAACTAAGGCTGGTCATTCCTACACTCCATTTTTGTCTGATTAGCCTTAATTGCTGTCTGGCCTGAAATATCCATCTTACAAAAAAAATGGGACTTAAACAGAGTAAGGCAAACCCAGGTTGCCTTGATCAGTGAAACTGATGTCCTTGACTGGCTGCAACCAAGAGAGGGGGAAAATGCTAAATTTGACAACTGAAATAAAATCATTTTGTTAGAATTTCCTCTATTCTGCAGAAGTCGGTTGTCAGATATCGAGCAGCCAGTATATTAGCTTGCTTTTGGAGATTTCATGTTAACCGGGTATGTCAGTTCTTCTGCCTGCAGGTACATTTCAAATTTCAGGTTATTTATTTAAATTGAATAGACTTTTTTAAGAGAGAGAGAGAGAGGAGGTGAGTGGGTGGGAAGAGAGAGAGAGAGAGAGAGAGAGAGGGAGGGAGAGGGAGAGAGAGGCTTTCTCTCTCTCTCACACACACACACACAGAGTCATTGTCAGTGAGATGTTGATTTAGATTGCTTTTTTAGTTTGTAACTATGTGACATTGCTAGTTTGATGAACAACTACTGAAGGAAGGTTGGTACTTACTGTGAACAAAAGTAGGTATCTTTCTAGAGTTCGTTTGCAATGTATGCCCTTGCCTGTCATTTTTTTTAAGTAACATTTCCTCCCACCCAATAAAAATGGTTACATAGTTGTTGTTGTTTTAATCAGAAAATTATGTCTGATGATCTGAACTATAATGCTTGGAAACTATATAAACTTACCATAAATGAAGGTGGGAAAATCCAAGTTATAATTTCCAATATTCTGCATTTCTAATAGTCAAGATACTTCATGGAAATCTGGGTGCTTCTATTCATTGATCTTGCTCAATTGTGTGAAGTTTGACCACTGTCATAAACATGTCTCACAAGCTGAAGATGACGTGTAATTTCTTCTGCAGTTTCATCTCCATAACAACAACCTTGTGAACAGCTTGGATCAGAGAAAATATCCTAAATATTCCCACTGGCTTTTAAACAAGAAGATGGATTTCAAATTCTGTGTCCCGTATCCAATATTCTAGCCATGATATCACACTTTTAAATATCATACTATTGTTAGGTCACTATAGTAAAATAATAGTAAGACATCTAGGCCACAGGTACTCTTCCATATTTTCCTGGCTTGTGAATGATCTTGGGAAAATTAAGAGGAAGATAACAAGCCCAATCTGAGGGTGACACGGTGGCCTAGAGTTGGTGATCCTCAGCTAAATTTTTCAGATGGATCTATTTGAGCTGAGGTGAGTGGTGCAGTGGCCTAGAGGTGAACTTCTCACCTCACAATCAGGAGGATCTGAGTTCAATCCTTAGGTAGATGCAGATATCTCTCTCTCTAGGCACAATGAGTTTACATCTGCTGAATAAAACTCCTCATTGGTGACAGGAAGGGCATCTGGCTAGTAAACACTTGGCTCTATTCAGTTGCCCAGACTCCACCCCACAAGGGATTATGAGGTCATTAAAAGAAGATGATAACAAGCCCAATCTGAGAAGTAAAAGCCCATCTAAAGACTTCCCTGTATGGGAAAAAAAGTCACCAGGAAACATTAGTCACCCTGTTTAAAAATTTTGCGCCGTGTTTCTTTTGGCTAGGAGAGCTTTCCCTTCCCTTCCATTCAAGAAGAGAGCCTTTTATTGACATCAGAAGGTATTGTCTTTCTGTCCCTGTTAGAGCTCATGTTGATGGTGCAGAATATTTTTTACACCCTATCAGTTTTCATCTCAAAAAAGACACTTAAACTGAGGACTGTGCATTGCACAAGCTTACTTATGCACTTAGAAAATGACAGATAAGTGACAGGTCTTTACTTACCCCGGGGACTTTTTCCTTTTAGTTCCTAATTGTTCAGGCAATGGGAAGGGGATCTGTTTCAGGCATGTTGTATGTCCTTTCCCTAGGAGGAAAAGAATGTCATGATAACATTGTTAACAAAAAAGATCTTGCCAACACATACAAAGGATTCCGCACATAATTAGGCCTAACTTTGTCTTGCGTGAAGTTTCTCTCTTGCAAGAGATAATAACTGTCCATGGTCCTGAAAACAGAGACTAATACCTCAGCAGCAGTGTCATTTAGAAACAAGAGAATAATAGATGCTATGACTGTCAAAGTAGAAGTAGACCCAGGACACCAAATCAGAATTAAGGATGAATGAAACACTTCTGCCAATTTCTGCTAGCTTTATACAGAATCTTTTTTTTTTTTTAATTGTCTCAAAAGCCAACCTTTATCTCATTGTAATCTCTGAACTTGCCTCAATATTTTTCCTTTTGGTCCAACTCATTACTCTGTCAAAATAATGTTCCAACATTTTCTTGCTTTATATATATCTCACTATACAACTGTACTAATGAAATCCATAAGATAATTGATTGCAACAAAGACAATACAGAAACCTGAAGATGTTGAATGCTTATCCAGTGACTCATGGCAAACCTTTAATAGGCTGAAGACTACTTCATTGGCATATTTATTATTCTTATAACCTTGCAGAACACAGAACATTATACCTTTGCATAATATATCCAACTGATTCTTGGATGTATTTCATAAGTACTGAACTCCAGAATATTTTAACTTTACAATCCAACTAACAGAGAGCCAAAAGGGAGAGGAAAAAAAGCTTTGGCAATTATGTTTTTGTCGCTTTTACTGGTGTAGGATTCAAGTATTTATGAAGGAAATATTCCATCTAGTTGGGCTAATGACCAGCATTTGCATTCTCTTGAGTTGAAATTTTTGGAATGGAATAGAACATGAAGCTTAAGACTCAATATCTTGGCAATGGGTAGATACTTCGTTCCCCTCTTATGTCTTGTATCACACTGATTCAGTTTTCCAAGTAATTTTTTTTAATAGAGCTGAATATAATTCTGCTCATTTGGGAAGTAAATTCTGAATTTTGGTGGCTTGTTGTAAATGCTAGATACAATCTTCTGAGACACTTCAGTGAGAAGAACTAGAATAAATAGAAAAAAACTGAAAGGAAATAAGAATTGGATGGCTATTCTCCTTTTTTCTTAAATTGCTGTACTAGGAACAGATAAATGGTTTCTGAAATTTTATCCAGCTCTAATAGAATAGTCATTGACGTATAACCATTCATTTAGTAACTATTTGAAGCAGTGGTGGGATTCAATTTTTTTTTTTTTTACTACCAGTGCTGTGGGTGTGGCTTTGTGGGTTTGGCTTGGTGGGGAAAGATACTGTAAAATTCCATCCCTCCCCACTCCTGGAGGAAAGTTACTTCAAAATCTCCATTCCCTTCCCACCCCACTAACCTGCTTTGCAGCTCTGTTCTCCTGTGCAGGGCAACCAAAGAAGACCCAGCCAATCAGCTGGGACTCAGGAGGTGGACAAGAGATGGGGCAGGGCCAGTCAGAGGTGGTATTTGCTGGTTCTCTGAACTACTCAGAATTTCCGCTACTGGTTCTCCAGAAACTGTCAGAACCAGCTGAATGCCACATCTGGTTTGAAGTTACAATGGCACTGAAAAAAGGGGTTTATGAACATTTTTCACACTTAGAACGGCTGCAGAATCCACAGGATCATGTGATCAAAACTCAGACACTTGGCAATTGACTCATATTAATGAGGATTGCTATGTCCTGGGGTCATGTGAACACCTTTTACAAACTTCAGACAAGCAAAGTCAAAAGGGAAGCCAGATTCACTGAACCTCTGCAGTGATTCACTTCACAACTATGGCAAGAAAGGTTGTAACATGGGCAAAATCCACTTAGCCCAGCGGTCTTCAAACTTGACAGCTTTAAGACTTGTGGATTTCAACTCCCAGAATTCCTCCTCCAGTCATGTTAGCTCAGGAATTCTGGGGAGTTGAAGTCCACAAGTCTTAAAATTGCCAAGTTTGAAGACCCTTGACATAGCCAAATGTGCATAGCAACAGAAATTTTGGGGCGAATAGTGGTTGTAAGTCAAGGATTACCTGTATTCCAGGGGTGGGATTCTACCAGTTCATACCTATTTGCTAGAACTATTGTTAACATTCAAAGGAGTTTGGAGAACTGGTTGTTAGAAGAAATTACTGAACTAATCCTATAAGGAAGTCAGGAAGGAAACATTCTAGTGTTGCTTACAGAAACTGCCTCTCCATTAACCCTTATTACATTCTTGGCAGGACTAGACTTCCTGTCTCAGGAACTTCTCTGGAGGTTTTTTCTCCTCCTTTGCTGGTACTTTGCTTGTGTGGAGTGACCATTCAAAGTTACAATGGCATTGAAAAAAGTGACTTTTGACCCCTTTTCACACTTACGACTGTTGCAGCATCCCCACAGTCATGACAGGCCAGGAGAGGAGATGCGTGCCTTGATGTGAGTGATGTTGAGTTGGCCACGCCCAGCCAGTCACATGACCATCAAGCCATGCCCACCCAGTCACATGACTACCAAGCCGTGTCCACCTACTAAGCCATGCCCACAGAACCGGTTGTTAAAAAAATTGAATCCCACCCCTGCTGCATTGTGTTCTTCAGGTTTAATCAGATGGAATAATTTGAAAAGATAAATGATTGGGTAAATTAACTTAAGACAGTTAAGGAAGCAAGGTGGGTGGAAGAGGAGAGAGGGAGAGCAACTAGAATTCTGTAGGTAGGCAACAAGCTTTGCCTCTGCATGGAGCTTGAGGTATGACACAGCAGACTTTGTTGACCCATCAATGGTGGACATTATAATTTGGCTCTTTGTTTTTAAAACTGTTCATGAGAACTTCAGTTTCCAAGGCAGTCGTGAATATGAATAAAACAGCTCAGCCAAAGGACACAGAGCTTAATAGCCTGCATGTTAGCTTTGGAAAGCTTTGGGGTAGAACATCAAATAACCAGCCTTCTGTCCCAGAAATATCAACTGCCAAGTGAATATTTCTCATTGCTGTCACAGACATCTATAAATATGGGATAGGTTGTGTGTGTTTTAATTGTTTCTTACATGCATATTATCTTAGCTTTCTGGAACTGGAATCATGGCACACATGGATTGCTGTGCAGTCCAGAAGTTGGTGCCATCCATCGAGAAAAAAATCTGGTGCCACAGCTGTTTCCAGGGAGTATGATAAGAACAGATGCCAGGAGAGCCATAGCTGGGGATGGAAATTCTTTTGTGTAAAATTGTCACAGCTGTGCCTCTGCCATTGATGGCTTCTTTCCTTATCTTTACTTTCAGTGATGATGTGTTACTGAATATCATTTCTCTGAGATAGGAGTCCTGGGAAAAAATCTATTGGGCTCATGTTCTACTTACAGGCTTCAAAGAAGCATTGCAATACCCATTATAGGAAACAATTTTGGATTTGATGGCTTTTTTTGAACCGTTTCATCTGGGGTTATGTTCTCACATGTCATGTTTGCTTTCTTGACTCCTGTTTGTCTCTTTTGGCAATTGTTCCAAGTTCTACCTTATCTCTGCCTTGAACGTGGCATCTCCTGAGATTTGATACTGCCAAGAACAACCTCTCCATATTTATCGCTCTGATTCTATGAATGGCTTACCTGAGTGATGACTATAACCGGGATGCCGGAATTGGTCTGCTGTATCAGATAAATTTGACCCCATTCATAGTCCTGATTCTCGTAAATATTGGTTGGAAGCTCATAAACAGCATATGAAGGACAAATGTTCTTTATTGGTTTATATGTCCAGGTTTTTTTTTCTTCCTCACAGTGCTTTTGCTTCTTTGCAACCTCATTTCAACCAGTCACAGATCACATCTATGATGCCATGGCATCTTTCAGTTGAATAAATTGTACCAATTGTAGATAATAAATAGATCCATCTGTGGAGAGTCAGCAGCTCAAATCTTAAGAGCATCAGAGAAATTACTGACTTGATTTAGAACATAGAATCTGGAAGGAGTTTGGAAGACTTCTAGTCCAACCCCTGTTCAAAACAGGTCTTGTGGTTCGCCGGCAGCCTGTGCAGATGGCAGCAGAATCAGACAGTGGGGAAGAACGGGGACCCATCAGGGAGTCTGGAGAGGACTTGGATGAGGGTCCTGCATCTGATGCAGAGATGGGGCCAGGACCATCTAGGGTGGGGTGCTGACTCCGGAGCCTCCAGAGTCTGGCAACAGTGAGGCCGAGGAACAAGGGGAGCCTGTTCCCAGTGCATGTGTGCACAGAGATGCTAGAAGGCAAGAGCAGCTGAGACAAAAGGGGTGACTCGGGAGTAAGGCTGCTGGAGGTGATTGCCCCTCCCCTAGGTTATAAAGGAAGGACAAAGGTAGAGAAACCTTTGTAGGAAGCAAAGTCATTCGCTCTGTTCTGATTAATCCTTGAAGCTCTGTGTGGACTTTATATGTCAGTTGGTTTTTTACAGTTAATTTGGCACTTTGTTGGCAGCAATTCAAAAGTAAGAAAGGTGAGTGCTTATCTCGAGGGACTGTTTGGGACTCATTACAAGCTGGGAATGAAAATAATTCCCAGAGATGAAATAATCCAAGAGTTGTTTTTAACTAAGCGTGTGCTTAATTATGGCCTTGGGAAGCCCTGGTCAGAACAACAGGAGACTTTATATCATCCAGTTAAATGGTTGTCCAATCTATTTTTGAAAACCTTCAGTAATGGAATTTGCAGTATTTGTTTCAGCTAGAATAAAGACACCTGATCCTGTGTCAGGAGCTACTTCTTACTTTGATCAGCCCTCAGGACCAAGACAAGGCTTTTTGTGACATTGTGACACATTTCAGAGTAGCTCTAATATTCATAGCAACTTTGTTTTTAACTTTTGGCATGCTTACCTGTTGGGCTTGCAATGAAGAATCCTATTATAGAAGTCAGGATGTTTGGCTAAGTTTCAACTTTTCTCAAAGACTGCTACCAGGTCTAATATGGCTGGTGTCTCAGGATATTATCTGAACATCCATCACTAAATCTTGGGGCTTTGTGTAGATAACCTTGAAAGTAATCGAGGGACCAACAGCAGCTGCCCATGGATATTAATCTTTTATTTGCTACATGTGCAGTCAAATGTTCAGCCACACATTTTTCAAGAAATACTGCAACAATGACGGAAAGTAATTATGCATGAATGAAGGTTGTAATGAACCAGATTTTCTCCCTCCTCGCTGTCGCTTCCCTTCCCCCTTGATTTTCCATTGTGTGTTCATGCTTGGAGGAGACATCCTGGACTGTGGGATTTTATTTGAGTCTGATGGTGACATTAATATCCCTTGACGTCTGATAGATTCTACCGTTTTATTCATTCTGTGGACCACATTTGGCGTGGCCTGTCGGGAGTGGGCTTATTAAGCTAGTGGTTATCCATTTTCCACCCAGGGAAAAACTTTTTCCTAAAAGCTGCAAAACAAGTTGGTGAGTACCCAAAGTGCAATGTGTCCTATTATAAACTGCATCTATCTTTCAGGATGATGATGATGATGATGATGATGATGATGATGATGATGATGATGATGATG
>NW_020769328.1:3357990-3404834 GCF_900518735.1 Pseudonaja textilis | reverse complement strand
AGATAGATAGATAGATAGATAGATAGATAGATAGATAGATAGATAGACAGATAGATAGACAGATAGATGATTGGATGGATGGATGGGTGGATGGGTGGGTGGGTAAATGGACAGATGGACAGATGGATGGATGGTAGATAGATATACATTTTTGAAGAAAATATATGTGGACTATTTAGTGCCCAATGGATTTCTTCCCTTCCCTTCCATGATCTTTTATGCTTTTTCTAATTTCCAATTCTGAAAATTAAACTTTTAAGTTTTTTTAAAAAGGGTCTGGACTCTTGGAGATTCTCAACTGGGATGTCCACGATATTTCTCTGCCTCTGGAAATAAAACAATCCTTAACATAAAGGAATAGTGATAGCTCTTCCAAACACATGGTCATACTAAACCAAAAGTGGTGATGGTAGTAGAAGCTCTTATAACCTATGCTGTATTTAACCACATCCCAGCCTATTCTGCCGCCCTTGCATTAGGGTTATGGAATGGCCTAGATGCAAAATGTTTGAAATTTTAAGCAAGACGAAAGTGCTTCCTGTGATGAAAAACAGCTCCCAAATTTATGTGATCCAAAGCCTATATGAAATCTGGGAATGTCATTGATACTACATCCCAGTAACTCACTAATATATTGCTAAGCAGCTGAAATAATAACTGCTTCCTAGAAACAAATGGTGTGTTGTGATGTGTGTGTCTCTCTCTCTGTGTGTGTGTCCTCCTGAGCCTCTCTTTTACTTTACCAGCCAAATTGGTTCTCTGATTGTCATATTTCTTGTTGAGCTGTGAACCAAGTTAACACATTGTGCTGCAAACATTATTAATGTACCCACAACTACTGAAAATGTGCATAGGTCAATTCCGAAGGTCAGAGTTTCAGAAGTACTTCTGTTAATGATCTTCAGTACATCTCTAACTCTCTCTGTACACAAGTTTCTGCAAAATACAATTAAATGCAACATTTGCACTCAGGTTCCTATGACCCTAAATATATATTTTCAAAAGAAAAAAGTTGCAACTATACATGTATATGCATATTATACACACACGCACAAACACATGGTGAAAATTTATAGATATAGATGATAGAGATAAAGATTATATTACAACTATAGACAATGTACTGTAGAGGTAACTATGGATGTAGATGTAGATAAAGATGCAGGTATAGATATATATGTACTGCAGAGGGGGAAAAAAGTTGCTAATTCTCTGGCAAATAAATATACCTAAATAAGAACCAGGGTTGTACAATGGTTAAAGTGGTAATCTAGAATCAAAGACTTGCAGATTCATTGTCCATGACTGAAGCTTACAGGAAGTGTTCAAGTCACTCACTCTTAGTCCAATCTACTTTACAAATTTATAGATAGGAGGCAAAATCGGAGAAGGCGTATGATATGTTCAAGCATTTGAAGAAAGCTGGAATATAAATTTAACTATTAAAACCCAAATTTTCTAATACTGTTATACTGTAGTTGTTATCTGGAGCAATTAAAATATGTTCAATGGTACCTCAGTACTCATTATTAATTTGTTCTGGGAGGCACAATGAGTACCAAAAGTGATGAGCACCAAACAATTTTTTCCCATAACAAATAAGGTCATAGGGCAGCCAGCAACAAGTTCTTACTTGTGCATTGAGTACCAAATAAATGGTGTCTGCCGGGACAAAATTTTCACTTCAAAATGCATCAAGTACCAAATTTGATGACTTTCAAAGCAGTTGAGTACCAAGATACCATTGTAGGTGTCATTTAACCAAAACAGAAGGTGACATACCACAATGCACAGTCTATCTGCAGCCCCTCAGCTCAAGTAGATCATCATCATCACCATCATCACCATCATCATATTTTAATGATAGGTGAAGTCTGGGCAACTGAATGGAGCTGAGCATTTACTGGCCAGATGCCCTTCCTGTTGCCAATGCAGAGTTATATTCAGCAGATATATTCTCATCATGCCTAGAGAGACAAATATCTGCCTCTGCCTAGGATCAAACTCACAGCCTCCTGATTGTGAGGTGAGAAGTTCACCTCTAGGCCACCGCACCACTCACCTCAGCTCAAATAGATCCATCTGAGAAATTTAGCTGAGGATCACCAACATTTGGTGATGAGGGGTTTTGTTTTTAGTGAAAGTAAGAACCAAACTCGGTGTATTAATCTTTTAAAATGTTAGGAGACAACAACATCTCTCCGTTTTGAGCTGAACTCTTGGTGAATACTCAGACCCAACTATCTCCCTTTATTATCAATAATAACGGAATGTTTGCCATTTCTTTCTATCTGTTTTCTATCTATTTTATAGATCTGTTTTCTTAACTTCTGTGTTGATGTAGCTCAGGGAATTGAATTGAGTTTCCCCCTCAGGTAATTCCTGATATTCCTCCAAACACCAAGCTGTCTGAACCTTGCTTAATTTTTCTGAGACTAACCAAGGTCAGCTGAATATTGTACTGCTGTGACTTTAAAAAAACAACAACATCCTGAACCATATGATCCCTGACCGTTTGTTTGAGTGATCAATTGATTGATTGATGAGATTTCTACAGCTGCCTAACTTGCAAATTGCAACTCTGATCTGCAATTCTCCAATGATGGATTTTTTTTTTTAACGTGCCACATCATTTGTCTACTGCTAGTTTATTCTTTTGCCTTTCTCTCAGATGCATACAATCCTCTTCTTTCTCTGTATTTCTCTATTTGTAATGTTTCCTTCTTTTCCTTCCTGGTTATCGCACCACCATGCAAGGTAACCCAAATTAAGATTGACAAAACACACAGGAAATTAAAAGCAAGTTTGGGTCTCATCTTGTTATATAATGAGTTTCCAATTAAAAATTGAATAAATTCAAGCAAAGAGATGGAAAAGGGAGAGTGCAATCTGCCCTTCTTGTTGAAGAAGATAAGCATCAGAACTTTTAGAAGTATGTGGTCTCCATGGAGACCTAGTATTTCTCTCCAGAAAGTTTGAACATATTTTTTTTTTAAAAAAATAGATCTTTGTGGCTAATAAAGCAATTCCCAGTGTGCTAAACTCCTGTTACAAGGTAGAATTGCCAAAAGAATGGATTTTAATGGAATACAATAATACTAAAAATTAAGCCTTCAACAGCTGTTCCATGCTTATATTCCTGGGAAACATATTTCACAATCATAATCAATAAAGTTAAGATAAAAATGATTTATGGCAAAGTACTTTTTGTTCCTGTAATGCTCTACGCATTGTCAATGTTTTCTTGCCCCTAACAAACATAGCTGGGGCTTTTAGATTCCCTCAAAAAAATAAAGAGATTTTTAATGCAATATACGACTCCCAAGGTTTCCCCCCCTCCCTTCAGGAGTGTGAGTTTGCATATTGATGATGTTTAAAGTGTAGGTTGGAGAGCTAGCAGTTTCCTTGCTCACTTTATTAGCACGTCTTCTCTCTCTCTACAATTAAGCAACAAATGGTTTACTTCAAATTACATGAGCACACTTGTAAGTAGATTTGTTAATTTCACTAAAAATAATGAAGGAACATATTTACAGAAACAGCACATCACGTGGTAAAGTACTTCAGATAGTAGAAAGGGGGATACAAGGTGAAAACAAGATGGCTCCCTATCATGAGGCAGAATGGAGTAGTCACTCTAAGGAAGCCCTTCCTTCCTTCCTTCCTTCCTTCCTTCCTTCCTTCCTTCCTTCCTTCCTTCCTTCCTTCCTTCCTTCCTTCCTTCTTTGTGTTTCTCCCTTTCTTCTTTGTCCCTTTCTCCTGCCTCCTTTTCTTTTTCTTCCCTTTCTCTTTTCACCTTTCTCTTCTCTCCCCTCCCTCCCTTCCTTCCATCCATCCATGAAAAAATCTAACATGTTTCTTACTTTTGGCAACCCAGGTTAAGGAATTCCTACTCTAATGGAGAGGTAGGAAATGATAGACTCACTGTTGTATGTTGGAGAACTTCCACCTTACCTTAAACTGGACCATTAGGAAGCATTGGCTTGATGGTCCAGTTCTGATGTTGAGGATTGATCCTCCCATCAGCCTCAGCTAGAACGGACAGCAGTCAAAAGAATAGGGGGTAGCAGTCTGCGGAGAATGAGTTGCTGACCAGTGTTTAAAAAGATGAAGAAAAATGACCTCCAAGGGAAAGCTATGAGTACAGCAGTTATGGAACTGCTGCTGTAGTTGTATACTGCTCCACTATATGTCAGCGTTCCAACTAGCCAACTCCATACCAATAAACTCTAAGACAATCAGTTCCTCAAAGTTCCATTTTATTAGAGTTGTCATATTGGCACATCTAGGGAAACCTGAAACTGAGAGTTCTGGGTTTTCCCTTCCGAAAAGAGAAATCAAAGATTCATCTCCTGTACCCATCAGTCCATCACATGGCCCAATCAAATCTTCATCCCACTGGAGGCATTCCCCCAGCCACTCCCCTCCAGGTTCATGGCAACCTGTCCTTGACTCTCAACGTAAAGAAAGTTGTTCAGTCTAATATTCTACCCCACTATGAAATCCCCCCTCCCAAATTCCCAGGCATTGAATGTGGCAGCCTCGAAGCTTCCAAGTAAAATATGGCTTCCAAGTCTGACACTATACATGTATGTGGGCATGTGCACGCATTGCCACTTCTACTTAGTACAAGTGTCTCTACTGTTCAAGAATTTTAACCACCATGGTTCACTAGGGAACATACCGCTCCTAGAAGCAAACCTTAGATTTCTAGACTAATGTAAGAGACGGGGGACTTTACTCCCCTGAGGCCATGTTGGGTGTTATTTTGCTAGTGAATGTCTGTCTTGATTTTTTCCAGGACATTACTCACTTGAATGCTGAGTTGAAGCTTTTCTCTTTCTTTTCACAATAGGAAATATTTCTCTTTTTCCTTCTCCTTTTTTTAGTATCTTTTAAAAAAAGAAGATGCTTGGAACACTTATGTACTTGTGGCATCTTCTGTTATTCAGAGAAAGACCTACACAGAGCTTAATTGCTTAAATGTTTTGTGCACAGCTCTCTAGTTGTTGGCCAAATGTCTGTTGCTTTCCTGTGTGTGATGTTAGCAGTATTTGCAATTGGAAGCGCACCCAAGAACAAAGGTGCTGAGGGGACAATTTTCTATCATTTTGCCTCTGGCTCTTTAGTGAACAGAAGAAGCAGCTTGAGGGATCAAACCAAAGGCTTATCTAATCTATTTCATGCCTTTGGGAAAGCCATGAGCAGGAAATGACATCAGGTACTTCCTACTGTTAAGTCCCAGAAACTGGCAATGATTCCGAACCAGGGAATATTGTATAGCCACTATGACCTAATGCTCCAGGTCAGCTGGAACATTTTGCAGTATCAGACCTGCTGCAAACATAAAACCTCTACATAGAAATGATCCTTGGCTCCTTTTGTTGAGAAAGGTATCATATTATTAGAAGTCAAAGTATATGGCAGTTGTGCATAACCAGAACTGAGAATCATGCACCAAAATCCCCCCCATTCAACTTTTCCCTCCCTTAACTGCCTCCCATCGCTGACCCCACCCCATGACCAATCAGGTTCAAGCAAGATGTTTTCAGAACATGGTCACTTCATGCCTATGTTGGAATGCAGCTGGTTTCTTCTCCCAGCTGGGTGACCTTGAAGCAGCATCTGGGGAGTTACAGAAGTTACTTTTTTTTGCCCCCAAATATTCCCCCTCCCATGCACCCTCGCCCCATAATTCATGGCAGACTGGCACCGCATGGTATCAAGGCAGAATCGAGTGTGAGGTGGCAGCTGACAGTGGAAGAAGATGAATCCTTTTCTCCGCTTTCTCTCTCCAATCTTCCCTTACCTGCTTCTACCTCTTTGTTGCAAATGAATTGTGTTTATAAAGCCTCTGCAATTTGGTGGGAGTTCACAAGTCTTCATAATGGATAGATTTGTGCCACATCAGAATCTGGATCTGGATCATGGAAATATTGGGACCTAAGCAGCGGTGGGATTCAGCCGGTTTACACTGGTCTGGGTGAACCAATTGTTAAATTACCCATCCACCCCACTATCAAAAAGGATCCTGGGTGCTGCACTGCAATGGCGAAATGGGCAATGGAGCAGCCAGTAGGAGGGAAGGAAGAGACCGCTTTCTCTCTTTCTTCTCCCTGCTCCTCCTTCTTTCCTTGTGCCGGCTGCTCCATTGCCCATTTCTCCATTGCAGCACAGCGCAGCTCACAGGATCCATTTTGACAGTGGTGGGTGGGTAATTTAATAATTGGTTTGCCCAGGATCAGGTTGGCTTTCATGGGAGGCTCATCCCACATGCAGAGCTAGAAGATGGCAATGGGCCATGCCTCCTACAACAGCCAACCTGACCCTGGGCAAACCGGTTGTTAAATTATTTGAATCCCACCATTGGACCTAAGGTCTCCTAGTCAACATTCTGGTGGGATTTCCCAGCAATGATTACTGCACCTCTTGTCTCCCTTAAAAGTATCAGAAAAAATGTCAAGGGGTGCTTCCTGAGGTCTCTGTAATTCCTGTATCAACATATCTCTTAATTCCTCAAATTGTATGGAAATGGTCTCTCCTTCACAAATTTGCAATCTAAATTATGTATAGTTGTGTCCATTTGATCCTGTGCTGGCTGGGAATTCTGGGACTTGCAATCCTAACGCACGGGGAAGAGTTTGGAAAAGTTGCAGCAGAACATTTTGTCAAGTTGGGGTCTTCCTGTCCACACAGGGAACTGTTTGCTTTTCCCTTTTCCCTATAGGTGCTACTGCTTTCCAGAATGCAATCAGAATGATTGCCTCTCCCCATAGGAAACAAGCTACAGGAGTTGTCCTTCATTGAGAAGATGGACATGAAGATATGTCTATCTGTGTCAAAATCCTAACTGCAACTGTAACTATAGATATGCAAAAGCTGTGCACATGGTTTCCTAAATAGCAGCTAATTGGGAAGAAGCACAGATTTATGACAAGGATTTGCATTCCTCACTTTTAGAAAATTCAGATCTAATTTTATTTTTTGTTTATGATTAATGACCTAGAAGCATAACTAGCACACATTAATTAACAGATTAGGCAGTTTGGCTGAGGATCCAATTTATCTATAAGTATCAAAGGCTCTGTTTGCAAATAAATATCAAAGGACCTCTGGTGCCCTGCCTTAGGCATTAAAGTGTTCCTAATCTCAATAACATTTGGCAATGAATTTGTCTCTTTGCTCAACTTGAAAGTCTGCAATGGAGGACCTTCTTCTCTGGTCTTTTTTTCTTCTTCTCACTTTGATATGTACCAAGCAACGCCAACATTAAGGTTGGCCCATTCACCTCCTGGTTGAGCTGGACTGTCAATCAGTAGCCACCTTTTGATTTAATTTACTGTGATCGGTTTGTGAAGCAGCTGGAACTGCAATTTCTCTTCTCCCCAAAAAAGGCCCCCATGCATATATGTAATAGAACACAATTATGGCACAGGAGGGGGTTAATGAAACTAACTGCCGGAGGGCTAAATAATTGAAGGGGCCGAGTTCTGAAAATAAGACTGAAGACAGACACCACGTCCTAAATTTTAGCTTGTTAAGAGGTGGGGAGCTTGTGCAGTCCTTCCCCAAAAACTCTGAAATCACCACTGGAGTTGCTACGCTATGTTCCCATTGTTTTTCTTCTATGCTGGACAGCTTGACATGAATTAGCTGAAGGTATTTTGAAATGCACATGATAGATTACAGTCTCTCTCTCTCTCTCTCTCTCTCTCTCTCTCTGCTCATTATATTAATAGAGATGTAAGTGCTAATTCCATTTCAACGTTCATTCAGACACCAGTGCTCATCTCTCAGTTCACCTTGGAATAAAGCTTTGACAAAATGCAGCTAGATGAGGAACAGAAGAATAGCACATGTAGGCCAATCCTGACAAGTAGAACTGTCTTCTTTTAAAAGCAGAATTGTGTGTTTCCAAATCAGAAGGTGGCCTCCATTAAGAAGGACATTTTTAAATTGTTCGACGGTATAGAAGGACATGAGGTGATCTCTACTTAAGGGTTAGGACTTTGACCTCTTTTTACGTAGGACTACCTTTCGGTGGCTGGGTTTGATTGGAGTTTCCAAATAAACCTAAAATCTTTTTAAGCTCTTGATACATTAATAAGCACATCTATGTAATTTCTCTGGCCAACGTATGGAAGTGTTTTCCATTGTTGCCTTCCTTTTTGTTTAACTCCCCAAGTCTAGCCTCTAAATTTATTTAATTATTTTTAGTCTCTCAAGACAGTCTTGGAAAAAGCCTCCTTCCTAAGGCTTAGAGATTATGACTGGCCTAAGATCAGCCAGTCTGGCCTTCATGCCTAAGGCAGAATTAGAACTCACATTTTCCCAATTTGTAACTTTGTGTTTTTAACTGATTGTTCAGTCAAAGAACAGAAATAAGCAATTCTTCTTTCTCCCATTACTTAGTTCCTCTATCATGTTGTGGGTTCTTCTTCCTTGTATTCTTATTCTAGACAAGAGTATAAAAAGAAATATTGAATTACTGAAATTGATCTGTAATTGAACCATATCCAGCAGGCATCATGTCTTGGTAATTCCCAACTTTCAGAAATATTGATGCATACATAGATTTCATGAAAAAAGATGAGTGAATATGACTGCATTGATATTCATTTTTGTTTAGCATTTTGGTTATAATCATATCTGCAGTTTTGAATACTGGCAGATTTTGATGCAAAATATCATCATATGTAAAATCAGATGATGAACTCTCCATTTGTGATATACGTCAAACATACACTAGTTACGATATATTGGGCAATTGTGCGGAGAAAACTCTATATCAAATTTCAATTATAGATACAACATCCATATATATCTCATACATATCTACCAAAAACTTAATTCTCTAAACCCCTGTCTTTCTTGGCCAAACAGCAAAACAACAGCTGGGTTAAAGTATATTAACCCAGTCAGAAAACTCACATTTTAGTTTTTTTTGTTTTTTTTTTTAAGTCTGGAATTTGGATGGGTTGTTAGAATGTGCGTAGCTGGTTGAAAACCCTTAATATGTGAAATCAGTTCAAAAGTGATCTACTGAAGGAAATTAAACTCTGAAAGAACGAGAAAATAAAAACAAGAAGTGAATACTTTACAATATTTCTCATACAGGCCAAAACAACCCTATAGCTTCTACTTCCAATTGAAACACCTGATTCAATTCTTGATCTTTTTTTTTCCTTTTATGGTTCTTCTCTCAGTTCCCATCCTCCAAAGCTAAATTCACAATTCCTTTTTCCAGACTTCCAGTCCTGCATTTAACCCTGGATGCACTTCTTTCCTTCCGATGGAATTATCTGTAATTGCTTTAGTTTGAGTTCCTGCCGCGTGGTTATCTGCGGCTCACATTAAACACAGCCAGAGGTACGAGTGGCCTTGAGTTTAATAACAGCCAATTGTCTAGATTTTAGCTAATAGTCACTCTCCATGGATCAAATGGAGAGAAGTTATGCTTTTACTGTTTGCCATGCTATTTATTTCTTCCCCAGTAAGGCAGGAGGTTCGGTTATTCCAGCCGAGTGAAAAAAAGAAATCTGCAATGTGAGCTCACACTCTGCCTATTACAATGTTTTATGAAATCTCACAGCACTCAAGACACTTCAGTTGAGTTACTGACACAAAGTTACCACAAAGCTTAGTTTGCCCTGGTGAATAAACAAAACATATCAACAGCAAACACTTGATGGTTCCTAGGCACCTGAGACTAAGAACTGGTTTGCCGGTTTGCAAACCATCACAGTTCAGAACAAATAGCTCTCCTGGACATCTCATAGAAGACAGGGAAAGTGGAATCTGTGAAGCCATAGAACCCTGTTTTCTCTTTGCTCCAGCTGGGGTTGTGTACTTCCTACTAATCTAAAAAAAAAAAAAAAAATCAGGAAGAAATTGCCTTCAAGGGAACCTGCCTTGATGATCTTAGAATAGAGTGAGAATTAGAAAAAAGAGATTGGGTAAAATGCTTTATGGACTGGCACATGCCTCTTAATAGTTTGGCAGAACTAGCCAATTCATTAAAACGAGACAAAGTTGATAGCATAATTTGGCCAAGTAAGACAAGTTACTACCCTAAGTGCTTCAGAATAAATTCCACCACTGGAGAATATAGGAAGAGGAATATGCTTTTACTAGCAGAAGAATTACCAGGGAGAACTGAAAGATACACTGATAGAAAACGGTATTGATCAAATGTAGTGATTAATTGCTCAATTTTTTTTTCATTGGATAGAAGCTGGACATGATCTACATTCTCAAGCTAGAAATTACAGCATGTGCAACAATCCATTTACAAAGGAGAGTGGAGACTGTACTAAGTGTTCTGCCAATCAACCATAACCCATAGTACCATTAACATCAAATGAATTTTACCTTGAATTGTATCTAAATATTCACAGTTTACACCATTTCATTATGCCAAAGACGAGTAAGACAGAAGCCAATACTATCCATCAAGTGAAGGGGGTTACGTATGTCCTATCGGTTTATTGATTACGGCATTCATGGCAGGTCTAATGCCACAACTTGGTATATCAGAGAGGCAAGAGTAAAATGAAGTTAAGGTCAGCCTATGCACTCATTCCTTCATTACAAGTTCTGTGCCAGGCTGTGGTTAGCTGTGCAAGCGATGCAGTGCTTTAACATTTCAAGGAGATGCTTTGCAAAACCACTGTATTATTCATAAAGGAGAATATTTGTACCTCGGTGTGTAACTATGGGATCCTTGGTACTCTCTGATCTTGGTTGTTTTCTTGCAGACATATCATTACCTGAACTAGGTTAACATCCCGAGGGATAATGATCACCATGAGCATGGATGATGTACCTAGTTTGGGTAATGAAACTTCTGCAAGAAAACAACCAACCTCAGAGACCGCCAAGGGCCCTGCTATTTCCTGTATTTTTACTCATGTTTATACTTATATCTATTATCTTGTAAGAGATTGACAAATCAAATAAATAAATAAAAATAAAATGTTGTTGTGAGGCGGAATGCGCACATGTGGGAGCAGATGGTGCAGCTTTTGGCAATTCAGAGCTTTCCCAGAAAGAGATTCCCAGACCCATCAGTCTAGGGCTGAATGGAGAAGTGGGGAAGAGATTCAGCATAAGGACAACCTAGAATTTCCCAGGATATATTGTATCTAGGAAGTTAGAAATTAATAGCTTTAGTTTGACAAGATTCTGTCTATTAGGAAGATGAAGAACAGAACTTGATTGGCTTTCTCTGTCTCCTCTCCGGGCTTGGACAATTACATATAAAGTTGAGCCATGGAACCCTAAGTATATGTTGTAATGTCCATCTTATGCAAGGGCCCAGATTTTAAGTTTGGAAAAATTTTGGGGAAAGGATCAGTCTTTCAACTGGTCCTGTGTTCCAATATGTGTGCAGCTGTGAATATTTGCAGCGGCGGGCTGCAAACAGTTTAACAACAACCCCAAGGCACTTGCACCCAGCGCTGAAAATGGAGCATTTAGAAGCTCACCTGCTTACCTTCCAAGTCAGCAGTGGTAAGTAGAACAGTGAGGGGGCGGGAATCAGTTGTGCAGAACGATTGAGATGAGATAGAAAGCAGTAAATAAAGGACAGGATAGGACGGGGGTGAGTGGGTGGAGCCAGCTGATTGTTGGAACTACCTGTTTGCCTGAACTGGTCCAAATTGGCAGTAGACCAGTAGACCACTGCACCTGGAACGGAAAATCTATCCACATGACTTTGATACCTTTTTCTGGGTCTCATTATTCAGTGAAACTTTTTTTTCCTTTTTCAAATCACAACTGCCAGCAATAAAGACATTATACCAAGACTTTCCCACAAGGGTAAGTGGAATAAAAAATTCTCTGGCGCCTGCAAATCTATTGGAAGGAGTTTGACAGATGCCTGTCAAACTGCAAATAAAAATGATGAGTAAACCAATAATTCCATGAAATATGGACTTTTGCTTATCTAATTTGACCTTTCCCCCAGCTCTTTAACCTTTCTTGTCCTTCAGCTCTCTGAACAGTTGTGTACAAAGGCTAATGTGTAGCAAGCAGCTACTTGGCAATCTGGTACTGTTCTTTGCAAAAATAGAAGGGTTGGTGTGTTTCAATTACTTGTCTTCTTTGAAGAAGGGAAGTTGTGTGTATTGGTTTGTATATCCATGCCCTCAGTATCTTCCTACAGAGGTTTTAAAATTGTCACACCACTAATACTGGAGGAACTACTATTGTTTTTGTGGTAAGAAGATTGGCAGATTTGTTTTTTGTTTTGAAAAAGGTTTTTTTTTTTTTTGCATTTTGCTGTGTTTTGCTCCTGGGTTGCCTCACAATAGTAGTCACACTGAAAATTCTCTGACAGAATGGATGGATGAGTGGATGATTGGATGGATGGATAGATGGACAGACAGAATTGCTCTTAATTGGGCTGAACTAGGATTGAAAAGAAGCTCGGGTTAAAATGTCTATTGAACCACCCAAATTCTCACATTCTGTGTGGAGATGGTGGAGTACTGCTTCCTGCACACACACACACACACCCCAGAGGAAAGGAGAATAGAAATCTAAAAAGCAAGCAAGCAGAAGAAGATAGGATGCATTCAATAATACCTTAATTTGCTCTGAAATGCGTGCAGATTTCAGTAAGTGTCCCTTTAGGCCAAATGACAAAATGCTCAGCATCAGTTAAAAGGTTGCCGATATTTTCACCAGTACAGATTATTTTGATGAATCTAGTTTATCGCTGCTCTTTGTCTCAGCGGCTCACACAGAAGTGAAGCTGCACTGAGTATTCAGAAGCTGCCAATCAACACCTGCGATGCTACCAATCGCAAATGATAAATGACCAAGTGAATTTTACTTACCATAAATAACAAATGCTTTTGGCATCTCCCAGAGCCCTGTTGAGACCATTGGTCTCCAAACACATCACACATTTTTAATCTTGCCTTCCATTCATTAAAAGAAACCTCTATCCTAAATGCATATTGAAATGAGTTAGCTCAATAAACCTATTTTCGGAGGTGACTCTTATCGAGTTGTTTTTTTTTAAAGGGCAGTTGTCGCTTCGTTAATCTGCAGTTGGAACCGATGGCAACAAAGAGCATTTATCAATGTTTTAAGGCTATCTAAACACCCACCCAGATGGAAGCTAATTTTTGCTGCCAAGAAAACAAAAATTGCACTAGAAATAGATCCATTTTCAATTGGCCTCGACATTGGAAATGGAGATTGTGATGATGAATACACGCATATATACAAATATATATCAATACACATGCACGCATACTTCCTCATACATAGATTGAGGGTTGTTTAGGCCACAGTTGTTTTCATCAGCAGCAGTGATATTTGTAGGCTTGTGTATATAAAATTGGAGATCTGTATGTAAAACAGAAAAATGATTCATTTAGGAAATGATGTTAAGTTCTCAGCATTTGTCACCTAATTGTGAAATCTTCTCATAAAACCCGCCAACAGTTTTCCTACTCTTAGGTGCAGTTTTGGCAACCACTTGTAATTTTAATGTTGCACATTAGATCAATTCTTCCTTTTGGGTGAATCATTTTATTTAAACCTCTTTGGTCATTTTTGCAATTCATATTATTATCTGATCTGGTTTTGGTTTGTTTTTGAAGCTCTTTTTTTAATGCAGACTGTATTTAATTGACTTGTATCAGGTTTTTTTTCCTTCTTTTTATGATGTTCTTTTGGGTGATAGTATCTGAACTTTGATCAAAGGGCAACTCACGAGTGGAATGAATAAATGAATTAATTATCACATAAATAGATAAAGATCCAGGGTTAAGTAAAAAATGAAATTAAGAATGAATTGCATGTGGAGATATCAGAACTGACATTATGGATGATCTGTTTTTTTTAAAAAAAATAATATTGTGTTTGTGATTTCTTATTTCAGATGTTAATTAAAACATTTTGCTCATTTTTATGAGCATTTTTGTCCATTTCACCTGGATTTTCTGCTTCCCTTCAGGCTTTAATGGATAGGTTAGGTGAAAAAAAACCTCATTTTTACTTTTGAATTTTCTTTCCTTATTTTAGTGTAAAGAAATAACATTAGTGAAAAGGACATAAGGACAGTTTTCGCAATGTCAAAAACTTCCTTGAAAGAAAATAATTGCCAGTCAAGGTAAAACCAAAGGGGCTCTGTGTTTGTAAATTCATTGAATATTCATCGCCAGTAGCTATTAATGTAAAATAAGTTTACATTACTGTAAGTTTAATGATTGTAATCTTTAGGAGAAGACAAGGTGGTGTGGTGTGGTATGGTGTGGAGTCAAGAAAGGATTCAGCCTGGAGTTGTTAAGTTCCCACAAGTGAACTAAGTCCATTTCCTTCTTGAATTCCATTAAACTCTTAAAGGTAAAAGGTAAAGGTTCCCCTTGCACATATGTGCCAGTCCTTCCTGACTCTAGGGGGCAGAGCTCATCTCTGTTTCAAAGCCGAAGAGCCAGCGCTGTCCGAAAACGTCTCCGTGGCCATGTGGCCGGCATGACTAAATGCTGAAGGCACATGGAATGCTGTTACCTTCTCACCAGAGTGGTCCCTATTTTTCTACTTGTATTTTTTAAAATGCTTTCAAACTGCTAGGTTGACAGGAGCTGGGACAAGGAACGGGAATTCACTCCATGACACAGTGCTAGGGATTCGAACTGCCGACCTTTTTGATTGACAAGCTCAGCGTCTTAGCCACTGAGCCACATTAAACTCCTATCTGTCGTCAATTTAGTGCTGACCGTTAGTTATCCAGATTCTTGTGTATCGGTGTGAGCAATACATTTCTTAACATGTGGTCCCAATTCTTCTTATCTTGCAAAGAATAGGTAAACTGGACAACACCTGTGGAGGGAGAAATAACTGCAGGGGTTATAAATGATGTGTTCTGTTCTTAGTTTCAGTTTGTTCACCTTGCACAATCCACATATACCCTCAACATAATTCATAAGAGAGACATGCTGCCCACCACCAAAAAACATAGGACAGTCATAGAATCAAATCTTTTGGTTCAGTGGGAATGTTTTGAAGTTTAAAAAAAGGCTAGGCTTCCATAAAAAAAAAATCTATCAGCTTTGCAAGAGAATCAGTACAAAACTTAAAAATTTGATTACAAATATCTACAACTAACATGGAAAAGTGGCATAAAAGTCAACATTAATAGTTGCTATAATAGAAGTAATCACCTTCAAATACTCACATGAATCTCTCTATTTTTTAGACAAAGTGAGAGAAACATGGTGTCATTTCCACTCTTAGTTTGTAATCTTTGGGTAGATCTCCAGTTTTAATGTGTTCATCAGCCCGAATATCATCTCTTTGTCTTTAGCATTAGTATGCTAGAAGTTGAGAAATAGGATGTGTTCCATGTGTTACTGCAGTGCTTTTAGAATTTATAGCCCACTTCAGCAATGAAAAAGATTTGCCTGAAGAATCTTAAGTAGTGAGTTAAGTTTTGTGGCCTTTAGCTCATCTTCTGATGTACATGGATTTCAGATTCTGCCAAATGAATATCTATCTATCTATCTATCTATCTATCTATCTATCTATCTATCTATCTATCTATCTATCTACCTATCTACCTATCTATCATCTATCTATCATCTGTCTGTCTAACATCTATCTACCCATCTTCTAGGTATCTAGCTATCTGTCAACAATCTGTAAAACATCTGCTAGAAAACAACCAAGCTCAGAAAGCACCAAGGGACCCGCTGTCAAGGTTCTAACTTCAGGGTTGATATCCACATCTATCAGTTCGGTCAGTCTGTATATTGTGTTGAAACCCTTCCAAGATCCAGCTTGAATTTGCAATTTGACAAGTCAATCCACTTTGATTCAGATTTGTAACTCTGTCTGAAGTGATTTGATCTTAATTTACAGTTCAAGCTTCAAATTTGATTGAATGCTCAGAAATTCATCAAACTGTCACACCAGTTTCAAAAATATTCTGTGTAATATACTTTGAAGATTCTGTTCAAAGATTTCTACCCAAAAGGTTGTTTTGAATAATCTAGCTAACTTAATGTTGTGGTAATATACTTTGTGTGTGTGTGTGTGTGTGTGTGTGTGTGTTTGGAAAGTCTCTCTCTCTCTTTCTCTCTCTCTCTCTCCCTCCCCCCCTCCCCCTCTCCCTCCATCCCTCCCTCTCTCCCTCTCCCTCCCTCTCTCCCTCTCTTCAACCCTTTCTCCCTCCCTCTCTCCTTCTTCCTCCCTCCCTCTCTCCCTCCCTCCCCGCTTTCTCTCCTCCTTTCTTTCAGGGCTTAAGGCTCATCCTTATTTGAAATCACTATCCTCTCCAAAAAATCAAAATACTTTAATGAGAGTTAGACCAGGTGACACAGAATCACAGCTCCTCCCTTTTGGGCAGGAGACACCACCCTGAAATTCCTATCCTAGGCTTGGTCAAACTCACAACCAAATTTCATCCAAGTACTATGCAAAGCAAAATCCATGCCAAGTTGTACCTTTCCCAAAGTTTTTTGAAACCTCTTTCTATACTTTTTCCCCTCATTTCCCCCTTGATATCCCCTGTTCCTCCAGGAGTCCAATATATATTTAAATTGTAATCTTTAACTGAGCAATAAAACTTACAAAGCAGAAAGCACAACTAGTTTAAAGTGCTCCGTGCCAGCAAAAAAGAAAAGAAAGCATTACATTCACCAAGTTGGACACTTACGCAAAATATACACTTAATGCGCCTGAGAGCTTTTGCAGAGACTTTAACCATTTTAACAGAGCTGGAAGGGACTTCGTAGATCATCTAGTCCAACCCCCTCCCCAAGCAGGAGATCCTATACCATTTCTGACAAATGGCAGTCCAATCTCTTCTTGAAAGCTTCCACTGATGAAGCTCCCACAACTTCTGAAATTTTGTTTGAGGAAAATACTTGGCAAGGCTTGGACTGTAGAGTTTCTGTTTGTTTTTGCAATTTACGAGCAAGGCTACCAGGAAGACAGTTGGTGGATTCAGGACATCTCCTTCCTCTGAATGTCTCTAGTTGTGGAATGCATCAAAGTCAAACACAACACACACAATTCAAATTCAGTTCCTTTGATGATACAATGAGAAAGCAAGCACATCTTCTCAGTACAGAATGTCTAGAATGGAGAAACTACCCCCATTTTTTTCATTCCTTTCAAAATGATAAAATTGTCCCCACCAACTTCTGGTGACTTCATGGACCCGCTTAGGCGATTATCTTGGCAAAAATATGGAAGGTTTATTTTGTTTTTGTTTTGCTTTTAGTTCTGCTGGGATTTTCTTTTTTCTGTTTTAATTAATAACCAAAAAATGGGGGGGGGGGGAGAAATGCAACCAAGAAAATAATAGCAGGATAAATCACTTTAACAGTTACAATTCTGCATGCACCTGTCAAATGCAACTATTATTCAGTGACGTGTAAGTACACAAGTATGTGAAAGCTACTTTCCTCATTGATCAAAAAATGACTTCCTAAACATGTTAAGGAGAACTGTGTAAAAAATCCTTCCCGTGGTTTGTTTATTTCTAAAACAAACACAAGGAAGCAAAGGGAAAACTATTGCATGGCTTCACTTTGTGTTACTTCTGGTAGCTGATGAGATGCACTAGCCAAATTTTCTGCCCCTGAGAGTGCCTGAAAAGCTCCGGTGGCCTAGAGGTGCAGCTCTCACCTCACAGTCAGGAGATTGTGAGTTTGATCCTAGATAGAGGCTAATATTTGGAGTAGACTCTCCAGCTTGAGCAGGGGGTTGGACTAGATGACCTCCGAGATTCCTTCCAACTTCGTTATTCTATGATTAGAGGTCTTTGCCAACCCCAGGATGTTGCCAGCCAAGGCCTCAGAGGCAATGCAGAGCAATGCCTTTGATGAAATGAATCATCCTACAGATGCGACTGTCATGCAGAACATCTCTTTGAGTTAAAGTTACCTTTCAAAGCAGCGGGTTAGCTGTGAACTTAAAACGGACACTCGGACAAAAGAAAATCTTACTTAATCTCCCTATGAAAATGTGAAAGTCTGCAGTTGTTTGAACTGGTTTTCTTTTTCTTTTTAAAGAATGCCTCAGAAGGCATGAGTTACCTAGAAGACAGAAGCAGAAGAAAAGAGCAAGAAAAATAAATTCGCAGATGAAAAATTTAGTTCTAGGAAGTGCAGTAAGCTCACAAAAAAATATAAGATTCCCTGCTGCTCTCTTTTAAAAATAAAGACCTATTTGTTTGTTTTTCAGATACCTCTCCTCTTTCATCTTGTTGTTGCAGAAATTGACACTGGAAATAAAGATGAAAAGCATGTAAAAAACAACAAGGTTTTAACCGAGGTGAGGCAATTTAGGGACATGTTCAAAAGGTTAAGAACGGGTGGTCCATAATTGCTAAGAACATGCTATCTTTTCCTTGGTATTCATGAAGAACTTGAAGATCACCTCCTTAAGAATACAAGAGAGAGAAGAAGACACCTCCCACCTACACAGAAACACACACACACACACACACACACACTGTTGTGTTTTTTTTGTTAGTTCAGGAGGGATGGAGTGGCAGAACTTTTCAACCCCATCAAATCCTGCACAATAGCATTCTAATATAGCCTATTCCTAGTCCACCCTACCAGATGAGTAGAATTGTCATATTATTTGGAAGAAGAACAGTGAAGGAATCATTTATTACTATCTTTTCTTCTTCCTTCCTTTCTCTTTTTTTCTTTTTGTTTTGAAGAGGACTTGTGGCCTTCTCGGTGAATATTATCCGTGGGCTGACTCAACCCTAATGGAAAAGGACAGCTTCTGCTGAGGAAAGTGTGATTATGTGCACACACAAGAGGTTTCAGATGTGAAAGGTGAGCATGAGATAGGAGAGTAAATGAAATGAAAAGTAACCACATTTGCTAATGCACTTTATGGAGCTTACATCTGCCAAGTCCAGAGAAGGACAGAAGCAAATGAATATCATCGGATCAGAAGTGTGCAAAATGTAAAGATCAATTGTTGAGATAATGAAAATTAGATGGATTCCTCACTTTCGGTATATCTACGTTTATCATGCATGGTATAATAACAACTCCTGCAGAAATCAGGATTTTAATTCATTCTTAGCCCTGAATCGCAATCTTCATCATCATTTTAACTATTGTCTACCAGGATGAAGGGCTCTTCTGCATGTTTCCACCTAATATGATCCTGAGCTTTCTTTTGCCAATTGGGCCAGCAATACTTAACAGTATTAAGTATCACAATATTAACTGTTTCTTTAAGAATTTTATATCTGGCTTCTTTTACTAACCTTTCCCTAGGCAGAGAAGGCAATCAGAGTTCCAGAGAATATATAAAATAGTGTAAATGTTACACATCTACACCATTAAGTATTCAAATGTATTCAAATATTAAATTATTTGAATACATTCAAGTATTTGAATCCCTAGCGCCATGTAAGGGAGTGAGCTCCTCCTATTGGATTCCTTGAAGTCACTTGCATACCATGATAATATGAGGAGAATTATATATAACATCATCTATTTATGTAATCAAAGGTGGCTCAATGACTAAGATGATGGCTAATCATCAATGGCAAATCAGAAAGGTTGGCAGTTCAGCGGTTCGAATCCCTAGCACGGCATAATGGAGTGAGCTCCCGTTACTTGTCCCAGCTTATGCCAACCTAGCAGTTTGAAAGCATATAAAAAATGCAAGTAGAAAAATAGAGACCATTTTGGTGGGAAGGTAAAAGCATTCCATGCACCTTCAGCATTTAGTCATGCCGACCACATGACCATGGAGACATCTTCGGACAACACTGGCTCTTCGGCTTTGTAACAGAGATGAGTACTGCACTCTAGAGCCGGAAACAACTAGCACATATGTGCAAGGGGAACCTTTAACTTTACACCATTAAGTGCTTAAACCAAATAACACTGACCCAGAGTTTAGTTGCAAAAGATCCCAACAGATCATTAAAATTACCTTTGCATTCATCCGGAGTTTTCTGGAGCATCAAATAAAGAAAATTCAAATATTTCAAATACGGACCTCTAGGTACCAAAATGTCTTTGTACCTTATATTCTGATTTCCACAACTCACAGATGCCATGGGAACTCCATCGTCTGACTTCTCTTATTGAGATTTTATCTCTCAATCTCTTTCCCAAAGAGTTTTAGCCAACAGTCTGCAATTGTGACCGGCAAGATTAAATTTTTCAGCTAAGATACGGAGAGAGCACTCGAGGTATCATGTGTGACCAATTGCAATGACAAGGCTGTGAAAATGGCATCTCACCATTCAGAACAAAGTGGTGGTACAGAAAGCTACAAAGAAGCAGACTTTATGATATCTTGGCAGCAATTATTTCTTGAAATGCAGTGCAAAAGGCCCACACTGTATATGTTGTGCTCCCATTGAGAAAATGACGCATCCCTCAAGTGATGGATTGCATATATTTAATGCATAAAGTCCAGTAATGGTTCACAAGTATATCTGATTACAGAATCATAAATACAGTTCAGATCTTCTAAATATATAGGAGAATGGGGCACATACGAATATATTCTACTCATCAATTTAGTACCCCCTTTTTCACAAATAAAACTTACCTTAATTGGAAATATTTTGCTACGGTATAACTTGTTGGACAGTGGGAAATGTTTTGCATTTAACATCCATGTTTTACACATTACATTTGCATTAAAGTGAGAGCTTTGTTGTTCTAAATGAAGACCTCTAAAAGAGTTCAAATGTTCAAGAACTCTCCACCAAGCAAAATGGTCAAACATCTAAGGAAAATAGCAATAGCACATAGACTTGTACACTACTTCACAGTGCTTATACAGCCCTCTCTAAGCAATTTACAGAGTCAGTACATTGCCCCCAACAATCTGGGTCCTCATTTTACCAAGCTAGGAAGGATGGAAGGTTGAGTCAACCTTGAGCTTGATAAGATTCGAATTGCCAAATTGCAGGCATCCGGCAGTCAGCAGAAGTAGCCTGCAGTACTGCACTCTAACCCAGTGGTAGTCAACCTGGTCCCTACTGCCCACTAGTGGGTGTTCCAGTTTTCATGGTGGGCAGTAGGAGTTTTGTCCCCTACTTTATAAATCCTCATTACTGTGGAACCGGTGGGTGGTTAGAGAAAACTTTACTTCTAACAGAGATACAAAAGTGGGCAGTAGGTATAAAAAGGTTGACTACCCCTGCTCTAAACACTGCACCACCATGACTCATAAATAAAATAAATAACATAAAATTAAAGAGATGGGAAAAAACTGAAAAGAAAACATGAATCAAATTGCAATTTCACACAAGTGTGTAAAAGTTCCATAGGCCACTTTATTTTTTCTTTCTTTCACTTTCTTCCTCTTTCATTTTTTCCTCCTGAGATTTAATTTTTCATGCTACCAAAAAAAAAAAAAAACCCACCCTAGTATCCTTAATGAATTGTTTCATTTTTTAAAAAGAAAATTGCAAAATATTAAATCAATTTTAGGTTTATAGTCAGTCTTGCCTTTTAAGATGATCATAGTTCATTGGAAGATAACATACAGCTGTTACTGTCTGTGGATGGCTTCCACCACTCCCATGACGACTCATATGGCATCAATTGAATTTTAGTTCATTTCTGTGCATAAATACATTGACTCTCCAAGATGAGAACTCTATCATTCAGATCCATTGCCACCTTCCTCTTGCATATCTACTTTCCATGAATATATTCTTCTACTTTTTCCTCCAATGCTCCAATTTCCCATATACCATGGTCATCAACAAATAGATCTTCCAATGCCTATCATGTCTTTGATCAAGTAAAGCATTAACACAACATTTTTCAGTAGAACAGAAAAGGTGTAGACTAGGTTACCAATCATTTGTGTATTTGGGTCATGTCAGCATTCCTGTGGGAGTAGAGCTGGAGGGCAGAGTTAAATGTGTCATCAGCTTAGAACTTTGGTAGACCAGATTCTTGTGTATAGGCTTGAAGCAATAAATCTTCTGAGGTGCATGTCCTGTTCTTTAGCATCTGACAATTCCCCGCTAATGGTAACAACAATACCAGTCAGTTTTGCTGTATCTTGGTCAATATGTTGCAAATCTAACCAAAGACCAGGTTTAATTCAAGCATGCTCATGCTACATCACATATTCATGGGTTTCAATTTATATAACTCTTCATCTGATTAGGGTGACTCTGGGCAGCTAACAAGCTTTAAAATCATGCTGCAAATAATATGATAACACCCAGAGTTACCCTGTGGTAAGATAGGTGGCCAATACATTTGATAAACAAATAAATAAAATAACCACAATAAAGTAATACAACTGCCAGCCAAGGTAAAAAGCAATCTACCATCTGTAGAACTTCATGAGAGTCAGCTAGCAATCTGACCTCTATGCCTGAGAACACATTTTATGAAATAAAATGTATAAGATTTCTAAGGTTGAGGCTACTTTGGAAGGCGATGTTTTGCTGCCAGTATCCTACCACCTCCTAGGAGATATATGCAGTGAATATATGGTGCACAATCGTGATGTTTGAAACAATAACATCATGCAAGCAGCTGGGAATAATTTAGTTTTTTGCATTTGTGTGTATGTGTGTGTGTTTAAGATGTTATTGAGTCTTTCATTCAGCTTCATCTTGTTAAATTTACCTAGCACAAAAGGAAGAATATTAATACCTCACCCAAGAAAAGTGAACTCGTTAACTATCTGGTCAAATTATCCGCATTTCAGCAGCAAGCACAAAATATTGCCCAGAATCCTTGAAAAATTATTCCTTTCGTGGTTTAGTTGATACATGCGATGGTGCCTCTTGATATCTTGAGGTTGCATCCTTCGTATATCAAGCCTTATTTTAGTAAAGGCTGTTTTGCCTTTAGCACCAGAAAATCCTAGGTTTCCTTTTCCAAGCAGATAATATATATATATACTTTTTTTCTCCCTTGAAATAAGTTTTGGGTGATATTCCAGAACCATTCAAAAAAAAAAAAAAAAAAGAGCCCTGGTTGGTTTTGTTGTACTTATCTGATTTGCAGAAAAGAGCCTCCAGCGAAGCAATTTAAAATAGATAATATATGATGTCTCCTAAATGAAAACTCAAAGTGAAACAGGTAATTGGTTCCTAGTCTGCACTAGCCCAAAATAATCAGTAGGTGCCAGTGTAGGCTAATCGAGCTGTAGCTACAGAGCTACCAAATCCATGGAGAGTCAGAAACACTGGAGAAGGAAGTAAAGAAAAGGTGTAAAGAGATGGCATTTAACTGACGTCTTACTATCACCTGTTTCTCCAGATTTCTTTATAAGAGAAATATAGAGATACAAAGACACATAGCAAAAACTCAAATTCAAAGTACAGCTGCCAGTTAAGGTGATTGAAGGTAGTATTGAAAGGCTAATTTGAAAATGTTTGCCTGTGGAAAACATTGGAGTAATTCTAGAAAAAGGGACGAAACAAGGAAGTCTGTGTAGCAAAGCATTCTCCCCCCTGCTGCCCCAAGGTGAATAAATAGCATAATTGGAGACATTGAAAAAGACCAATGCAAAAGATGAAATTATTTGCACCATGGGTTTCACCTATTTATTGCATAAATAGATTTATGAATCAGCCTATTAATTAATAGAACTCCACACAGTTTTAATGATTTACTGAGCAAATCTCTGAACTGAATTGATTCTTCAGATTAAACCTGCTTTTTAAAAAAGAGCCATTGCAACAATTCAAAGAATCATTTTAATTGCTTTTTTTTTCAAACCGTTTCTCAAAAATCAAATAAACCTTTCGCATCATTAGTGTGAATCAAACTGTTTCAGTATTTCAAAACAAAATCTACTTTGAATCAAAGAGAATTGAGGGGGAATTCCAGATGACTGAATTCATATAACCACAATACTGCAAATGCAACTTTTATGTTGAAATTCTTCCTTCAACATGATGCACTACACATTCTGGAATTCTCTACTAGAATGTCTGCTCAGCCTGCCCTAATCTGGTTTTCTTCAGATTTGTCAGTATCCAGTTTTACCAATAGCAATAGCATTCTCTAAACGGTTTATAGAGTCAATATATTGCCCCCAACAATCTGAGTCCCCATTTTACTGACCTCAGAAGGATGGAAGACTGAGTCAATCTTGAGCTGGTCAGGATTGAACTCCCTGCAGTGGGCAGAGTTAACCTGCAATACTGCATTCTGTCCACTGCACCACCACATTTTAAAGTATCCAAGTCTTTAGATATATTTGTTACAAATGGAATTGGGTTGGTCTACCTCAGTAAGATTTACTTGTAGCTCTTTCGTTTATTTAGATTTTTGAACTTCGTATTGGAAAAGACTCTAAGAATACTGCGGACAGCCATGGAAACAAATCAATGGATCATAGAACAACTCAGAGTTATCACTAGAGAAACAACTTACCAGATTCAGGACTTACCAGGAAATTCTCTGAAGATATTATTTTGTTGAAATCTTCTGAAAACACTTTAAGGGCATGAAGAACCTTCTCCTGAAAAGAATTGAGTTACAAGTAATATGAAGCACATCCATCTGAGAACCGTTATAAATCAGAGTATCAGGCTTTGGGGCTAGATTGACCAACATTTGTATCTGATGTAAGACAGTTTTCATTTATATTCTTAATGTGGCTTTCTTGATTTTCAAGGCATTTTGTTGGATACTTTAATATCATCTGTGAAACAATATGTGAAATAAAACATACCTCTTTCAGCAGAACAAAGCCAAGGTGATTTTAATGAATCTATAAAAATGACTTTTCCAATAGCTTTTTCTCTTATATTTTAAGTTGGAAGATTCTGGAACAGGTCTGTGTCAATGCCCAGTTAGGATAAACTCTCTGAGCCAATAATTGATTTGCCAATATAATAATATACATTGAACATTAACCTCCTAAATTTGTACCTTTTAATTGATCTTTGAATTCCCCCCCCCCGCCCC
Organism: Pseudonaja textilis; assembly: GCF_900518735.1. The sequence continues at coordinate 3,379,923 of NW_020769328.1, read as the reverse complement.
CCGCTGCAGGGGTAACAGATAACAGATAAACCGAGTTGGAAGGGACCTTATAGGTCATCTACTCCAACTCCCTGCCCAAGTGGGAAACCCCACACCATTTCTGACAAATGGCAGTCCAATCTCTTCTTAAAAGTCTCAAGTGATGGCACTCCCACAAGTTCCGAGAGCAAGCTGTTCCATTGGTTGATTGTTCTCACTGTCAGAAAGTTTATCCTTATTTCCAGGTTAAATCTCTCCTTGTTCAGTTTCCATCCATTATTCCTTGTCTGGCCTATAGGAGCTTGACCCCCTCCTCCCTGTGGCAGCCCCTCAAATATTGGAAGACTGCTATCATGTCTCCCATATTTTGGAAACCAGAACATCTCATCTGCAACAAAATCTCTTCCCAGTCCACCCTTCCTTCTTTTGAGCCACAACTTTTTACAAATTGTGTCCTGGGGCTATTTTCAACACATTTTCACATTCAGATTTGAAAATAACTTTGGCTCTGAATAAGTGAGCAGTCCAAAGCTTTGTATTAGGCTGACCAATAATTGCTTATTGACAGCTTTCAATAAAGGGAGAGAAAGAGACTCAAATGCTACTTCATTTGAAATGAGATCATCATAAAAGGGTTTTTCTATCAGTCTGGTGAGGTTCCTTCACTTGCTGGGTGAAAAAACGTCAGCTTTGAAAGCCATAATTCCTTGGAAGCTTCAAGGCTGCCAAATTTAGTGCCTGGGAAATTGGGAGGAGGGATTTCATAGAGAGGTAGAAGATTAGGCTCAACAACATTATTTCTTAGATAGTCAAGGCCAAGTTACCCTGCACCTGGAGAGGATTCTCTGGAAAAATGTCTCCGGGGGGGACGACATTTGATTGGGCCATATGATGGGCTGATGGGTACAGGGAATGGGTATTTGAATTTCTATTGGGAAGGGAAAACCCAGAACTCTTGGATTCGGGTTTTCCCAGATGTGCCAATATGACAACTCTAATAAAATGGAACTTTGAGGAAATGCTTGTCTCAGAGTTTATTGCATTGTAGTTTGTTAGTTGGAACACTGACAAAAGTATTTGATCTGCGTGGCTGATGATGGCGGGTTGAATGGAGGGAGAAATATGTTCTTTTGGAGGTCATCTTTTCCTATCAATGTAAACACCCCCTCCTGTCCAATTAAAGATGGAGCCATATGATTGAATTAGCCATTATCAGGCCCCCTAGATATCACCATCATGATGAATTTGATTAACGGAGGTGGAATGCATCTGCAGCTCTGCCTCCAGCAAGCTACCATGAAGGTTCAACTTCAGTACACACAGCCTCCAGTCTCAGTCGTTGGTCTTCCAGTGTTCATCGCCAATGCCTGCTTGAGCTCATTATGGGACCTGATAATGACCATTGGCAACCTAGTGTCCGTTTGAGCTGTTCTGCTGTTTCTCTCCCAGTAGGCTGATTAAGGGTCTCTGTGGAATAGAGAAAAGTGGGATTATAAATGGACACTTTGCCAAGCGTGGTTTGTTCTACCGCATTATAAAATAGGAACTGTGATTTGATGGTACTTAGAGATGAGTTTCAATCTCTACTACTAAATGAAAAATCTTACAGGACAACTCCATGAGAAGTTATTTTTTTCCTAGCTGAAACTTTCTAGTCGAATTGGATTGGTTTATTAGTGTAGATGTTTCAAAGCTCACCTACATTTTAAAATAACTTGTTGCAATACTGTTTTTCAGCCTATCCATGAACACTGAGATTGGTGGATACTTCACCAGTATCCTGCTTCTTGGGAATGGAGCCCCATTCGAAGTGGATAAACCCCTGCCTTTCTCTACTAACCTCAGGGGAAACATGCCAGTTTTCATACCATTATTGTGCAATGCTTTAGCCTCTCTCAGACATTGCTATCTGGTTATTTTAACCAATCCTAAACTGCCTTTCATTGCTTGCTATTCAAGCTTGCTATTACATTGCATTAACTCCTTATATCTACTTTAAGAACAACCTACTCTGTGTTCTCACCAAGTGCATAGTTCCATTGTCTGAGTTCATTGTCGAACACACAAATTCATAAACTAGTTGAGCAAGCTAACCATTATGAAAAACAATACCAAGGTTAAGCTTAAGCAAGCTTAGATTTTATGTAAGTATATCTACTCTGTCTTTCCTTGAACTGATTAAGCATGTCCAATAATCACAGATTTTGTGTAAACTGTAGAAGATATTTCTTTAATCACATTCTTGCTTGACCTTTACACACATAACAAAACACACCATTCTTGTGCAGTATTTTATCTTAATAATGTCAATGTTTTATACAGGCCAGATATCCCTGATGACTAATAACTTATTTGAATGCATGTTGATGCCAATCTAAAATCAACTAGATTCTGTAGAACTTACTGTATGCGCTCTCTCTCTCTCTCTCTCTCCCACTCCCTCCCCCTCTCCCCCCCCTCCCCCCCCTCTCTCTCTGAAGATTAACATGACGATTTTAGGGGATAAAGCTTGATGTTAGAAGATTCTGCTGTCATCTGAACATTATTAGTTCAGCTTTGCAATTTGCTATTATGTCAATTATATAGCCTATTGTTTTGCAGATAGTCTTCTGCATTTTAGAATGTGTTTCTTTTTTCCCTTTTGTTTCTTTTTAACTGGGCAGTATGCAAAGCATTGAAATATTCTGTACTCTGAAATTAAGTTACTATCTTGGGCCTCAACCTTAGCATGGCATAAAGAAGTAACATGTTTTTAGCATACTACATAGTGTGAATAGTTGGACAAGGTAGAGAGTTTCTGAATTTTTTCCTATAAGCTTTCATGAATGTTTAAGTATACAGGGATGATTTATTTATTGGCTTGCTTCTTGGATTTATACCCTGCCTTTCTTCCATCAGCTCCAAGAGATGTACACAATCTACTCTCTTCTAATTTTATCTGGACAAACAATCTTATGAATTGATTGGGCTAATATAGAGTGGTAGACCCAATCCATGTGGACTTAAGTTAGCATCTTTGGGATCCTACATAATTGTGGTTCTGGTGATTGAATCCATGTTTTGTAAAATGTGATTAAATTATGATTATCTAGTTCTGCTAAGTCATTATGAAAAGATTCATGTAGAATAAATAGTACATCTATGAATACAAATTAGAAGACACAATGAAAACCCCTGAATTTCAGAATACATGGATAGATTCGTCCATAGTTTCAACTGGGAAACTGTGAGCATCCTAAATCAAGCAAGTCCAAAAATGTCAGAGAATGTGTGGAAACAAATTGGCTATCAACAGGCACATAGAGATAAATAACATCTGCCTACCACTCAACAAGATAAGCCACCAAAGAAACAAACAAACAAACAAAACCCCAAATACCTCCTTACTAGTAGTCAACACCTAGATGAGTAAACACCAAGGTTAACATCAAATCAACAATCAAGAATTAAGCAATATTAGGCACAAGGGACACCGTGGCTCAGTGACTAAGATGCTGAGCTTGTTGATCAGAAAGGTCGGCAGTTCAGTGGTTCGAATCCCTAGAGCCATGTAACAGAGTGAGCTCCCGTTACTTGTCCCAGCTTCTGCCAGCCTAGCCATTCGAAAGTATGTAAAAATGCAAGTAGAAAAATAGGGACCCCTTTGGTGGGAAGGTAACAGCGTTCCGTGCGCCTTCAGCGTTTAGTCATGCCAGCCACATGACCATGGAGACATCTTTGTACAGCACTGGCTCTTCAGCTTTGTAACGGAGATGAGCACCACCCCCTAGATCCTAGCACGTATGTGCAAGAGGAACCTTCATCTTTACCTTTACCCTAATCAAAGAACTACCAACAAAGACAAATAAGTTAACAGCAGCCTAATAAGAGAACTGCCAAATACATCCCCATTAACACCAACAGGGGAAACCTCTAGTATATAAAAATGACAGCAAACCATACTCTTTCTAATACTGATGATATTACCTAATTTGGTAATAAGACATCTGCAAGAGAAACAAGTTCAAAGAGCACCAAGCACCCTACAAAAAACATTCCCATTGTGAATTGTGAGGATGTATGAACCACACCATATTTTGTTTTAACTGCTGAGCCTATAAATCTTGGCATGAGAGATGAGTTCATTGCAGAATTCATAAAGAATAGATTCCTCCAGTCTCTTGAATAGTAAGTCCCGGATGTGGTATAGTGATAAAGAGGAATGAAGAACTGTGAGCTCGAATTCTCTTGTGGCCTTTTTATTGCACAACTTGAAAAAAAACTAACCTCCAGAGTATTTTATTGCAAGTGTTTCCTTGAAGTTGCAACTGATAGTCATTTCAGCATTGAAGCTTCAAAGTGAGGCTTGATATTTTAATTCTGTGTGACATTTGAGAATACTGTGATCAGAAAACCATTCCCTTCCCCTCCCCTTCAACAAACACAGGAAATGTAATATTAAAGATGATATTCTTTTTGGAGGAAGTTAATAGTACTGTTACCATGGTGCCTTTATTCCTTTAATTTCATGTAAATTTAAATTTTATGATGTTTGCTTCACCAAGATTATATAATCCCTTTTTTATTGAAAAGAATCATAATTATGCAAATGATTATATCCAAGGAGACAAGTCACAATTAACTGTGAAAGACAGGCTGTTACCATAAGACATTTATTCACACCGAACAAAACAGGGCTTGCTTTAAAATAAACCTTCCTTTAAAAGAAAAAAAAATCAATTTGGCATAGTCTTTTAAGGGAGACATTTCTCTCAGACAAAAGTTTGTAGTCTTCGTATATTAATGTCATTAGTTTTTAATACCCTGTGCTCTAGTGGTTTGGTCTCTCTCTGTGTTCAGTTAAAAGAAAATGAAACAAAACTGATTAATTATAGCTTTGATTATTTGGTTTGTATTTAACAAGAACATATTGGTGAGTGGAAGTTAAGAGTTGAGACGTCTCCAGATTCTTTTCTAAACCTCCTGTCTAACTGCAGAACTTCGTCTAGAAATACTGTTGGATTTTTTCTTTCTTGAAACCCTATTTGCTTCCTTTTGTGAGAAGTTGCTCTGAGATTTCACACTGGGATGAAATATGCTTCTACTCCTTGGCACTGATTCACTGTGGATAGATGAATCTGTCCATTGGAGCATGATACTTAATTCTGCTCTTCTCATTTTCCTTTGCTGAGTGTGTTTCAACGGAATGGCCAAGAAATTGGTTTTCATCTCCATTTCCCTAAAAGAGGCAAAAATAAATAATTAAATAAGATATTCTTATTGGGGAAGCATGGGCTTCTTGAATTTCCTTAGTTCCATGAGAGGCTATGTCTCTCAGATAATAAGAGAGCAACTGTGTCATAGAAAGGCTGCCAACTTAAACATCTTCTTTGGCACTTTTGGGGATTCCAGGACCTTGGGCTTGAAGTTGCAAGAATTGTAGAAGATAAGTCTTTTTGTCTCCTGATTTTGAGTTAATTTTACTTAGTGTATGGCATGAAGAAAATGGTGGTGCGGTGTGGTGCAGTGGAGGTCTTGCCTCACAACCAGGGGGCTGTGAGTTCAATTCTATTTTATGCTTAGCAACTACACAGATCCCCACGATGACTGTTTCTAACCTGATATTTTGTGTCTTCCAATGGATGTCATGAATGATCTTGGCAGCCATTTGGGTTTCTTTTGGTTTATTGTTTTATCCTGCTTTTATTTGTTTGGTTAGCCACCCAGAGTCATGTGTATGAGATAAGTGACCATATGATTTCATTAAGCAACAAAAAATGTATTCTTTGCCACTGAGTCCATCCATCCTGCTGTTAGTTATCCTTTTCTTCTGTTTCATAGAAGATGTAAGATATTATGACTACAGCTCTGAATATTGGGAAATATTTTAATTGTTTACAGAGAACATTATAATGATTCCCAGTTGTACCATTAACTTATTTTCTGATCCTTATATTATAAGAACTCTGCCACATTTTAAATTAATACTAAGCTTTTATCAAAGATAGGCTGTTCAGTCTTTAATCTTTTAGCTTCAATGACAGAAATATTTGTTCCTACAATATTCAAATGAACCCTGAACCCAATGATTCATCATTTGAGTTGACTGTGAAATACATAGAGTTGAACCAGTCATTTTCTCTAATCCAAAACATTGGGACTGGGTCATTACCTCTGTATATATGTTAAAGATTCTCTCCTCCTCTTATTATCCTAAAACTCAAGCTAGGGTGAGTTTCTCAAAAGAGATGTTTAAATGGCTAAATTGGAAACATTGTGATAAATTCAATGACAGTTAGAGAAGGAAGAAGGAAGAATCTATGCTTTTTGAACCTTTGGGCAAATGTATGAAAAAGAATCACTTGCCATTCCTGTTCAAAATCAAGGTAGAAGAGCATCCTTTTTAAAATACTTTTTTAAAAAACAAATCCATCTTTCAGTTATACAGTACGTCGACTGGGTATATCTAGTACAAGTATTTATATTTTGTATAGATTTCTTACTAATATTACATTCATATTACAACTTATTCAACCTTATATATCTTATCATTATAACAATATCATTATCAACAACATCACTTCTTACTTTATTTTCCAACCATTTATAAAATAAATTCCATATTATATAATATTCCGCTTCTTCTTGCTCTTTAATTGCCAATGATAGTCTACTCATTTCTGCACAATCCAATATTTTCATAATCACCTCTTCCTCTATCGGAATCTTTTCATTTTTCCAGTTTTGAGCAAATACAATTCTAGCTGCTGTTAATATATATTTGATTAACTGTTTTTTCTTTACTATAATTTTTGGGTAAAATCCCCAGTAAAAACATCTCAGGTTTTAAATCTATGTGTTGTTTTATCTTTTAGGGTGGAAGAGCATCCTGAAGCATGAAGAAACGATGTGGATTCCTCCTATGGACAAGGATTCGATGCTCTCCAATCCTTACATTCTACAAATGTAATTATTTGGGATGTTCTAATGAAACAGACAGGAAAGAAATTTAGGACAGAAAGTGCTTCACAGACATTAGTTTTCATTAGTTGTTCGGAATGAACCCATAAGGAGGCCTTCATGCACTAATGGGCAGGTCCTAGTTGCTCTGCACTTCAAATGCCCATTCAAGGGAAAATGTGACTGATCTTAATCTGGTGCTTTGTTCATGTAACATTTTCTTGTTTGTTCACTGAACCCATTTGTTGTGATTTGGAAAGCACCATTTATGATTTACTGTAGGGAGTAAATAAGGTGGCCTAGAAAGAAGTGAGGAGAAAACTGAGGAGATGAGAAGGAAAATATACATCAAGTCTGGGACACATAGAAAGTATGTGCAAATGTCTAAGATCAACACCTCCCTAATACATATGGTTATTTTAAAAAAAAGAAGGAGGGAGAACACAATGATAATTACATGATTACACTACTTGTTTTTTTTTTTAAGTAGTTTTTAGTTTTTGCCAGAGTCCATCTTTTGATTTAGTAGAAAACAAGTTGATGGCACTAATCAATCAACCTACTTTGTATGGTTGACCGTATGCTATGTTAATATAGTGACGAATTGCATATATTACATGCTAAGATACAATGGGATTTATTTGGCTTTAAAATAATATGTTGTTGAAGTCAGGTTTAGATAGATGATAGATAGATAGATAGATAGATAGATAGATAGATAGATAGATAGATAGACAGACAGATAAATGATATATAGATCTGTATTATAGATCAGCACAAAAACAATATTTTATAAAAAATGCCCTGACAATCTTAATTGCAACATAAAATATTATAAAACCAGAAAAAATTAAAAGCAAGACCACAATTAATATAAAACTATGCGAATGCAATCATGTAACAGTGAAATCTAAAAAGCTATAGTAATTACAATAATAAGAAACATAGAAGATAAAAAAGCAACTGGCTTGCTTAAATTTAGCAAATCACAAAATTAATCAGACTTCTATAAGCCATAAAGAGTCGTAAATACTAAAACTAATAACTATAGTTAGCAGATAAAACCAGCTAACAGTATAAGGTATTACATTTGCACAAAATGGTTTATGGAATAGTACAGTGAACATCATCATTACTGCTTGTTGATTTGTTGATCATGATTAAAATCGACCATGCGTGCTTTGGTTGTAGGATGTGTCAGCCTGAACTCTTTGGATGAAGTAAAAAATAAAATTGTAAAGTGTGTGTGTGTGTGTGTGTGTATTGATGAACAGTAAGATGAAAATGTTATTTTAATTTCAACTTCAAATTTTATTTTAATTTCAACTCTGGTTCCTCCAAGGGAGAAATATATGTCACAAATGACTTTTTCATGCTGTTAACTAATCTGGAAACCATGACCACAAAATGTACCAAAGCAGAAGGAAATCTCCTTTAGACTCTTCTGGCTAAATTTTGTATGACCAAATTTTACCTAGCTCAACAAAGGCTTTAACTTCCATGATTTGACCTAAAGATAAATCATGCTGCCTCTGTGGCTGAAGATATTTCACTCAGAAAAGCACAATTGTCATTTCTGTGATCCCCAACAATTCAAGCTGGACCAAGGCTTCACCTGTCCAGTGGATTATGATGGAAAGCAGTCATAATTTGAACTGAAGAGCAGCTGGGTCTTCCAGACACCAGAATGGCTTATTTCATCAATGCATTATTTTGCTGGTTTTTATTAAAGATTCATAGCATGCACACACTCATTTTCCAACCCCTAATTGAACATGATGTTGCTTGTGTGTCTCATTTTAGTCTAATTTTTTACATTCATGGGTTACCTTAAAGGAGAAAACCGATTTCGATGGAATCTTGCCTGTTGATGCTTTAATTAATGGTTATTTCTGAGCTAACAACTCTTCCTGTGCATTGCTGAAACCATATTGTCTCTGACATCTCAGGTCAATAAAGAAATAACACTTCAGCTGAGAATTCTCAAACCTCCCCAAACCAAGCTCCTTGGAAACATACATGTGCCTGAGTTTTGTCAGTTTTACTCTCAGTTAAATTTGCACTGGATTTGCACTGAAAGATAACCCCCACGCATACTCCAACACATACACAAACTAATCATTTTCAAAGAAGAAAAACCTGGTTTGTTGCTAAGTGAGAGAACTTAGCTATGGCTAGATTGTTTAACACATATATTATTTTTTAATATACACAATTTTTGTAAAAAAAAAAAAAAAACCCAACACATTCATTTATTTCTTTTGCCTTCACGTCAGTCTTGATTCCCTGCAGTTTCCTTGGCAACATTTTTGAAGAATTAAAAATTAAGGTGTCTGTTCCCCAGACATTTTGTTGCCTTTATTCTATTTCCCTCTCTAGACTGATCACTTTACAGATAAAGAAAGATCAATACTTCTTGAAAATTGTGGGAAAGTGACTTTGTAGACCCTGAGCTTGGATTTACAACTTCTTGTAAACTTTATCTTATGTAGTGGCTTATTGAATAAGCTCTACATTAGTTGGGATCCCCACATCAAAACAACTTACCTTATGTGCAGCCAGAATCTGAAAATAATATTTAACGCAGCACAGTAGTTAAGCAAAATGTTTCGGTTGAGATCTGCTTATGTGGGACTGATTGGGGTAGATTGTAGGGGTGATGCTAAAATATAATTTTTATCATATTTTATCTATATATTAAATCATTGTATTTTATTCCATTTTCATCTTAGATTGTATTTTATTCCAATTTCATTTTAAATTTCTTTTATCAAATTTCAGTAATTCGTTTCTGGAACTCTGCACTTGGATATGGCCCAAGGGCTAATTAATAAATATATATAACCTACATTTGGCTAGATTGACCTAATAACCATCAGCTTAGAATTTAATTTAGAAATCACAATGTCTGAGGTCATAGAAGACGCTAAACTCAACCAGGCCAATATTCTATATGACCATCCAAATTTTCAAACAATACCCTGAGATACATCAACATGTCCTTAAACACAATCAACATCCTTTAAAAAGAAAACACAGGATAATAATTTGAGGTAAGGGAAGGAAAATGTAAGCAATATCTCCACTGAAATGTGATGGAATTGGGATGGGGATAAGAACAGAGGATGATGTGAAGAGTTAGGTGTGAGAAAGAAAGGCACTTTAAAAAGTCTAAAGTAACTTTGATTGAATTATTAGCCTCAGGAAAAATAGGGTGGTGGGGGGGGGGCGGGGGTGTGTGAAAGAAAGGAGCATGAAAAGAAAGCCAAATCCAGAGGATGGAAGGAAAGACTTTAATACATGCTGTACAAAGGTAGGCTACCACTGAGATATTCATGGTTGGCAATTTCCACAAGTCATGAGGAACAAAACTGGTAAGTGCTCAACACCGTGAATTTACCATCAGAAGTTAATTTAGTTTGGAAGTTGGATTAGGGTTAGGAAATCAAAGGCTGTTTCCACACAACCATTAATGGAACCTACTAAGCCATAACTAGCCATGCTCAATGGTTAATACATCAATTTACTGCATTGTAGCCTAATAGATTCTGGGCAACACAGACTAAGAATGTTTAAAAGAAAGTGGGGCAGATGTAGAGATGGGCAAGAAGAATGATCAGGGGAGTGGAATCTTGAAAAAACTTTATTTAACTGACAGCTTCATTCAAATTTCTGAAGAGACATCATACGAAGAAGTAGGAAAAAAGAACAGGATCTGTTCTCTAGCACTAGAAAATTATGGATGGATAATTGTTCTAAATTACAGAAAGACAGTTCCAGATTTAATTGAGGGGGTGGGATTCTAATCCCATAACTACTTTATAGAATGGTCCTTGCTAAACTTCCTTCCTTCCTTCCATCTTTCCAGAACACAATATCTCCAAGCCATTAAATGTCATTTAACTGAGAGATCATTTTCAAATCTTGTTGCAATGTGTTCCATAACTATATGAGGTCAATAAATTACTCATGCAGGCAAATTGCCTGAAGATATTTCATATAACATACCCAGGTCTTAGTCTGATTGTTTTAGTTGACTGATTCTGAGAAGTCTATTTTTAAGTAGCTGTTCTTCCACAAAAGTTCAGATTAACATTTTTTCTCGACAGGGCAGAAGAGAAAACTGCCAAGAAAATCTGCCAGGCAGAAAACTCTAACCACTGAAGTCCATTCTCTTCCCACTCCTTTTTCCAGTTTCTTTGGCCCTCTGCTCATTGACAATATTTAGTCCGCATTGTTTTGGAGTTTCTCACTCCTCCTTTCTTAAGCAACACATGTTACATTCATAGGAGTCTATTCTCCTATCTCCAGTGCAGTTATTAGAAGAAATGCATTTTGTGGCTTGTGCCAGAGGTGGTATTCCGCAGGTTCTGACCAGTTCTGGAGAACCGGTAGCAGAAATTTTGAGTAGTTTGCAGAATCGGCAAATACCGCCTCTGACTGGCCCCGCCCCTATCTATTCTCTGCCTCCCGAGTCCCAACTGATCAGCTGGATCTTCTTTTGTTGCCCTGTGCAGGAGAACGGAGCTGGAAAGCAGGTTAGTGGGGTGGGGAGGGAATGGGGATTTTGCAGAAACCTTCCCCTGGAGTGGGGAGAGAGTGGAGATTTTGCAATATCTTTCCCCTGCCACACCCACCAAGCCATGCCCACCAAGCCATGTCATGCTCACCAAGCCATGTCTGCCAAGTCACGCCCATAGAACAGGTAGTAAAAAATTTTGAATTCCACCATTGCTTCGTGCTATATCCAAACAATATCTAGGAAGTTAGATATTTACCAAAAGATTTTGAATTGGACAAGAAAATATCCTTCCTGTTGTATTGAGTCAACAAAAAAGAAGTCAATCAGCTTCATCCTAGGAGATTTGGGCTTTATCTGAAGCTGGAACATAGGCCTGGCACAAAGGAACAAGTCAAATTTAGGTCATTTCAATCCCCAATTTGTATCTTAGTTTTAACATTGAGCATCAAGTTATTTGACATAAGTTGCTTCTTATGTTCTGCTAGAAATAGTCTTTATGCTTCTCCTGGTTCCACAGTCTGAATGTTGTATGCATTGGCTGTCAGCTTTCCAGGGAAACTGTCATCCAGGGGCTTAAAGTGAAAAGTATTGAGTGCATGACCATTTACTAGCAAGAATAAAATGGGCTTATTTATCAAAGTCCATGTCCTTGGTGAAGGGCTTACTTCCTGCATCTCTTGTAAACACACTTGCTGGGTAAGTAAGATGATAAATATGCATCTAATGCCCTCTTTTTTCATCCCTCCATTTAATTGCCCACGACCTGCTTTTATGTAATTCTTCTTTTTTCCCAGAAGTGTGCAAACTATTTATTGTAACAGCACATAATAGAAGGCATGATATCTCTGCACACAAAAATGATGCATTACTTGATCACTCTAAGATGATTTCCCTGCCAGGCTGGTGTGTAACTATATTTCCCTTGAATTATATTATATACTAGGAGAAGAAAATATTCTCTAGGATGACAGCTGGAAAAGAAGGGGGCAAAATATCCCAGAAGATTAAAAGCTGCAATCATTCAAACCAGGAGGTGCTATTTTAATGCTTGAAGCAAGGTGTTATTAACCCCACTCTGAAAACTACTCTAGCGCTATTGAATACCAGATAACCAAGAACAAGAAAATCTCTTTTGGGTTTACCATGATTTGTGAGCTTCAGTTGATGTCTTAAGGGCATTCTTACAATATCTGCGATTCGTTTATAACTCATAAATGGAGTAGAATGTAGAACAGACTTTGAAAATTCCCCTAATCTATTTCACCTCCAAAATTCCACGTTATTCTGGTTGGCCACAGAATTAGACAGGTGTTTAGATTGGATTTGACATTTGCACAAGATCTAATCTGAGTTGGTCGCCAAGACCAAAGGTTTATTCTTTCAAGCTTTTGGGCTCATGCTGGAGCCTATCATCAGGGAACTTCTCTATATCTCTCCAGAATATGTGCGTTGAGCTGTTCTATACACCATATTTATATGGTGCCTGATTATGTATTGCTTTTAGTTGTTAATTATGTTGTTGATAGCTGGCTATTAAATCATTGATTGTTTCCTTGGCTGTTAGTTCCTAAGTACCTGCTAAGCTGGTGATAAATCATTTTTAATCATTCTCACCTATTGAGACCTGACCAAGGATATGGGATAGGTATTTGTTGTTGTTTAATGGTTTTAAAAGTCTTGCTGCAGGATGTAAGCTGTTCCAAGTAAAGCTGCCTTTTGCAGTTGACTAATGGGGATTTTTGTCAATGCCAATGGTGTTCCAGTAGTGTAATGCTGCATTCTCCTTGACCTGGTTTCCAAGTTTCATAGGATACTCCTTTGGTATCCACTGAACAACACCACACTGGGAAAGATTTTGATACCTAAGAAATCTATAGTTGGATTAGATTACTCATCACATAATTTTATTTGTACGGAATTAAGCAAACCTCGCCAATAATCCTTTGCCACATCCCTGCTTACTAAAATATGTAAGACCTGTCACTTTAATTTTATTTACATTGAAGATGGTGAAGGAAGAACAAAGAAGCCCAAAGCAAAAGTGAAGCTGACTCAACAGTGACCAGAAATTTTGTTTCTGCTTCACTGGTGGCATGTTTTAATGAGTGTGAATGCACTCTGGGTTATATAATGTTGCCTGAAGAGCTTTCTTGATGCAGTTGTGAGCATTTCTTGTTTCTAAAAGAAATGAAATAGGAGAACACTCATGAGCCAATACAGACAGTTGCTATAAAGATTCAGGATTAAGTATGGTATATGGCCTCAAGGAATGCTGAATATTGTATTGGGGATAGCCAAGAGTACAGGCACTTTGAATCTTATATGCATAACTGCTGATATTAAGTTTCTGCCCCTGATTCAAACTTTAGTCCTTGTTTGGTGAGCTTCAGAATATTCTGGCAAAGCATGCCAGCAACACCAACAATATCATATTCATATTTTATTCTGTTTTCATCAAAACCCCACATCAGGACGCTAAATACAATTGTAAGGCGAGAGCCTACATTTCTTTTTGCTTGAAATTTTTGTAACAAATGCATTTTGAGTATATCCAACTCTCATCTTTCTCAAATTACATTTCCATGGGAAATTTCCATGTGTGGAAAATTGCTACTTGGCCATACATATGCATTACTATAGCCAACCGACCCTTAATGCATGCTTTCATATGGGGTCTTTGTGATGGACTACAGTTTGACAGTGACATTAAAAGAAACTGTGATTTATTTATGTCCCCTAAGCAAGGGTATAAAACACATTAATAACAACAAAATGAAACTCCACAAGCGTGTGTGTGTGTGTGTGTGTGTGTGTGAGTGTATGTGTGCATGCATGTGAGCACGCACACATCATGTTCATTTTATTTGGCAGACCATACTATTTCAGGAGAAAGGAAGTTATGTTATTAGGCATGTGGCTTAGAGAGTTGAGCTTTCCAGTTAATATAGTGTTTCTGCTGAACACCTCAACTCTTTTTGCATGATTGAAGTCACCACAAGGTTTAGGACTTTTGGGGGCACCAAGTGGCACTGCTTTTGTATTGTTTTGAAAAGTTGCAGTCAATACTATTGAAATGCAGTAGAAGAGCAGGTTGGTGAGTGAGTGAGCAGAAAGAGCCCCTAGAAAACATAACAATATAGCATAACGTAACACAATGTAAAAACCGTAACATAACAAAAATTACACACACACACACACACACACACACACACACACACCATTTATTTCCAACTACTTGTTATCAGATCAGTACAAAATAATTTTTTTCAATGTGCCTGTGCTGTATGTAAAATTGGGCAAATGTTAGCTTCCTACTGATAAGTCACCACCAACACAATATATTATTTTGTCTGCCTTTTATTTTTGGTTTTCACAAATATTATTAGAGCCATGGTGGCACAGTGGTGAGAATGCAGTAATGCAGGCTAACTCTGACTACTGCTGGGAGTTCAATCCAAACAGGCCCAAGGTTGACTTTATCCTTATGAGGTCGGTATGGGGACAATAGGCTGCCTCTGTAAACCGCTTAGAGAGGACTGTAAAGCACCGTGAAGCTGTATATTAGTCTAAGTGCTACTGCTATTACTGTTTTTAATGCTTTTGTTTGTGGTGCAGATCCGTGGCTGTAAGAAAGATTGATTGGTTGGTTTTACTTTGAATGGATTACAGTGAAAATATCAAGCACAGCCACACCCATTATTTATTTCTGATACATCCTCAGGAACTCTTCCTGATGCCTTAAGTCTTTGGAACATCAAGTGCAATCACACTGCATTTGCTTCTTCAAGCTCTTTTATTTGTTTTGCTCTCTTGTAAGAATACTTGAGGCATTGGGTAAAGTGTTCTCCCTTATTTTTTGCCCGGAGGAATATTATCCTCCTTGGATGGCTTTATCCAAGGTAGGCCCACTGAATAGTAAAATCTCTCATATTTGACAAGAGTGTTCCCTCTGACCTTCAATTAGGCTGCAGGTTAAGACAATACTGGAAAATCAATTGCTCATTTTCTCTCTTTTTGCTGGCTGATTGTGATGTTTGCCAAGATAAAGGTCGTTCCATATTAAAGATAGGAATCTGCAACGAAGATGGATCTGAGGCTACCAAAAGCTCGAGGGGTCACAGTGTGGTTTTATTGTCACAAAACTCCTTGACTCTGTCTTGTCAATAAAAATCAGCCCCCTTCCCAGCTGCCATTTCTCTTTTCATCTTTTCATCTCTTTCAACCTCTGCAGCCCATCCATTCATGAATATGTTTTTCCTAGGAGGGGAATAACACCATATGACACTCAAACATGTTGTTTAATTTTATCGTGATTTGGCAGGAGGCTTAACCAACATCGCTGCCCAATGTCGAAACCAGAGAAACAATGACCTCTGTCAAACACATTGAGGGGAAAATGTCATTTATAGCAACAAAGCTTGAGGATAAAAGATAATTAACAAATCAGTTTCTGTAATCTTGTCTGTGTTGGTATGTGTATGCTCTCTCTCTCTCTCTCTCTCTCTCTCTCTCTCTCTCTCTCTCTCTCTTTCTCTCTCTCTCTCTCTCTCTCTCTCTCTCTGTATGTATATATATATATATATATATATATATATATATATATATATATATATGCGTATGTGTATGTGTATGCATATGCATATACGTATACGCATACATATACACATACACATACACACAGCAGGAGCTAAGCAGACAGTAGGTTTTCCTCTTATCGTGGTTATTACTTTTGCCTTCGTTCTATAAATGCAACTTTATCCCTTCCTTTAATGCTGAAAACAACTTCCATTACAACTAAGGTTATATTTTCACAGCTCAATCTGACAAACCACTGTACCTACAGAGCAGTCGCTGTACTGCAGATAAGGTCATCATGCCTTTAGATGGTTTATAAAAGTATTATTAGCCCAAAGGAAAAGGAAAACTAGGCAGAAACATGGTAGGCCTGAGTGAGCAGTTAAATTGTTATACATACATACATACATACATACATACATACATACATACATTAAAAGCAGATTTTATTAAATGGTTATTTATTGATTTGTTACACAGCCAGGCAGATGTTCTGATGGGATTTGGCAATTTTATCCACTTATCGAGTCCTTCCCAAGGACTTGGGATATGCAGATGTTGATGTTGGATGGTGCTCTAGACATCGTCACAGGACATAAGCTGTTCTAAGTAAAGCTGCCTTTTACAATTGACTGATGGACAATTTTTCAATGCCCATGGTGTTCAAGTGCTGCTCCCTAATTTGCACCCAAAACACCTATCACTATTGATGCTACCTTTGCTTTCTTTGCCATAGTCTTTCTCTTTCTATTTGCAGGTCTTTGTATCTTATTATCTTCTCCAGTTCTTTCTCTTCTATTCTTCTGTCTTATGACTATTTATTCAGTTTCTATAGCTACCCATTTCAGTCGATGACGCTGTGCGGCTTAAAAACTTTCAAAAACTATTATAACGATGATAAAAAAAAACATTTTAAAACAATAGAAACATCCAAAATAAATATACACAGCAGGGATGATTTACAGCAAAGTCATAAAATGGGGCCATTAACATAGTCAGAGCCTGAAGGTTGGACAAGAAAAGTACTATAGAGTCTGCTCAAGCAGGAAACCCCATACATTCTGTACAAATGGTTGTCTAATCTCTTCTTAAAACCTCCAGTGACGGGGCCTCAATAACATTGGGAGGCAGTGTCAGTGTCATGTTAATGTCAGTGTTCCAAACAACAAACTCCAACTCAAAAGACTCCAAAACATCCTCTCAAAGTTCCATTTTATTAGAGTTGTCATATTGGCACATCTGGGAAAACCCAATTCTGAGAGTTCTGGGTTTTCCCTTGGTAATTGAAAATCAAAACCCCATCCTCTGCACCCATCAGTCTATCACATGGCCCAATCACCATCCGTCCCAACTGGTGATATTCCTCTAACCACTCCTTTTCCAGATGCAGGATGACATGTCTTTGACTGAGAATAAGAATGCTGTTATGACCTCCATTTGTGGTCGAATGTTGTTATGACCCCCACTCTATAAGATTCCAATTTCCCAGGCATTGGAATGTGGCAGTGTGGAAGCTTCTAAGGCTAATATGACTTCCAAAGCTGACAGGCAGACCGTTCCACTGATTAATTGTTCTCACTGTCAGGAAACTTCTGTCTGTCTATCTTTCTGTCTCTGTCTGTATGTCTGTCTGTATGTCTATCTATCATTATCTATCATCTATTCATCTATCTATCTATCTATCTATCTATCTATCTATCTATCTATCATCTCTCTGTCTATCATCTCTCTGTCTATCATCTATCTATCATTTCAGTATACAGCATCTTTCAAGTGACTTCTGCAAGCAAGGGCAGAGAGAGAGACAGGATATAGATACACCTTAATTACTCCAGTGGTTAAATGGATGTTTAATTTTAATGAACTAGTAGTCTGCAGACTCACATCGATAGTGGGAATGGGGGCTACCTTTGCTGAAGAGACGATCTTGTTTCATTTTAAGTGAGAGACAAATGGATGTGCTCAGAGCTAATGGAGATAGAATGCATCGTGGTGTTTTGTTCGCCTAAAGAGGAAAATGCCATCGTCAATAGACTTTTAACCATTTAGGCCCTTAATTTAAATAGGGCCAGAAAGGCTGAAAGACGTAGCTGTACGTACCATGTAGTAATGGACTTCATTAAGCAATTGGGGTTAACCTCAAACTAACTAAACAAGAAGTGGTTCAGTGAGAAATGACAGAGCCTTATGGCACCTTCAGACCGTAATGTATCTGTATTTATTAGAGTATTTATGCCTATAGGCTTCAGCCTGCTTTAGCAACTGTCTCCGTGAAGACTGTCAGCTTGCATTTATGTTGAATAGACACAATATGGGCAAAGCAGAGTATTGTGTGCTAAGGAAAGAAGGCAAATAAAATAGAGATTGGGGTATAGGATCCAGAAGTGCTTTGGGCAGTGGGAGATTGCTAAAGCTTCACTTTGGAATTTTAGCGCCATCAGTAATAAAGACATTGAAAATACATGTGTCACTTTGAGATGACCACTAGTGCTGATGGATGGATTTGCTAAGATGAAGTTGAACTTAAATAGACTTTTCAACACATTTGAAAAGTGTGAAGAATATTGCAGTACGGGTGGAAGATTCTGACTGTAGATAAATTATACAGTCATCTGCAAGTTAGGAAAGAGTTTAAAGTCTAGAATTTACCCAGAGGAAGATTATATTTTTAACTTTTAAAATTATTCATCTAACTTTCAGGGAGTTAACTGATGGTTGTTTATAGGAAAGGACAGCTGATTCCTTCAAAGGAATTTGTACAATATTAAATATAATGTTATAGACTTGATTGGATATGTATATAATGTAATGATAAAAGTTTATGAACTGTTATTCTGGTATTAAGTTTTTTTCTTTATCTGTTATCTCATTCCTACATATATGTATGGCCTTTGTATACCAATGCTGTTTTATCTTCACCAAAATTCTTCATTTTACTGAATGCAAGTTTTGTTCAGATGTATGTATTTTCACACATCCAAATAATAATAATAGCAATAGCATTTAGACTTATATATTGCTTCACGGTGTTTTATAGCCCTCTCTAAGTGGTATACAGACTTAGTGTATTACCCCCAATAATCTGGATCTTCCTTTTACCAACGTCAGAAAGGAGGAAGGCTGGGGCAACTTTGAGCCAGTCAGTATTGAACTTTTGGCAGTGAGCAGTGCGTTAGCCTGTAATGCTGCATTCTAACCCGTCACCAACTCTCATAATGAAACAACTTTGCATAAATATTTATATAGAGTTTTGTATCAATTTTTGGGATGTTGGAATTCTGGAAATTTAATGCCTATGACATTGATTGCACCATTACATGGTCATTGCAGGAAGTGTCACGTTACATGCACCATCTTGGCAAAAAGCTGTTGATTTCTTTCATTCGAATGCCAGAGCACACTAAATGTTAGCAGCATAGAAAATGTCAATCACTCCTCAACATTTAGTACAGTGGATAAAATACATCCAATCCCCCTGTATTTCATGATTTTTAATAGGATTTTTTTTTTTAAAAAAAAAGATTTTAAGGAATCACTTTACCCTTTCTCTGCATAATGGAAGGATTGAATCATAGTTTCTGAAAGGCAACTGAAAGTTGCTTCTTTATTTAAAAAAAAAAAAACCAACTCTATTAAATTTTAAAATAGAAAGCTAAAAACTAACTAAAACCAATAATCCAGCAAAAGAATAGAAAAGAACAAGAATAAAGAGAGAGCAAACAGAAGTGCAACAAAATAAACAAGGAAAATAAAAAAATAAACACCCCTCCCCCCCCAATAAAATGATTTCCAACTTCTTTTACAGTAGATATACATAAAATGTACATTCAATTCTATGGTTACAACACAACATTCATTTTTTAACAATCTGTAAATGAACAGGGTTGGGGTTTTTTTTTTGTCCAGTAAGAATGTCTTTCCCCATCTCAGAGTTTTTGAATAGCAAGTGAAACTGTTGCTCCTGATGAATCCAAGATGGTGGCAGATTAAGAGCTGTTCTTTGCTCAGTTTAAATGAGGAAGGTGAAGAAGCCACTCTAAAACTGAATGCACAGAATAGTCTGCCATAGTCCTTTTCCTCTCTGTAGCTCCTTAGGCTCCATCATTATAGGACCCCGAGCAAACATAATTCTCCTTTAGATATGTTCATTAGGAAAATGTCATTTTTATGATGGATAAATCTGTGTCAGCAGAAATAAAAAAAGATAGTGAATGCTAATATTTACCTGCACTTGGTTCCCAGATGATATGTAATGCTCAGATCCCTATCCAACATGCTCAGTCTGGGAACAAGGTTAGATTTTTAATGACATCCTGGAAATACAATTCGGCAATTAGCCTGTCAGATCCCTCCAGAGTTTTTAACGAAATGAAGATCTTCAAACATTTCGTAATTACAAGTTAATAGGGTGATAGAATGCATAAGGATTTCAACCACCAGAAAAGAAAAAATCTTTGGTATGCTACAGGTGAGAGAGCGCAAGGTAGTTGTGGCTTTCTGTGCAAGAAAACAATCTCTGTTTTAGAGTCCCAAGACTTTGTCAATTTATAAATTGCAAGGGATTATTTGTATTTCTGTTGGAAGAAGTGGAAAGCAAAGGGATCAACCCAATATGGAATCATGTTTTAAATTCACAACTGAGCTGGAAGGAGACGTTCAGACCATAAAGTCAGACTCAATGCTCAATGCAAAAATCCAAATTAAAACATTCTTGCTGGAAAATTTTCTAGTCTTTGTCTCCAGGTATACAGTGAATTATCATTATGGCAAATCTAGACAGCATACTAAAAAGCAGAGACATCATCCTGCCAGTAAAACTGTGTAGAATCAAGGCTGTGGTTTTCCCAGTTGCAATGTATGGTTGTGAAAGTTGGACCATAAGAAAGGCAGAACGCCAAAGAATGGAGGCCTTTGAACTCTAGTGCTAGAATTGGACTGCAAGACGATCCAACCAGTCAGTCCTAGAGAAGATCAACCCTGACTGCTCTTTAGAAGGCCAGATCCTGAAGATGAAATTCAAATACTTTGGCTACCTCATGAGAAGGAAGGACTCACTGGAGAAGAGCCAAATGCTAGGAACAATTGAGGGCAAAAGAAGAAGAAGGGGACGACAGAGAATGAGGTGGCTGGATGGAGTCCCTGATGCAGTCAGCGTGAGCTTAAATGGACTCTGAGGGATGGTAGTAATTTTGTCCTCTAAAGTCAACAAATCTGGGCTTATGATAAACTGAAATGGCTCTCTCAGTTTTTAAAAATTATTATTATTATTTATTTTATTGATATGTAAATGCTAGCTCCATACCCGTGCTTTGCTATGAAACTATGTGGTCAGGCTTAGTTTTGGGGGAGGAAAATAAGGGGAAAAAATTGTGCCTCTGCCTACCAGCATTCATCGGTATTCACCTGGCTCGCATCCTGTCAGTGTGTGAGACGGTTGAGGGCTGTTTGGGAATGGAAACATGGAAACTGAAACAGTTTTTGCTGTGTGGGCAAGAAGGAGACAGCAAGGAGTCTGGGTGTGGCTTAGCTCAATTATTCTGTACTAAAGCTGCTTGGTGCCATGAAACTAAACTGAATCTGAAACTTCTCTCCTCTGCTTGTGTTTTGCATTTGAAACATATTTCTTTTCAGGTGGGGAGGGGTTGTAGAACTCCTTAGCATCAGAGCATGTTAATAATAATAATATATGAAATACTGATGTTCTGATGGTCACGTTGAGAAATTCTTTCTCAGCAAAGCACGTAGAAGCCAAGAGGAACATACGTGCCAAATTTCAAGTTTATAGGCTTTACGGTTCTGGAGATTTTGTAATGATGCATGAGTGGTATTTCACACACACACACACACACACACACACACACACACACACACACACACACACACACACACACACACACACACACATATATATATATATA
>NW_020769328.1:3305986-3354553 GCF_900518735.1 Pseudonaja textilis | reverse complement strand
AAGAAGAAGAAGAAGAAGAAGAAGAAGAAGAAGAAGAAGAAGAAGAAGAAATATTAAGATTGCAAAATAATCTGCCTTCTCATATTTTTTAAACTAGGACCTAGATCCTGATGGAAGCGGGATCAAAAATTGTACACACCTGGATTCCGGTTACTTTTCCATAGCACCATGAAATTATGTTAGAAGACAATACATGCAGAATTACTCCCCTAGCCTTTTCTATAACATATGTGTTAAGCTAACAACAAGCCAAAGTTTTGAAGGTTATACAAGATACTTTGGAAAGAAGAAATAAAATAAAGAGGCTCATGCTTTGTTCCTTTGATACTGTGCTCTTTCTCAGCGTGAGACCTCAGTTGGGGAAAATAAATAAATAAGTAAAACCTTCCCATGAAACATCAAAAGAATAGTCTGCTAGCTACGTTATGGAAGCAATACGATGCTTCCCAGAAATAGTAGTTACTAGCAGTGTCATTATCCCTGTAAAACCATAAACCTGACAGTTTAAGAACTCATTTAGTATTCCACAGCTTGGAGCTACTCCAAAGCTCTAAATTGTACCCTATAGATGCATATAGATACCCTATAGTTTATAGGGACATATAGATACCCTGTAGTTTATAGGGACATATAGATGCCCTATAATTTAAAACTACATTTATAGGTTAAAAGATGCTGGAGTATAAAATCCTGACAATGTTCCTTTTGCTTGAAATCACCCACTACTACCACCTTTTCCACATGGATCAAACCTGAACATGCACGCGCACATGCATTCATGCATACATACATGCATGCATACATGCATACAATACAATACATACCCCTTCTAAGAAAAAGCGGGAGAGATTTCAACTACAAGTCTTCCAAAACACAGTTCATGAAAGCCTTTTGATAGATATCTGTTACTATGCAATTATTCTTTCTTTTGCAAGACTTCTGCTGCAGTCTTAGAAATTTTGATGTGCACTCCATTAAGAATGGGATGCACATCTCAGCCGATAGCTGCCTGCACAGGGTATGTACAGTGTATGTGCACAGAGAGGGAATGGGAAAGGAAAAGATGAGCCTCGGGGCTTTTGTTCTGTTAATAGGCGTTTCGTAGCAAAGTTGTAGAGTCTAGACCAAGAGCAGGCTCTTTCCCAAGGAGCTTCAAGCTACATATGAAATATTTATTAAGCAGGAACCGAGATTGAAAACTACATTCCATATCCAGGAGATTAATGGAGTCTCTCTAAATACATAATCATGAAGATCATTCTTTAAGTCAAATGCAGATACAAGTCTTCTGCTACATGGAGGTAAGGAGGGAGGGAGAGAAGGAAGGAAGGAAGGAAGGAAGGAAGGAAGGAAGGAAGGAAGGAAGGAAGGAAGGAAGGAAGGAAGGAAGGAAGGAAAGAACAGGGAAGAAAGGAAAGGAGAAAGGAGGGGGAGGGGAGGAGAGGAGAGGAAAGGGGAAAGGAAAAGAGGAAGTGGGAAGGAAAGGAAAGGAATTTGCAACTGAGATTGTTACTCTTCCTGTTTTGTGAGTACCTTTATAGTTGGGAAATCCTTATAATTGTTGCAAGAAGTATTATTTTTTTCAAGTACAGGTTATCATTAATCCAGATGATCCTGACACTCCAATTTATATCTGCCTTATTTGAAGAAATGGAACACTACTTCTCCAATTTACTAGCATAAAGTTGAATTTAGTTGTCCTACTGAAACTAAATCTAGGCTTGTTTTTAATCTAAGCCCAGATCATCTGCAAGGCTGCAAAACTGGACTTTGAGACTTGCTTTACACTCCTGTCAGCATATACACGTGTATTTACTTCTGAATTCATAATCTATACTTGTGGCCACGGATCCCTTTCCCAAACAAGTAGCTGAAATAAAGTAGGACTAAGAGAAAGGTGGGACAAAAATCTCCTTGGAAATATTGCATTTGAATGAAATCTATATATCAGTATGCATAATATTACATGGGATGGTAAACATCAGCAACCATATAAATACATTAGATTGGGAGAGATCCATCCCCAACATAATGTATAGTTTGAAAATTAATGCAAAAAGGCCCACTCTTAGGTTGGGCTAGTTACACGTGAAATGTTTTGGGTTAATGTTAGCCTTTTGCTTTACAAAATACCATCAGGGAGATTTATGCTAAAAAACCATGCCTATTAGTGAAAGTTATATAAAAATGTCAGTGTTATGGAGAAAACTGGAGATGACATATAGATGCAGATCAATCTATTCAAAATAAATCTGTTCAAAATGGCCCTGATTACTAGCAGAGGCTATTAGATAAAATAGATTTATATTGATTCACATATTCATAGAGTGAAGTTATGACGAAATACCTTCTGTTGGGAAAAGGAAAAGGCCAGCAGAACTGCTCATCTGAATAAAAGTATGATAATGTCATTTGGGCAATATTAAATTCTATTGTGCAGTTGGCGCCATTTGTTTGGCCCTACATTGGATAACAGAAATAGGAATACAAAAATACTAGCAATGCTTGGCAGGTTGCACCTAAATAGGTGTTCAAAATGATTTTTTTTTTTTTTTGCCCCTGACAAATGAATCTTTCATTTAAGTTCCTGTATGACAAAACCTTCCCGTGTAATCACTGATTCCTTGTCTAGAATTGCCCATCCATCAATATCTTTATTTGATTAAAGGTTTCCTTCCACAGAATGTTCCCCAAATGAGATCCAGTAAGGTCTAATTTAGGAAGATAACTCGACAGCTCTAATGGCTATAATTACCTTTATTATGATTAAGATTCACTCCAGGAAAAGTTGTGTTACAGGAATGTCTGCACAAAGTATTTATCAGAATGCATACCCCCATCTAATGAAGAATTTATAAAAGGGCATGCTATAATAAGTTGCATGAAGAAACTCTTCTGAGTGACACGAAAGGAGATAAAACTGTCTTTGAACAGGGAATAATTTCCCAAATCATATGCCAGTTCTGTCACCAAAAAAGGGGGATGACTGTGACATTTTCTCAAGCATCTCAGCTCTTATGTAAATGTGCGGATTAGACAAGCTTTCTTTCTCGGAGTATAAATAACAGGTGAACTACGTTAGGGTTACCAACACAGAATCATAGGCTGGAAGGGATTTTGGAGGTCTTCTAATTTAACTACCTGACCAGTTTTCTTATACCATTCCAGAAAACTGGTTCTCAATCTTCTCCTGAAACCTTCATCAATGAGGCACCCATAACTGCTGGAGAGAACACATTCCATTGATTAATTGTTCCCACTGTTGGGAAATTTCTCCTTATTTCCAGGTTGGATCTTTCTTTAATGAGATTCCACCCATTGCTTCTTGCCCTTCTCTCAGGAGAAGTATTTGACCCCCTCTTCTCTTTGACAGCCCCTCAAGTATTGGAAGACAGCTATCATGCCACCACTAAACTTTCTCTCCATTAGTCTAAAGCATATCTAATTCCTTTAACCATTCATCACATGACTTCGCCTTACCATTTGTGTTGCTCTTCTCTGCATTCTTTCTAATCGCTAGCCATTCGCATCCGAATGACTAGTCAGTAACAAGAAGAATTAAAAAACATCCCAACTACTATGGTCCTTCCTGAGAATTCTGGAGATTGAATCTGCTCATATGGAGGCCATTTACATTTGAGAAGACTTTTCTCTATCAGCCCACTTAGGATATGAGGAACCCCTTTTGACTCTGTATATATGGTGAAGAAGAATAGCAAGCACACATACATATTGGAGATCGTAGAGAGAAGTTCCCTGAGAATAGGCTCCAGCACGAGTCCAAAAGCTCAAAAGAAAAACTTCTGGTCTCTGTGACTTCCTATAAGAAAATATGTTATTCCTTCCTTCCTTCCTTCCTTCCTTCCTTCCTTCCTTCCTTCCTTCCTTCCTTCCTTCCTTCCTTTCTTTCTTTCTTTCTTTCTTTCTTTCTTTCTTTCTTTCTTTCTTTCTTTCATCTATCTATCTATCTATCTATCTATCTATCTATCTATCTATCTAATTAGCTATCTAGCTATCTAGCCATGACCTATCATCTATCTCTCATGTTTTTGTGCCACCCTTCAGATGTAAGAAAGCAAAGGTAGAACATCTCCCAAATTATTCACTTTTAATCCATAAAACACTCTGCAACCTTAAAATACTCACTATGTTTCTAATAGTTTGTATCTATGCAACCCTGGGCTGGGTTTAGAGGACCTAGTATCAGATTATATACTGAAACAGAATCTGTTAGTCTTGCGCTGGATCTATGTTTTCACGCTGGTTTGTTTGTGAAAATAACATTTCCTTTCAATTGTATCTCACTATTGGTAGTTGTTATAACCTCTTACCCTGTGGTTAGCTCTTCCTTGTAGTCTTCTTTCCAAATTATAACCAAGTATGGTCCTGACCAGCCAAGATTGGCTAGGTGGCACTACCTATGGAGACCCTGAATAGATAAATTATAAGTATTTGGCTCTTCCTCACACATAAGAAGCTTAACTGCAAAAACAACTGCTTAGCTACAGGGAGAGAGAAAGACACGCAGACAAACAAATGTGTTTTCAGATCATTTTAGCAAACCGTTTGAGACACTTATCCATGACTCCAAATATAGTGGGTGAAAAAAAAAATCAATGAAATGTGTTGTATCCCTCAGTGATTAAGACTAGCCCAATGCATTGTGTGAAAAAATAAATGTGATTTCTTTTCAATGTTGGCTCATTGAATTCTGACTTTTTTTTAGATTACTTCTTTTCCCATTTGAAACTGTTCCATTATTCACTAAAAATAAATAAATGAATGAATAGTCTTATAAAGAAGGGAAAGGTATTCCTGTTATAGAGGCAAATAATTAAATAACTTAATTTACAGAAACGTATAACACAAGTTAGACTGTAGAAGAACAGTTTTAAAAGGCCGATTATCCTGAGAGGGAGCAGATTTCTGCAGAATTATTTTTTTTCTGGATGAAAACGTTCATACAACTTTTAGGAAACCCAATAACAGAGTAGGATGTTTGGAAAAAGAAAGAAAATGTGGCTTGTTCATTATCGTATTCTTTATATTATTTATTTATAAACTGTACCTACCTGCTATTTGGTAAGTGCTCTCAGAGCAACTTTGCAGCAATAAAACATTTAAAAGACAATAACTATTAATAGCTAACTATCGATCAGCAATCGATAAAAAATAAAGAGGATCATAAAAATGTCAATGAGCACCAGTACAAAAATAATAATCATAAAATACAATGTGCCAGTAAAAGCAGATTTGAAAATCAGTATTCAGTTCTGGAAAGGTCTAGATTAATTGGAAATGCAAGTTTTATGATTATCCCAGAGAGTGCTTCTTTTTTTAAAAAAAAAGGCAAGAAAGAAATATTGATTTATTGGATCAAAAATTAGATTTCTATCATAGCAACTGATAGATTGGAAAACAATTTGACGTAATTCCTTATTTTGTTTGCAAAGATCTATGACTCTGGTTGTAAGCATGGGAGATAAGTAAAGAATGCTACATATGATCCCGTGTTAGAGCAAGTTTGATCCTCTCCTTCTTGTACATTTTCCTCCATGTCACACTCAAATTCTGCTATGAATGGATGAATTTATGTTTTTTGAATGTCAAAGATGTCAAGACTCTGGAAAGAGTGCAGAGAAGAAGAACAAGAAAGATTAGAGAGCTGGAGGCTAAACTATACAAAGAATGGTTACAGGAATTGAGTATGCCTAGTCCCATGATGGTGAACCTATGGCATGTGTGCCAGAGGTGTCATGCAGCACCTTCTCTGATGGTATGTGAGCTGTTGCCCCAGTTTAGCTCCAATACACATATGCATGCTCCTCCTGTTAGCCAGCTGGCTCTGGGTCTCTATTGCACATACGTGGAAGGGGTGGGACACATATGGGAAAGTCATGCGCGCATGTGTGGAAGGGCAGGGTATATATGTGAGGAGGAGCACATTGCATTTTGGGGGTTCAGGCATGCATGCTTTGGGCACTCGGTCCAGAAAAGGTTAGCCATCATTGGTCTAGTCTAATGAAAAGAAGGACTAGGGGACACATAACAGCAATCTTAAAATATTTGAGGGACTCTTACAAAGAGGAGTGGGTCAAACTACTTTCCAAAGCCCCAAAAGGCAAGCCAAGAAGCAATGGATAGAGACCAACCAAAGAGAGAAGCACCTTAGAACTACGGAGAAGTGCTTTAATGGTGAGAGCAATCAACCAATGGAACAGCTTGCCTTCAGAAGTTGTGGGTGCTACATCACTAGAGGCTTTCAAAAAGAGACTGGACAACCATTTGTCTGAAATAGTATTGAGACTCCTGCTTAAGCAGGGAGACCCCCAAGGTCTCTTCCAACTGTTATTTTATGTTCTAGTAAGTTTGGGTCTGGTTTGGATTTAGAACCCAAATCTAGATTGGGAAGTGCTATGCCACTTCTGTTATTAGCGGCATCCATAGCAAAGGGGGGAAAAAGTCAAGGTATCAGTTGCAATCACTTGATCGAAACCTATGCACTTTGTACATGTGTTGCTGGCACAACAAACCCCAAGGGGTAAAGCATGACCAAACCATTGTGATGGCCACAGACCCTTTTCCTCTTTCTGTTCTATTCCCCCCAGCCCCAAATAGAAAATAAAATATTGCGAAAATAGACAAGTAATTAACAAGAGTCCTGCATTGTCCAAACAGCTCATGAGATTAACTGACAAAGAGAGATATCAATTATTTATGTAATCAAGGTAAAAAACTCAGTCTAATCTGACTGTCAGCTAGGGTTATAGGTTGAACCTTTCCTAGTGGTAACCTAGATACCTTGCTTCGTTTCATTGTTCTCGTTCCACATTTTATTTTAATCTTAATCACATTGGAGTCTTTGCTTCAGCCTCATCAGCAGAGACTTGTTAAGGCTAGTTTAATAGCTCCTACGGAAGCTATGCCATGTACTTCCTCACCCCAAATGCATTCACTCTGTTCAGTAGATTAGCCATTGGCTTATAAATGGCTTAGCAAATACACCTAAAGCATTTATAATGAAATGCAGAATCCCAGAGTTAAAGCAGCATTGGATACCTGAAGAGAGCATAGCTATTCTATTAAAATATATCACGTTAGCGCTAATGCATTTAGAGGGATGCGGGGTTTTTTTTTTTCCCAGGGTGGGGATCATTAAGACAGTAATTCTGGGATGCTCTCAAGAACCTTTTCGTTAAGACATTACACTTTTATTAGGTCACTTAATATAGCAGGCCTCCAAAATAATTTGAAACTTCATTCCAGGAAAACATTTAGCCCAGGGGTGTCAAACTCAAGGCCCATGGACCGGATCCAGCCTAAAGTTTGCTTAAATCTGGCTGGCCTGGAAATAGCAAAGGACCAGCCCAGCGTGCCTCTGGCAGCCAAAATGGGGTGCTGGGGGGGGCACGGGGGGTGTTGTTGGCCTGGACAGCCTCCTGCAGCCCTTTGCCAACCAAAACCCATTTGGGCCAGTGAAGTGTTACAGGTGGCATTTGTCCCATCTCCTCCCCCTGCCCCCACCTGGCTGAACTACAATATTGATTTGCCCCTCGAAAAAATTGATTTTGACACCCCCGAATTAGCCTATAGATTCCTATTTGAGTCATCTATATATATAAAAGCGAAATACCACTCAAGCATCGTCACAAAATCTCCAGAACCGTAAAGCCTACAAACTTGAAATTTGGTACCTGTGTTCCTCTTGGCTTCTAGGTGCTCACCAAGAAAGGATTTTTTTTAAAATGACCATCAGAGCATTAATATTTCATGTATTATTATTAACACGCTCTGATGCTAAGGAATTCTACTCCCACTCCCCACCTGAAAAGAAATCTGTTCCAAATGCAAAACAGGAGTTTCAGTTTTAGTTTCACAGCAGCAAGCACCTTTAGTACAGAACAGTTGAGCTAAGCCAGGCCCAGGCTCCTTGCTGTCTCCTTCTTGCTCACACAGCAAAAACTGTTTCAGTTTCCAAAGAGTCCTCAACTCTCTCACACACTGATAGGATGCTAGTCAGATGAACACCAATGGATGCTGATAGGCAAATGCACAATTTTTCCCTTTATTTTCCTCCCCAAAGACTAAGCCCGACCACATAGTTTCATAGCGAAGCATGGCTACCCTTGTAGTATTTTATATATTTCATTGTGTAAAATATGTTAAGGATGCTTTTGCCTCATCAATCCCCCTACAACGGAAGTTAATTTTGCACTAAACCTAAAAACACCAGTGTTTTGCATTCAAGGTGCTGAAACTAATTAATTAAAATGGAATTCCAGGTGGCATTTCAGATTTCTGTGCAATGTCACACTTTATAGTAACCCCATGAGTGAGCCTAGGTATTCTGTTTTGGCTCAAGGTTGGAACTAGGAATGAAAGAAATCAAGAAAAAAAAACAACCCTCTGTCCTTGTATGCACAACAGCACTGATTACTGATCTGCATGCTTCTATTTAATTTTTCTCACATTTTTAGTGAAGATTGGATGCACTTCTGGCCTCGTTGCCCGGATGGCATTTGTTCTGTGAAGGAACAATGATGGAGAATTGTTTCCGTGGCAACTACACTTGGGCCTACTCAAGCTTCTGTCCTTTTAGTTGTTTGATTCTCTTGATAAATAAGACAGGTGCCAGTAGCTAGGAATATTTGGATGATGGAAAAGGAAATGCATTCAGAACTTTGTTTATTCACTGACAGGAGGACAGGAAAGTCTTTTATAAGATGGAAGGGTAGGAAAACAGAAACAATACATTGTCTCATGAAGTCACGAAATGTCTCAGCTCACCCAAAATAGGGAAGCTAGCCCACAAATTGCAAGGTTCACACAACAAGCTAGCTCCAAACAAGCAGAAATCCTATTATGGATTATCATGGTGGCTTTTTTGTGTGTGGATGGTGTCAGATCAGCCAAAATGAGGGCTACAGAAATTCAAGCATGAAAGAGTGTTTTTTGTCTACACCAGGGGTGTCAAACTCAATTTTATTGAGGGACGCGTCTGGGTTGCGTTTGACCTGAGGGGGTTGGGGGGGGTATGTCCATAGTGGGCGTGGCCAGCTGACGTCACTTGTGTTGGAGGCACCTTTGTTGGCTTGAGAGCTCTGCCAGCAAAATCCTGGCTCCCGAGCTGAATCGAACTTGAGCCAGTCAGGATCGAACTACTGGCAGAATTAGTCTGCAATACTGCATTCTAGCCATTGTACCACCACTAATACACTTTTAATTAGTGTATTAGTGTATTAAATTGGTGTAAGCCCTGGGATTAATTTTGCCTTGGGGTTAAATTGGCTCCCCAGGATAAAAAAGAGGGTCTTTGCAAAGCAAAGGACATTCTCAACTTCTGCTACAATTTGCCAGTAATAAATGGCTTTATAAAGCAATACTGTGAGCTGGAATAGGAGTTACAAAACTAACTACATCTACTGTTATAGTATCTACTTGGGTGGTACTGCATGGGTGACAACTGAATTGATTGTTCAAAGCACCCTACAAAATTAGCCTGGGAAACCAAGCAACCTGAAAGAATAAATTACTTTTTCATGGAACAAAACACAATTTTGGAGAGATTAAAACCATCACATCGGTAACGTTTGATAGCGCTGCAGAAAATAGGTGGCCGTTTCTGAAAGGCTGTATTTTGAAAGGTTGCATAAGACCCGTGCTGTATTAATGAGTTTGATATTGCATGCATTTTTTTTTTCCTGCCACACTATTAAATCTCTTCCAGATTTTTGGAATGAGAAAGACAAAAGATCTGAGTTCCCATCGCTGTTCCTCAGCGAAGACATTTTTCCCCTTTCTTTTTACTTCTCTGAACTATGAAGTTGAGTAAGAAAGAGGAACAAGGGACTGAAAAGGTCAAGCATAAAATAGATGTACTCTGGTGACATATTCCAAAATTAGCTATAGTTTTAGCGTGGCATCTGAAAGCAACTCCAAGGTAAAAATAAATAAATAAAAGGAGCTAAGGGCCCTTTTCTTTTTCCCCAAATTGCCAACCTGAGAGTCCAGAAACTGGATTGAAAAATTGTGCTTTTGCCTTCCCAGAATGATGTCTTTGTTCTCCACAGCTAGCATTTTGTCAAAGAGGTAGACAAATCATCTCAAATTCAATCGCAATGATTACATATATGATAGTTGTCTCCAGTGGTAGGATTCAATTTTTTCTACTACCGGTTCTGTGGGCGTGGCTTGGTAGGTGTGGCAGGGGAAGGATACTGTAAAATCTTCAGTCAGAGGTGGCATTTGCTGGTTCTCCGAAC
Organism: Pseudonaja textilis; assembly: GCF_900518735.1. The sequence continues at coordinate 3,344,291 of NW_020769328.1, read as the reverse complement.
TACTCAAAATTTCCGCTACTGGTTCTCCAGAATTGGTCAAAACCTGCTGAATACCACCTCTGGTTGCCTCTCAGAATCCCCTGTGCAACAATGACAAAATTGAATTATTTTCCCAATTCGAACTAATAAACTCTTTAACAGGATAACAGAAGGGATTTTCTAGTACAACTGGCTCAAGCGTCTTATCTACATTTCCTGGTAAAATAAATGGGAAAATCCCATTTGGGGAAAAACCATGGGTGGGATTCAAATTTTTTAACAACCGATTCTGTGGGCATGGCTTAGGTGGTGGGCGGGTGGCTTGGTGGTCATGTGATTGGTTGGGCGTGGCCAAATCAACATTACTCACATCGAGGCATGCATCTCCTCGCCTGGCCTCTCATAACTGTGGAGATGCTGCAACAATCGTAAGTGTGAAAAACGGTCATAAGTCACTTTTTTTCAGTGCCATTGTAACTTTGAATGGTCACTCCACACAAGCAAAGTACCAGCAAAGGAGGAAAAAAAAACACCAGAGATGTTCCAGAGACAGGAGGTCTAGTCCTGTCAAGAATGTAATAAGGGTTAAGGGAGAGGCAGTTTCTGTAAGCAACACCAGAATGTTTCCTTCCTGCCTTCCTTACAGGATTAGGCCAGTAATTTCTTCTAACAATCGGTTCTCCAAACTGCTTAGAACGCTAACAACCGGTTTTAGTGAATAGGTGTGAACTGGTAGAATCCCAGCCCTGGGGAAAACTCACATAGGGTTAGCTCTCCATGAACTTGCAGAGTTGGGGGACTTGCTTCATTTCAGATGTCCAAACTATTCTTAAAGACTTCCAGTGATGAAGCACCTACAAGTTCTGGAGGCAAGCCATTCCACTGATTAATTGTTCTAACTATCAGGAAATTTCTTGTAGTTCCAGGATGGGCCTCTCCTTGATTAGTTTCCATGCATTTCTCATTCTGACTTTGGAGAATAGGTTGACCTTCCTTTTCTTTGTGACAGCCCCTCAAATATTGGAACACTTGATAATGCTAGAACTTCCCTCGTACAACAAATTTGAGATACTGATATCCACCCAAATTTAAGCAAGATATTGCGCCAGATAATTTACCAAATTCTTAAAAAAAAAAAACTTTTCTTAAGTTTCTTACTCATATCCATCATGATTTCAAAAGATGTTCACATTAGCCAGATTAGAAGCTTTGTTTTCAGTGGGTTTTTTTGGACAGTTTAAGGGCAATCCTATGTCTCTCTCCAGTTATGTCCATCTGCTGATGACTTGATAGGAAGTCTAAGCCATATGCTAGTACTGTGTGTTGCTCGCTATATAAAGAACTCTAGTCAGATCTTGATTTATCCAATCTTGAAGAAATCTCCAAGCGGGAAGTGTGATTTCATCTTAGTGTTCCTTCTTTCAGGGAAAGACTCAAAAATATCTTTCCAAGTTGCCCACTTTTGTTCTGCCATCTGTACAATATGTTGCACCCTTAATTAGGTTTGGATAACACTAATTTCATTTTATTCTTCGTTATTTTTAATTCTTATTACACCTATTGTTTTTTTTGTCCCCTTTCTGTTAGATTATATAAATTAGATGACACTGTTCTGTTATTGGATGTGTTCTTGGATCTGGCCTTAGGGGCTTTGATAAACATTTTGTTTGATTCAGATTTGAACGGAGGTTTGTTTTTGTTCTAAATTGAACGTAGCCTATATTTTAAGTATGCAAAGGAAATAGGAGTTGCAGTTTCTGTTTGAACTCCCAAGGTAGATAAACTTTCACAAGCATTCTGTTGGTTAATAGGTCAGAAAGCAAGCTGCACACAATAACAAGGACCTTTCTAGACCTCTCTGCACTTGATTTCACAACTGCTATTGAGATGCTTATTTATTACTTGCAAGAATTGACCTTTGTTTTCCTCCCCAAAAGAGCTTATTCTGTATGTAAAAAAAGTGATTTGCTATAATTGTTGTGTTTATTTTCCCTGAACTAGCCTTAATTATCATATAAATATTCCATTTAATGGAAAACAGTGACCATTTAATTCTTTACTTGCTATGTCCAATTAACATTTGTGACTGCACAGCTATGGTTTAGTGAGAATTTTATTTGACAAGGGTTATCTTCACTGGTCCAATCAAGAAGTTACACCCTTTCATACCTTCAAGAAACCAAAGTGAAGTAATCATCATTAAGGCAAAGCAAAAAATATCAAATTTAACAAGGAGTTGTTGGAAGTATGCTGGGTGCCTTCTGATATGCATGTTTGATGGGGGAAAGAATACAATTTCCTAGCTAGCCATGAAAATCCCAAAGATGTTTTTTTTTTCAAAAGGCAACTGGACCTTGTTTTTTCTTGAAGATGTTTCACTCCCCATCCAAGAAGCATCTTCAGTTTTGATTGAATGACCCACCATTCTTCACCATTCAATCAGAAGCTCCTTGTCTTCAAGGAAAACAAAGTCCAGTTGCCATTTGTAAAAGCACCTTTGGGACAACCATGATCTGGATGACTGAGAATCTCCATAGACTTGACCATGGAAAGTGATTGCAAATGATTAAGTGGGCGACTCCAGCAGGGAACAATCCATGTAAATATAAAAGGGGGAAAAGGCAAAGAAATAACTCACCTATAAGGTTTAAAACTTCATATTAGCTACCTAAGATAGATCAGTATGTTTTGACTAGTATATATGATCTTTACTTAATGTGATGTTGGATTCCACAATGGAATTCTTAATGGTCAGTTCATAAGCAGGGATAAATAAATCTTTTCTTTTGACTTTACTTCCACTTTTGTCACAAAATTTCAAATATATGCAATTTTGCAGGAAACCTTAGTGCTTTACTGTAGAAGCAGGTTTCTCAACATGCAAAACTTTGTATACATTTCCCCTACCATCAACATTTTAAGTAATTTCCTTAGAAAAAATATTTTTTATACCAAATATGACGTTTTACATTTCTTTTTGCATTGAAAACTTGCATCACAGATTTCAGGGGGAAAAAAAAATTATAGATTCTGATGTGCATGAATTCTTGTATATGTTTACCAGGAGATGCGAAGAGCATAAATCTGCTGAAATTCAGATGGAGTGAATTTCTCTGCTATCCCTAAGTGATGCTAAAACATTGAGCTCTTCCAAAATTGTGTTGGCATGGCTTTACACTTGGTTCAGCTCTGAGGCAATTTGACTGAAACACTAAATCTTGTGGACTTTGGGTCTAGACAATGTATAAATGCACCATCTGTTGACTAACAAGTGAATCTTCCGGGGGGTTTAAGTATAGACATGGAGATGTGCAAGGTCCCTTTTTGTACTGGAATAAAAGGGTGTTGAATCCATTAGTGATTAACATAAATGGGAACAAATACTGCTCATGATTGCCTGTTGATGCTCCGATCAGTTTATACATTTCACAAATAGAGTAATCATGGCATGCTTAATGCTCCAAGGCAAATTACAGCAACACCATTTGGCTTCCCATAAAAAGCAAGAGAACGGGGTATACCCCCTATAAACTGGATATATAGCTTGAAAAAACGATTTTGCTTGAAAGTAGACTGTACTATAAATAGCCTTAAAAGTCATGCTTGAAGGATATTCTGCTATTTAATCACTTCTGCTCTTGAGGATATGTTGTTCTACCTTAGGCAATAAGAGGAGTGGGGGGAAAAAAAGAATTCCATCTACGCAAGTTCCTTGTTTCAGGTACCATTTATCTAATTGTACATCTAAATTGCAACGAGGACCTCAAACTGTAGGTTATCCAATTCTCAATTACTCCATTTTGATGATAAAACAGCATTCTCACCCCGTATTATTTAATAGTGAATCTCACTCAGCCAGAGAATCTAAAATAGATGCAGTTCACAATGGTTTGATATAAAAAGTAAGAATATACAGTTTCGGTTTAGAAAGACCCGTACACTAGCACAGGGCTGTCAAATTCCCGGTCCAAATTCCCGGTCCATGGCCATGCTGGCCAGACCCATGTCCAGTTTAGTGAAGTAGGGGAGGAAAGTCCCGATACATCATGTGACACGTCCGTGACGATGTGAGTTTGACACCCCTGCACTAGCATTAAGTCTGGATAATCCAACAAGTCCACATTGTTTGATTGGGTTGTGTGGCGGGGTGTTTGTTTATTTTTTAATTGGTTTGTTTGTTTGTTTGTCAAACATGTACAAGATAACAAGTATAAGTATGAACATAAACAAGAACAAAGGAAGTAAATACAGATAAATGGGGACAGTAAGAAAGGGACGGTAGGCACACTGGTGCGCTTATGCATGCCCCCTTTAAGGACCTCTTCGAAATGGGGTGAGATCCACGGTAGAGTTTGAGGTTGAAGCTGTGAGGAGTTGTGGCAGGACAACGGAGTCAGGTAGAGCATTCCAGGCATTGACCACTCCGTGGCTGAAGTCAATCGAGTTTGGAGCAGTTTACCTTGAGTTTATATCAGTTGTTTGCCCGTGTGTTATTGTGATTGAAGCTGAAGAAGTCATTGACAGGCAAGATGTTAGAGCAGATAATTTGTGAACTATGCTTAGATCGGACTGCAGGCGGTTCAGTTCTATATTGTCCGGGCCCAAAATTTCGAGCCTGGAGACATAGGAAATTCTATTGTGAGTGGAGAAGTAGAGTACTTTTCTCAAGAAATAACCCTAACCCTAACCCAACTGACTTTGTCCAGGTTTTTTTTTGGTTTGGTGGGCGGGGGGGGGGGGGTAGCTCTAATTTTCCAGTAATTTAGCTCAACTTTAGAGCATTTTCTTCATTCAACATTAGATGGCTGTCAACCAAAATCAGAATATTTTCTCTTACAAAACACTCTCGCTGGAGACACAAATGACACTGACTTTTATGCTCTGGCAATTTTATTCTTAATGGATAATTGCAATTTTTCCCCCACTTGTTTTCCTTCATTTTTACTCTTGCAGTTACTGCCCCCCCCCCCCCCCCGCTCTGTCTTTGAATACATTTCTTGCTCTGGTTTAAACGTTAATTATTATATTTTTACTGACATCCATCTTGTAAGCTTTTGCAGAAAGTGTCATGCAAATGGTTTGAACACCAATTTCACTGCATTTTAAACTATAGGGTTTATTTGAGTTGTGAAATGATGGGAAATTAATTGATGGGGGAATGCGATCACATATCTTTTCCTTGATCTTTCAGTAACTCACTATGTAACTTTCTGGACCAATTGTGTAATATAGTAAAGCAAGGTGTATTGTAAAGGTTGAGTTATTGTTGCTTGTCTTATTTTTAAATAATAATTCAGGAAATCAGAGAATGGTAAATAATAATCCTATTGTGTTTTTAGGCAAGCTTAAATTATTATTATTTAAATCATCCTTAATTATTTCTGGAAGGATCTTCCGGTACTTGCTAATTTATCCTTATTTTTGACCTAGGTATATTAGATATATCATTTTATCATTTATCAGATTTATCATTTCAAGGGAAAAAAAACTTTCAAACAGTTTTCTCATTCTGTCGCACATATGGTTAACTAGATGAAGATAATATAGTCTCAAAACAAATCAGATGAATGTTTTCTTTGGACAAAAGAAAATTCTTCAGAAATCTGAACTTAAAAGTATCTATAGAAACTAATCCGGGATACCTGAGTATTTGCTATTTGATCTGCAATTTATTAGCATATGATCAATTGAAATAGATCAAGGGTCACAGTAAATGGATAGGAATATCAACAAAGCAAAACTACTTCTCTGCTGGACATTAACCTTGGGTGAGGCTAATCTGTTTTCCATGTGTATCCTTACAATGTATAGATTTTCAGTAAAACCTGAAATGAAAGCAACGAAAATAATTTGGTTCAAATATAGCCTTCTTGGCAATGGTTGAATTCATATTTTTAGTGATCTTGCAGCTTGCCTGGTGTACTGGAAGATTTGTAAAACATGGTGTAAAGCCTATTGTATGGAAAATTAACAAATTGGCTTAATACGATTTAGTATCTTAAACACTTCATCTACATCCATATATTAGTTCATACATTAGACTTTACGATTTATTTATTCATGGTGTCTTTAATAAACCCTAGTTGCCTAAACATGCCTGACAACCTACCTACAATTTAGAAATTACAATTCATGTTCAAGGGGGACAAAAAAGACCCTAAATGATAATTGACATACTTGATGTATAGTTTGGAAAGTTCTCATCTATATAAAAAACATTAAAACCAGTTAATTAAATTCTGAAGCTTGCCTAGCAGATTGAAAACTTGGAATTTGCCCAGTAAATGGGTAATATAACTTTTTTTTTTCCTCTAGAAAAATTACCACAACGATTCATTAGAGTATCCATTGAGACAGACATAAAGAAAATGGGTGTATTCTATTCCTTTCCACGCTTACAAAGAAAGGGGAATTTGGACAAAGCTGCTTTTAACTAGAAAGAACAGCAAAGCTAAAAATGCATTAATTAAAGATCTGCAAGAAAGGGGATTCATTGTTCAGTTGGGTGTTTGGTATTTGGTCTCAGCTCAACGCTCATCTGAAATAGGAGAAATAACCTGTCAAAAGTATAACATGGGATTACATTAAGAGGCATCCTTTATTGGAATCATTTAAGTTTGCAGAAGGATGGGCAGATCTTTAGATTTGATTAAAGTCCATCCTGGGCTGAATGTAGCAGAACTAAATGTAACTGAATGTAATTGTTAGATTTATTGCACATTCTGATGTATAAGGAAGATTAAAACAAAATTCAGGTGTGTTTGGGATTTAATGGTGTTAAATTAAAAGAATGTGGACCTCATAATTGGCTACCATCTATATGTAGGATATCTCAAAATTCATTGGATTGACTGCTCTCTGAGAAAAATAGAGTTATAAAGGGGGAAAATCCATTCTTTGCCCTCATTCTCAGATGCTGGATGTTAGAAAGATTCTACCCAACTAGGTGAACAATGAACAGGCAATTAACTAGAAGAAAGGAGAAGCGTTCCCTCATTAGAGTTCTTCAAGAACACCTTTGAGAGTTATCTACTGGGGATGCCCTAGCTATGAATTTGTAAACCAAGCAGGAAATTAGACCAGATGTCCTGTAAATTGGCTCACTCACAATGTCTAGTTAGTTAGTTGTGATTAGAGGCTTTCTAATCTAAATGACACTGGGTACCTTAAGAACAACTTGAAAAGAAGGAAGAAAAATTGAAAAAAAGAAAAAAAAACCCATCCAGATTGCAAACACCATAACTAACAAAATGATTTACAGAGGCTCAATCATCATCATGTCTCAAAATCTGAGAGATCATCAATGACTGTCCGAATATTATCAGAGTGGGAATCATGTGGCAGTGTTCCTCAACCTTGCAAACTTTGGGACATGTGGACTTCAATACCCAGAATTCCTCAGTTTGGCTGGGGAATTCTGGGACTTGAAGTCAACGTGTCTTAAAGTTGCTAAGCTTGAGAGATATTGTTCCAAGGGGATGTTGTTCCAGACAGCAGGTGCTATGACAAAGAAGGCCTCCTTTCTGAGTCTCAATAAATTACATGGTTTAATTGATGGGCTGCACACGGTTTGCCTAGTGCAAAACCAAAAATGTGAGCACATCCGTGCATGTACACACCATCCACACCAGTACGTGACTGCAAAAACACAGGGATTTCCTATGCGTGGCAGCTGTGGTGAACAGAGTGGGTAAGGCATGAAAATCAGCTGGACTACAAGGGTGGGGCAAGCGAGACAGATATATAGGATGGGATAGCACCAGGGTGGGTGGGTGGGTCCAGCTGGTGGTTGGAACTACCGCTATGGGCAAACCAATCCAAAACAGCAGCAGCCCACAGCACCAAAGCATACCCTTAATGAAAAGATAGTTATCAAATGAAATAAGTTTTCTTCTTTATGTGGGAAATAACCTCTGTTCACAATGTTGCACTGAAAAGTTTGATTTTGGTTCACACTCTGTTCGATGTGTGGCTAATGGTTTTATGCTTCCAAATCATACAATGGAATTAATAGGGGGAAAAATTGAATACATCTAAATCTTAGCACCTATTGATTCCTGAACCTCTACAATATTTTAGAAGTGAGATTCCCAAGCAGTAAAAAAAAAAAAAAAATGGTTTTCACCTGCGACTGCAGTTAAGTTAATATGTTTGCTTTTGAATGCTTTATTTTACAATCAGACATATTTTAAATCGTTCCATTCTGACACATACCTTAAGGAGAAGTTTTAAAAAAGCACCATACCTGTAAATCTTCAAAAGGAGCACTGCAAGAGTTCTAAGTGCACATTCTCTGTCTTTCTTTTTATTGGGCATTACAACTGAGTAAAGTGGAAGATTTTATAGCATCATTTACTGGCACCATAAAATGCATGATGTCCAAGTCTGACATTTAAGGGGGGGTGCTTTATTTTTTTAAAAAATAATAACTTACTTATAGAGGCCAAATTCATATTTGCTGGTGCATTTTGTATTTTGGCAATATCCATCCCCCCCTCCCCCCAAAAGTGACCCATAGTCAAGTTGCTGGTTTTCCTGACGGATGTCATTTTGCCCTTTGAATCTTCTTGCCATGGCTTGGTGTTGGATTGTCAATCAAAATGATTGGCATGATTTGGGTTTGGGGAAAAAAAAGACAATCATGGTATCACCTTAGTATAAATTTAAATTAAATTACATCTTAGCCTTGTGGTGAGAGAGGCACAAAATAAATTCAATACATCCATCCAGGGATATTTGGGTAGTTAATCCTGCTGGCTAATCCAGAAATGATGAGGAACAGATGTCATTGTGACATCATGTAGAGCAAGGTTGTCCAACCTTGGCTATTTAAAAACCTTTAGACTTCAACTCCCAGAATTCCCCAGCCACTATGGCTCACTGGGGAATTCTGGGAGTTGAAATCCGCAAATCTTTAAGTTGCCATGGTTGGGTAGTCCTGATGTTGTCAGAATGGGAAAGTGGTTGTTTCAGTTCTGAAAAGACATATACTTTCCAAGTCATGTAAAGAGTTTGACCTCCTCTTCTTGAAAAATTGTTTTTGTTGTGTCCTCTGATTCCATCGGGTACCCACATTGGCCAGATTCTAGAATCGGTATGGTTGAGACATCTGAACAGACTGCCAAAGTAGCAGCTGTTGAGGAAGTGATACCTCCCTTTATACCTGGCAAGGCATGCAGTAGCTTTTCCTATAAATTTTATGTAGTTAAAATAATCAACACAGGATACTACATACCCAAAAAGCCATTAAGAGTTGTTAACCTAATCCTGCGTAGCTTTTTCTCTGGTAATATCACTCTACTAACTAGAGCATATAAAACATTTGCTGGACCAATACTTGAATACAGCTCATCAGTCTGGAACACACATTAAATATCTGATATTAATACAGTTGAGAAAGTCTAGAAATGTTTTACAGGAAGAGTTCTCTACTCCTCTACTTGTAGCAGAATACCTTATGCCACCAGACTTGAAATTTTAGACCTAGACAACCTAGAACTATGCCGCGTTCGGTTCCATCTAAGTGTAGTACATAAAATTATATATTGCAATGTCCTACCTGTCAATGAATACTTCAGCTTCAACCATAACAATACAAGAGCACACAATAGATACAAACTAAAAATAAACCACACCAAACTTGATTGCAGGAAATACAACTTCAGCAACAGAGTAGTCAATGTCTGGAATACTCTACCTGACTGTGGTTTATTCCCCAAACCTCAAAAACTTTAACCTTTCACCTTAACCTTTGACCTCACTCCTTTACTAAGAGGTCTGAAGGGATCTGCATAAGCACACCAAAGCATGCCTACCTATTGTTTCTTTTTTTTCTTATTCGTATCTATTTCATTACTTTATAACCATGTTTATACTTATACCTGTTATCTAATAATTGTTTGACTGACTGACTGACTGACTAACTGACTGACTGACTGACTGACTGACTGATAAATAAATAAATAAATAAATAATACTGCTGTCTGGAATTAAGGCCATGAAAACATTTCTTCAAAAGCTGCTGCTCCCACTGACAATGCCTGCCTTAAGGTCTGTGTTCCATAAAATAGCTGGGATTTGTCAATATTTCAAACCACTGTTGAGAAATATTAACAGTGCAATAAAAGTTCCACGTTAGGGGTATTTGTTCCACCATCTTGTAGATTACACAGTAGTTAAATGGTCAAGGGTGAACTGAATTCTCTCATTGTGAACATTTTGTAGCATCTTCTCCAACCAAATGGTAGCTCAGTTGTCTAGTGGGAGAAAAAAAATAAAGAACAAGAAATAGCCAAGGGGATCAGTAATGCGGACTATATAAAGGAAATTGAATTGATTTCACCAAGAATCCTACTTGGTCTGTCTTTTAGTTCTTCTAATGAATGTTCTTTTTTTATGTCCTGTTTTCACACGTCTGTAAATGCTTTTACTTACCTGCCAAGCTCTAGTTCTTTTTCTCCCAGCCAGAAATCTCTTAAAATGGCTGAATGGGATCTCTGATTCTTCTTGCTTGTTTAAGAACTTCACATGTATTCCCTGACCTCTGTGGGGAATAAAGAAGTAGCACAGCTAAAAATATTCAAGGGGAGGGATAGAATCAAGATCATGTATAATACTACTTTATAATACCTTGGTAAGGCCACACTTGGAATATTGCATCCAGTTTGGGTTGCCACAATATAAAAAAAGATGTTGAGACTCTAGAAAGAGTGCAGAGAACAGCAACAAAGATGATTAGGGGACAGTTGCAAGAACTGAGTATGTCTAATCTAATGAAAAGAAGGACTAAGGGTGACATGATAGCAGTCTTCCAATATCTAAAGGGCTTCCACAGGAAAAGAGGGGGTCAAGCTATTTTCCAAAGCACCTGAAAGCAGGACAAGAAGCAGGGTTGGGATTCTACCAGTTCACACCTATTCTCTAGAATCGGTTGTTAACATTCTAAGCAGTTCGGAGAACCGGTTGTTAGAAGAAATTACTGGCCTAATCCTGTAAGGAAGGCAGGAAGGAAATATTCTGGTGTTGCTTACGGAAACTGCCTCTCCATTAACTCTTATTACATTCTTGGCAGGACCAGACTTCCTGTCTCAGGAACATCTCTGGAGTTTTTTTCCCCTCCTTTGCTGGTACTTTGCTTGTGTGGCGTGACCATTCAAAGTTACAATGGCACTGAAAAAAATGACTTATAACCATTTTTCACACTTACGACTGTTACAGCATCCCCACAGTCATGAGAGGCCAGGCGAGGAGATGCGTGCCTCGATGTGAGTGATGCTGAGCTTGCCACACCCAGCCAATAACATGACCACCAAGCCATGCCCACCCAGTCACATGACCACCAAGCCATTTCTACCACCCAAGCCACACCCAACATCTAAGCCATGCCCAACACCTAAGCCACACCCACAGAACTGGTTGTTAAAAATTTTGAATCCCACCCCTGACAAGAAGCAATGGATGGAAACTATTCAAGAACAGAACCAACCTAGAACTAACAGTCAGAACAATTCATCAATGGAATGACTTGTCTTCAGAAGTTGTGGGTACTCCAACACTGGAGTTTTTTTTTTAAGAAGAGACTGGACGAGCATTTGTCTGAAATAGTATAGGGCCTCCTGCTTGAGCATGGGGTTGGATTGGAAGGTCTCCAAGGTCCATTCCAACTCTGTTATACTGTTAGGTTTGTAGACCAGTGTTTTCCAAGTGATCCTGTTCTGAAAACATGGACATCCTCGCCAAGAACTCTCAGCAATGACCATGTTTGTGTGAGTGTCTAGAAGTTGCCACACCAGTTTGGACTTGAAATAGCAAAGCTAAAGTTGCATTTAGTCAATTCCAATTGAATCTACACCTGATCTAAATCTGAGATTACTTCTTTCTTGTTTATATTTTGAACTGGTAGAGGTTACATCACAGAACAGCGATGTAGTGGATGGCCTCAAAAGGGGTGACAATTTGGAGGCCTTGTTTTCCAGTTTATTACATTTTTTTGTAGTTCAATTGTTTGTTCTAAGCTAAACATACACATTTCCTTTGGTTTCCTAGTGAAAATCCACAGGAATTCATGCCACCATTATTTGACAACTTCCAGCTAAATTTCAGCTGCGTGGTCTCAAGAAAATGGGAGGGAGAGCAGGATGCTATTCTCAGGCAGGGTTTGCCCTTGACCTAAATTACAGGAAAAAATCTCAACTGAAGATGCGGCACAAACTACGTAGGAAAATGTTGTTGTTGTTTTTTGAGTGACTGTTCTCATTCAAGCATGCTCATTATTATTTGATGCTCAGTCATCAAGAGGCCAGCAGGAATGCATAAGCACGTAATGAAACACTCTAGGTTTTGATGCGCCCACTTCTTATACTGAGAATTTGCCTTGGCACAAGTTTTTGGGAGACATTTTGCTGAGTTTCTGAAGCGTGGCTATAATAGCATCTCCTCTAATACAATCACTGATTTTTATAGGGTACTGTTAACTCTTAAAGTGATTTAGAGTTCCCATTATACCTATCTAATGAGCGTTTGAGAGGATAGAGCCCAATCAGTCAGGAAAGAGGAGGCCAAGTTCACCATTGACTTTGCAGATATCTCTTCCCTTTCCCCATTATACAATATGCAAGATCGAGTAACAGAAACAAAATTGCTTTCCCATCAGGAGTTCATGGGTTTCTTCTAAAGGGAAAGGGAAAGGGAAAGGGAAGGGGAAGCGGGAGAAGGAGAAGGAGAAGGAGAAGGAAAAGGAAAAGGAAAAGGAGAAGGAGAAGGAGAAGGAAAAGGAGACAGAGATGGAGACGGAGACGGAGACGGAGAAGGAGACGGAAAGGAATGGAATATTTTATTTGGTCAAGTGTGATTAGACGCCCAAGGAATTTGTCTTTGGCAAAGATGTTCTCTGTGTATGTGCAAAACAACAGAGTAATAATAATCATAATCACAATACCAATAAGAAAAGGCACTAACAAAGATGAAAATAACATTAATACATACTACATTGATGGCATGGGGGAAAACCAAAAACCAGCACGTTGGTGGGATTCACCCAAAGGGATTGGCCCATCTCATTCCAATGGAAGAGGCCTACTTTGGATCCCATCTGTCAAATAATTTTTGCTACGGCCTCCACACTTTGGAATCTCCCCCTTTTGGAGGAGAGGTCCTTTCTCACACTCCTAGCCTTCTGGAGGAGCCTTAAATCCTAACTCTGCTACCTCATCTGATGCCCTAATAGAAGTGTTCTGAGCTGGGGCATGACTAATAGAGCAATAGCAATGGCACTTAGATTTATATACCGCTTTATAGTGCTTTACAGCCCTCTCTAAGTGGCTTACAGAGTCAGCATTTTGCCCGCAACAATCTAGGTCTTCATTTTACCAACCTCAGAAGGACGGAAGGTTGAGTCAACCTTGAGCCTGGTGGGATCTGAACTGTCAAATTGCAGGCAGCTGATAGTCAGCAGAAGTGGCCTGTAGTGCAGCACTCTAACCACTGTGCCACCATAGCTCTTGTATTTTGTATTTTTTTTTCTTTTTATCCTTTTGCAAGCCACCTAGAATCCCTGAAACAGGGAGATGGATTGTACGTAAATTAAAAATGACTAAATACATTTAATAAATAACTAAATACATTATTTAATACATGCAATAAATAGTAAATACATGTTCACCAGCTGCTGACTTTCTCAATTTCATCTCCCTCCTTCCAAAAGGCTCGTGCACAAATACAAACTCTTTCTCCATCAAATGTCTTAGAATGTTTAGGCTGTGATTCTCATGGGTTTTGTTTTCTCATCCCTCCCAGTTGCTGCAAAACATCAACCTGAAAGCTTCAACTCAACTCTAAAAATATTATTATTATTATTATTTAAAAGAAAAACTGAAGGAAGTCTTGCAGACATGACAGTTTCAGGCAAGATTCTGAGATTTCACAGCTTCAGGAAACTGCTGGTTTAGGAAATAAGAATGGAGAGGCACCACACGTTCATGAATTTAGCATGAGGGGTAATTGTCACTGAATTTGGCCAAAAGCAAAATGGCAAGGCAAAAATTGGGCTATTCCTATTCAGATGAAATAGGAGTGATTTTTGGAGAAGCAGATATATGTCAGTGAATGAGCAACACATCTTACTGTCATTCTATAGTTCCCTGCCAGCAATCTACAGGGGAAAACAATCCAGATGTTTTTTATCAATATCAAAGCAGCCACATCGATAGGATCTGAATCATAAAATGGCTATTTTTCTTGTCAAGTGAATGTCTTGGGATTTGATTCTCTGGAGTTTACAGTAAAACAACAAACAATAATCCACTATTGTTTGAGTTGGCAAAGCCACTTATTTTCTGCTTAAAGCAAACACCTGGGAGTGATTTTTGAACTTTCTTTTCAGTATAAACATTACTAGAATTTCTCTCTCTGTGTGTGTGTGTGTGTGTGAGAGAGAGAGAGAGAGAGAGAGAGAGAGAGAGAGTCTGTGTTCTCTTTCTGGACAACATTTGATGTGATACAGTTAAGGAGTCTTGCAGTCGTGTTGGAATCATAAATTTAATTATACAAGTGCAAGTATACCCCTACATGAATAAAAGCCAACTCTTTCTCCTCTGTTTTGCATTTTAACCTAAGCCTCTTCATCTATTCCAATCATGAAAGGAAATAATAGCTTGATCCTCCTTCCTGTGGCTTTATAAACATCTTCCATCAATATCTGTACTGGCAACATTGCTGCAAAAGTCGTTCATTTATTGACATGTTCAACAACAACTGAAGTTTATGCCTAGTGGGAATCCACTGGGAATTTGATCAGAATCCAATCAATCAGTGGATCCCACCTTCTAAATCTAAAAAGTGGCAGCCATGGGTTACTAGGGGAGAAAAAAAGAGTCTGGCTTTTCCAAGCCGGTTGATGAAAAATGGATCAATGCAATTATCACCCTTTGACACACGGCAAGAAGCGATGAGTATTTTCACATGAACTAAATTGAATGGGACACAAATCATTGGCTTATGTCAAGGAAACTAGTGTCAGGCCCTGATACGCTGCAAATTTCAGTGGGGGTGTTGACAGCCAGTGAGTGAAGCAAAGGGGAGATCAGGCTTCTACCATCATGATGGACAACGTTCACTCAAGCATGGTTTAGTTTTAATATTTGCTCTGTCTCCCAGATCAAGTTAGGTTTACACGGCCTGATATATGCTCGGCTTGTCTGTTTTTATTTATGTGCAATTCTTTGCTCATTCATTTTCCCTTTCCTCTCCAGAGACCAAGCTGTCTTTTCTTCTGTTCGATGCTGTATTTTGGTTAACAATTATGTTTGGTTAGCTGTAATTGTGTAATTGGCAAGCTCTCTGAGCACTAAGTCTAGGAACTCAGAATAATTCCAGTTTTGGGGGCTGCCAAAATGAAAGAAAGACAAGCTTTTCTTCCTGGCTTGAAAATTTCCACTCTTTACTTATTTTTTGTACTTTCTAAGTAAAGTGCCAAACAAGCAAAATTGTTTCAAATTAGTGGTAGAAGAGAAGAAAAGGAAGAAGAAAGGAAAGGGGAGGGAGAAATTTGAATAGCTAATATAGAAAGATGAAAAGGATGCACATTTGAGAGTTTAGAGATAATCCATTTATTACAGACTTCTAATGCAACAACTTTGAATTGAAGTCAAGCATTAGAAGTTGCTTAAGAGGAAATTTACTTTTTTGAATAAATTGCTGCAAATTAAAAATTGCTGAAAAGCATGAGGGCCGTTTTCCTGTATGACTTCCAGAACAGAGGGAGAATGTCATTTTCAAAAGTGTGTGTTCTCTTGCTTAATTCCAAGTTTCGGTTTGATGAAAAACTTACTAGATTAAAAGAAAAGAAAATGCTATTCACTTCAGGATAGGGATTGTACATTTACATTAGCACCTTTAAGGAAAGCAAGAAGAAAAAAGAAAACTGTTGCCCTAAGTCCAAGTTATTTAAGAGTATCTTAAACTGAGCTTTTCTTTGGAGTTGGAGGATAATTTATCACATTAAAATGTCTGCACTTTACTGGATATAGGTCAAACTTCAACAAATTATTCTAGGAATAAAGGGAAAAAGAAAATAGGATGGTGAATTTGGGAACAACTTCTTTCTACTGAAAGTTTTCAAGCCCAGCATCTAGTAACCTGTACTGCTGTCTTATAGGAGATCCAGTTTCATGGAGAAAGATGTTGATAATTCACACTAGAATTTCTAAATCCTATTTTTTTTTTTTTAGTGCATGGGAGGGAGTTTACAGCATATTTTATAAACAATGTGACACATCTATAATTGAGAACCTACACCATCTAGATGCAGCATAGCATATGGAATGTTAACATGTTCAACAATTATTATACAGGTGAAACTCGAAAAATTAGAATATCATGCAAAAGTTCATTTATTTCAGGAATGCAACTTAAAAGGTGAAACTAATATATGAGATAGATTCATTACATGCAAAGCAAGATAGTTCAAGCCGTGATTTCTCATAATTGAGATGATTATGGCTTACAGCTCATGAAAACCTCAAATCCACAATCTCAGAAAATTAGAATAGTGTGAAAAGGTTCAATATTCTAGGGATTTTGATTGGGTTAAGAAAATATACAGTTTCGCTCTGGGTTAATGATTAAGCTTATTTCCTTTTCTGTTTTTAGACCTAGGTGCCACCTAGATATACTTGAAGTCAAGCAGCCTTAAAAATGTGTTCAATAAATAATAAGTGGGAGAAATTTGACATAATTGGCAACTACATCACACGGCGTGTGCCAATACTGCACCTTGTTGTTTCACACTTAAAGTGAACTGAAGTGAGAAAATGTAGAAAAGGAACAAATACTCCAGTGTTGAAACTTTTGCACTGAGAAAACAAAAAACAAAAAAACAGAACGCCTCGTTGCCTTGTCGAGCTTTCCCTGGACATATTCTGTCAGTTTTCAAATGATGCTTTGAACCTGAAATTCCTCCCTTGTAGTCTATGCCTGGTTTTGAGGAGGACATCATTGGCAGAGATGGAGAAATATATAATAGCTTTGAAGCACCAGCTGTTTCACTCGGCAGGAGTATAGATTGCTTGCGGAAATGACAGGAGCTTGATCATAAAGCAAACCTTGAGCCTTCTGCCTCTCTCTCCTGGCTGTATTTATTTATTGTCTATGGAGTGTGCAGCACACTTATCTGGATACAAAATACATCATTATAAAAACTGACAGATGGAAACGGGCATGTACATAAGAGATCTTAACTTCTTCTTTTCTGTTTTTTTTTTTTAAAGCAACTATAGCTAGCTAAAAGGCAGCAAAGTTGAAAGGCAGCTTGTATGTACCTTCAAAGGAAATGTGGTTATCTGGTGAGAATGCAACAACATGAATCAAACTAAAACAAATGAATAAATCTGGAATCCTTACCAAAATCACTGGAATTATAGGGTGGTACCCAAGGGTGGGATTCAAATTTTTAACATCCGGTTCTGTGGGTGTGGTTTAGGTGGTGGGCATGGCTTGGTGACCGTGTGACTGGGTGGACATGGCTTGGTGGTCATGTTTTTGGCTGGGTGTGGCCAACTCAATATCACTCACATCGAGGCACGCATCTCCTCGCCTGGCTTCTCAAGACTGTGGGGATGCTGCAACAGTCGTAAGTGTGAAAATGGTCATAAGTCACTTTTTTCAGTGCCATTGTAACTTTGAATGGTCACTCCACACAAGCAAAGTACCAGCAAAGGAGGGGAAAAAAAACTCCAGAGATGTTCCTGAGACAGGAAGTCTAGTCCTGCCAAGAATGTAATAAGGGTTAACGGAGAAGCAGTTTCTGTAAGCAACACCAGAATGTTTCCTTCCTGCCTTCCTTACAGGATTAGGTCAGTGATTTCTTCTAACAACTGGTTCTCCGAACTGCTTAGAATGTTAACAACCAGTTCTAGCAAATAGGTGCGAACTGGTAGAATCCCACCCCCGGTGGTACCTTTCTCTATTTTTCAGAACTATCAAACAGGAAGGTAATTTTGTATAACTCATAAACAAGAAGGAAGTTCCCTTCCTACATGTTGTCAGGTGGTGGGAAATCAGGAGATTCAGACAGTTCAAATGAGTCCAAATATTTATTGCATTTAAAGCGCTCTATCTGACCAACTAACAGTCAAGAGAAACAAGCGGGGGATAAGAAAGGCATTCAAGGTGGGCTGGACTTAGAACACTTGTGGATGCAGAGGGACTTATGCAGGGGTGGCCTTCTGGGGGTTTGTGGGGGTTCAGGAGAACCCCTAGCTAAGATTCTGCACAGTTTGGAGAACTCCTAAATCCCACTCCTGGCAGGCCCTGCCCACCCCACCCCACCCAGTAGTCCCCATGCAGCCTGTTTTGGATGCATGTAAGTGTAGGGTACATGTGGAGGCTTGGGGAGGATGAAAAATAGGCCTCCCATAAGTTTGGGATAGCTGGAAATGGGCCCGTTTCTGGCTTCCAGAGAACCTCTGGAGCCTGGGGAGGCCGTTTTTGCCCTCCTAGAGGCTTGAGGAAAGCCTCCGGAGCCCGGGGAGGAAAAATATCCCCACTGTGGTACAGGAGGTCGACTAGGCCATGCCCACCATGGCCACCCTCAGCCAGCAACCAGGCAGAGAACCCCTTTCTAAAATTTTTGAAGCCTACCCCTGGATTCATGACTTATGATGTGTTTGACACTGCCTCAGGCTCAGCCTGGCCCTCTCCTAAGTTCAGCCCTTTTTAGAAGTTGTTGTTCCTAACCAGTATTTCAGAAATGAGTAGATAAAGAAGACAATTTATTCTGAGAAATGACTGACAGCTGCCAAATGTTATTAAGAGCCAGTAATAACTGTAGATGCTGCTTATTAAATCTGCATAATAATCCCACTTTGAAGCATAATATTATCAAGTACGTAATAAAAGTTTGCGTACATGGTGATTGTGCGTGACAAGCCATCAGTGCAATGATTCACTTTAAGAACTGTTTTTTCAATTATTTTGAATTAGTAAATTGTTTATTAAGGAGAATCCTTTTTGCTTTCTGATTTGAAAAGCACTGGCAATTGCATGGTCTATGTTTTTTCTTTGAGACTGGTCCAAAGTCACTCAGCTGGCTTTCATGGCTACGGGGAGACTAGAACTCACCATCTCCTGGTGATTGGCCCAAAGTCACCAGCTGACTTTCATGGCTAAGATAGAACTAGAACTCACCATCACCCACTTTCTACCTGGTGCCTTGATCAATAGACCAAAACTTTGCTGATCTTAATTTAAATATTTGTAAATCAACCCAAGGCATTTGCCAGCAGGCAGTATATGAAATATGCAAATTCATGAAGGGATTTCTCCAGCTGTTAAGATAAATATTCTTCTCCAAAATGTTTTCTTTTGTTCAACCCCAGAATGTCACACATGTGGAAGAAGAAAAGCATACTAAGTGATTTCAGCATATTAAGTGATCGGTTATAAGTTGAGAACTATCTGTACAGGTTTTCAATCACATACTTTTAAAAAAAAACAGCAGTAGGTCATTAGACTCAATTTATGCCTTGAATGAAACCTATATGTGTGTAATAGATAATTACCCCTAAATCTATGTGCATGTGTATTTACATACATGTGCACCCCAATAACATTCACACAGTATGCAGCTTTCCCCTTTAAACTTCATTAATCTTCCACGCAAGAGGAAAGACTTCCCTTGAGTGACGCTTTTATGTTAAAATTATATTATATTTGATTTGAAAAGCAACCTAATTAAGGTTGGTTTCCTGTAAGCTATTTAAGTCTCACCTCCCAATGGAACTGGGGAACATTTAGAAAAATAATGAATTACATCTTATATAATCTTTATTGCTACTTTTTAAATGAGTAATATTTTCAGTTTGGGTTGAAATAACATATCCCTGAGGAGCAATTCATTTCCACAAATTAGATTGGCTCCTTACAGACAAGATTATTAAGCATGAAAATTATTGGGCTTCTTGTGCCCTATAGGAAACATATTTTTGTAGAACTAAGCGTTAAAATGCAAGCTAAAATTGAAATATGCATGTATGTATGTGCACAGAGACACACATCAAGAACAACAGCAGTTTTATCTGAACTGCCAGCTTTTATTTATCCCCGTCCTTCATTCTGATCTCTTTGGCTCATGACCAGTTAACAGAAGTTTTGAACACATAAATGAACTTTAGCACACTAGAACTAATCATACTCCAAAAAAAAAAGTCAAATAAGTAGCTTTGGGTAGGAAAAGAAGAGGCAGAGCCAGGAGATTCTAAACTATTTATTTATTTTTGTAAAACATCTTTATTATGATTATTATTATTCTTTATAGTGAGAGCTTCTGCACTGAAGACAAATTCCTTGTGTGTCTAATCACACGGCCAAATAAAATATTCTGTTCTGTTCTCTTCTGTTCTCTTCTGCTCTATGCTATTCTACTGTACTCTACTCTACTCTCGTCCTCTGTTCTATTCTATTCTATTCTATTCTATTCTATTCTATTCTATTCTATTCTATTCTATTCTATTCTATTCCATTCCATTCCATTCCATTCTACTCCCTATTCCCTATTCTCCATTCCATTTTTCTTAAAAACCTCCATTGATCACTGATGAATAAAATGATGGCAGGCTTACATTCAATATTGTAATGTAGATTACTGGTTCTGCTATCACATTGGGACAATCTACCAAGAAATGTAAAATAATATCAACATTATAACTGGTAATAATACTATCTAGTTGCGTATGACTTCTATACTCTTCATTTGTGTTGGATTTCTCTTTCCATTGCCCTAAACAACATTTGATGCTCAAATCCTAAAGAGAGAGACCACAGGAAAGGTAAAGTAGCCTGATTTCAGTTCAAATGTTGAAGTAATGGAATTTTTGGTTCAAAATCTCTTTATAGTTATGGTACTGCAATGTACCCATAGAACATTTTTATGTTTTATGTTATGTTTTATATATTTATAGAAAAAGAAAAGAAGATTTCTGTTTGTTGAACTGTTTGAGTTGCTGACAGTTCGAGTTTGTCATACTTATAATGGTCAGTTTAAAAACCGCAGAGATATATCTACCACTTCATAGTGCTGGTATGAACTAGGATGTAAAATTTGACATCAGGGTCTTTTGAGTTTCCTAGCATATCATTATGTTTCTTCGAATGTTCCTTTAGAGGAGCTGCATGGCTTTGGGGAGTATCTCTGTAAGAGGATAGGAATAGCAATAGCACTCAAACTTATACACTGCTTCACAGTGCTTTTACAGACCTCTCTAAGTGGTTTGCAGAGTCAGCCTATTTCCCCCAACCATCTGGGTCCTCATTTTACTGAGCTCAGAAGAATGGAAGGCTGAGTCAACCTTGAGACCTATCAAGGTCAAATTCCTGGCGGTGGGCAGAGTTTGCCTGCAGTACTGCATTCCAACTACTGCACCACCATGGCTCTATGGTTTTATCCCACTTGAATTCCTATTTATTATTTCTTAGTCAGTAGAACTCAGTTGATGGGAAGAAAGCTGCACGAACCAGCTCAACAGTTGACACCAGGGATCAAATTCAGTTCAACAGAGTTCCCATTTGTTTTGGTGTTTTCTTCAGGATAAACTACATAACTAAGTAGAATCAAGATCAAGAGTCATGCTGTCTTCTCCATTGCTGCAATGATTTACAATCCATTTACATTAACCTTTTGTCGTTCACTATGCAGTTTAAATGTAGATTGACTGCTTGTGTTAAAGGCATGCAAGAAAAAAAACCTGTCCTTTGAATATTCATTGATTCCAGAATAGAACCATAGAACAGCTAGCCGTGTATGCCTTAATATAGCCATTTAAATAAGAACAGGTAGATTTATGGTAAATCTTACCTGTACTCTGCCTCTAATTCACCAAAACCAGAAATACTTTGTGAGATTAAGGAGAATGTGCCTATCCAGTGATTTTTTTTTTCACTCTTCCTTTACTTACTCTTAGCTTTGGGTCAAGATAAGGCTTTACAGCTATGCCTCAGCAGTTAAAGACATTGAGCTTATCAGCTGAAAAGCTGATAGCCTGAGTTCGAGATACCGAGCTCTGCACAATGGGGTGAGCTCCTTCTTCCTTGCCTCAGCTCCTGCCCACCTAGGAAAGCATGCAGATGTAAGTAGATAAATAGGTACCATTTCAGTGGGAAGGTAACAGTGTTCCAACGTGCCTTTGCCATGTAGGCATGCTGGCCACACAACCACAGAAACTGTCTTTGAACAGTGCTGGCTCCCTTGGCCATGATACAGAGATGAGTGAAACTTAATTCTGAGATCGCCTTTGGAAACTATCCTTTGTTTCAATTAGATTGAAATAAATAGAAACCAGATAATTAAGGTCTGTGGTCCAACTTGTTGTTGTTTACATATTTATTTGCATGATTTATATCCTGTAACTCCATCTGATTACTCTCATATTGATTTATAATACTGATGTAATCATATCTGCTTGGGAGTGTGGGTGGAGGCATCTACATTTACAATAGAGATAGAGATGTCTTTACATTCTTGTTGGGATTCTCCTTCTTCATAATATGAAATCCATCCTTTTGTAAGTGGTGCTTGATCGTTTCTAAACATTTGTCCATTGCTTGTGCCAATTCTTTTTTTTATTTCAATAACATGGGTTCCTTATTTAGTCCATAGAAGTTAAGATATATTTTAACTGCTTTCTATAGTGTTTCTCAGAGAAAATATGCTGGACAAATTCCATGTGGTGATTCAACACCAATGGCATGAAGTTGGCTCTTCTACATGGCTACGTGGGACTTCAAGAATACTTCAAGGAAGATTGAAAGGGATGGGGTGAATTCTGAGAAACAGACCATAATGCAAATAATTTTGTCCTAACTTGAACATTTCATACAACTATGGTGAGCACCTTGAGATGGGTTTGTAAAGTAACTGGTAACCAAATCCATTGTTTTGATGTGTTATTTACTTGCCATAGAATCAGACATGGCTGAGAAACTTTTATCTTTACCTTTTTCAGAAAAGTATACTAGCATAGTGATTCGCTCATGCACGAGTGTGCACATCAGATGAAGGAAATTAATGAGAAGAAGTTATTAATCTGCAACATGTTTACCAGGTTATTTTAGCTTCTTAAAGTTAAGCTATCTGCATGAAGAAAATTAAGTTGTAGCAAACAGTTAATCACCTGTAACCAATTTTGCATATAATCAGAATTTAGATACCTTTAAAGCAGACTTTATACACTGTTAGCTTGACCATCATTACAATTTAACAAACTTTTAATAAAGAAGCTGGTTTGAGCAGAAATAATAATAATAATAATAATAATAATAATAATAATAATAATAATAATAATAATAATAAAAATTGGTATGTAAATTTATCATACTGCCCTGTTTTGGATAAAAAATGTCTAAGCTTAGGTACTATAATGCAAAATTAATTTTTTAGCTTATTGAAGGTGGCTTGCTGCTTATTGATCTCAGTGGATTTAAATGTATGTATTCACCAGAGTATTTGTCAGTTCTGAGTTGGTTCATTAGACAGATGAATCATTTATGCCAGGTGCTGTTATGACTACTGTTTGTATTGTCACTTGGAGGAAGGAAACTCAAATGAGAACAAAGGTGTTATTGAGCATAGCCAGTAGGCTTGAATTAATAATGATTACATTGATATGTCTACATCATTTCTGGGCAGCAATATGCAAATAGTTTGCTTCGCCTTCCGGATTTTCTTTAACTCCCCAATCTAGCCTACAATCCTACTATTGCTGGAATTGCGTATGTCTAGTTTGATGAAAAGAAGGACTAGAGGTGACATAATAGCAATGTTCCAATCTCTCAGGGGCTACCACAAAGAAGACGGAGTCAAGCTATTCTCCAAACCACACGAAGGCAGGACAAGAAGCA
Organism: Pseudonaja textilis; assembly: GCF_900518735.1. The sequence continues at coordinate 3,320,423 of NW_020769328.1, read as the reverse complement.
ACGGGTGGAAACCAATCAAGAAGGGAAACAACTTAGAACTAAGGAGAAATGTCCTCAGATATTAACTCTACAATTTTCAAATGTAGCTTTTCAGCAGTCTGACTTTCACACTACAGTTAACATTTTTAAGGAGAGGAAGATGACAGAGACTCTGTTTATTTAAAAGATGACAGTTGTAATAGCCAATAATTTGTTTTCTCAGTCTCTTGCCCTTGGAAATCCAAAGAACATTAATAAAACAAACCAGAAGTATATATAAATCAGTGTATAATAAGTATATATAAATCAGAAGTATAAGTAAATCAGTGAAATAATATTAAAGATTAGAGAGTGCCATGGTTCAGGGTTTTGTAACAAAGGCTACTCTAAATCCATTTCTAGGGCTTTAGAAGTTTCTCATAAATGTTCATTTCGGGTTAAAATCTTAATACATAGCATCTTGGCTATATCAGGATTGCGGGTTCAAAAATTTGGAAAGCAATGTGTTAGATTCATCCAAGGATGTCTTCAGATAGCAGAGGAATTGAACATTTAAGGTTTTGTCTATCAGAAACACGAGTTTCATAATTTATGCCTGGTCTGAAAGTCAAAATAAAATCTGCCAACATTTATATTCCCTGGAAGTACTATCTCAACTATTAATGCTAATGCAAATCTAGTACCTTACCCTGTCTCTCCCAATTTATATCTTTTTTATATTCAGCAAGTTCCTTCGTATCAACTTGCTCAGTATAAAAAGCTTCAAATTTCCTTGTGTTAAGAGTTTTCATCTCAGTGATTAAACCTGCAGTTGAATACTTCCAGAATGTCATAGCAGTTCAAGATGGGCAAGTTAAACCAAAGCGAAAGGAAAAAAAAAATAACACACACAGAAATATCTGAGATTCAATATAGCCTATCCAATCTTTGTTTCAGAATTCACAATATTAAAGCAGTGAAGATCTGTTAATAAGAAATGCATCCCAGCCATTCATTCCAGGCCATAAGTAGAGTAGCTCAAGCAAAAAGAAGTCCAAACAATTTAAATTGAAAATCAAAACATTATTGCAGCACACAAGGCTGGAAACAGAAAGTTAGAGGGGGGGGGGGAGTGAATTACCATAGAGACAATAAGCAAGATTGCATTAAATTGTTCATGCCGTATGAGTGTTCTTTAATTTCTTGGGCTAACGAACAATCCCATCTAATTATAGAGCAATTTTTCTTGATGAGGAGTTGCCAGGTCCTGCTTGCTGTATCCTGTCAACTGATGAACAGTGAATTGCAACGTGTGATGAAAATTCAGGCAAGGGGAGAGAAAATTTAAGATATGAAGTAATCAGTAAGATGGTCACTGGCTGGGACTGTCAATGTTGTGTGTTTACATTTGGTTTAAAATATCTCTTTCTTGATGGAACTGAAGGGCCTTGGATGTTACAAACATTGGATTTCTTAGCTCCTCAAATCTAAGCACTTGATTTGCAACTGCAGAATAAAGAATAAAGGTAAAGCATTGACAATTGCGTTTAGACTTATATACCACTTTACAGTGCTTTTACAGCCCTACCTAAGCAGTTTACAGAGTCAGCATATTGCCCCCAACAATCTGGGTCCTCATTTTACCCACCTCGGAGGGATGGAAGGCAGAGCCAACCTTGAGCCTGGTGAGATTTGAACTGCCAAATCGCAAGCATCCAGTAGTCAGCAGAAATACACAATACTGCAATCTAACCACTGTGCCACCACAACTCTTCATGCTGTGGGGTTCAAGAATTTGCAGCCCTCTGGCTGTTTATTATTATCGATCAATGTATTTAATTTAATAACCATATTGTTAGGGTTTGGTTTTGTTTTGTTTTGCACTGGATCAGTTGGATGATTGGCACTAAGATGCAAACTATCAAAAGGAGATTTCTATTTATGCATCGTGAAAAGATGGGTGATTGTATGGATCCAAGGGTGCTTTTTTGAAAGTTAACTGGATTTTTTTCTCCTTGAAGACATTTTGCTTCTCACCCCAAAAGCTTCTTCATTTCTGACTGAATGGTGAAGGGGGATGGAAGGATTTATATTCCTTGAAGGATATAAATCCCTTTCCCACACCATTCAGTCAGAACTGAAAAAGCTTCTTGGATGAGAAGCGAAACATCTTCAAGGAAAAAAAACAAAGAAAAGTCCAGTTGCCTTTTGAAAAAGCACTTTTGGGACAACCATGACCATTGGAATGGCAAGAGGTACAAACGCATGGCAAGGGCGTGTATGGACAATTAAACTAGGGGTGCTTTCATAAGAAGGTGCTTTCCTTTGCTCAGTGTCTTCAAAGAGTAGTACACTCTACCTATTTCTTCCACTATTTAAATATAAAATGAGCCACCTACTCTTGCTCTACATACTGGAGCAGTGGCTGTATTAAATCTAAATAACAAGAACACAAATAACTCTCTTCAAGAGACTCAGTAGGGTGTGAGAAGAGGAAGCTGTTGCCTTATGGCCTTTTTGGAATAGTTTCTCTTGAATGCCCTTGACATTTTTCATCATTTAGTCCAAAGTACACTTATTTGTAAATCTTTGTGGTTGGTTAATTAATCAATTAATTAATTAATGGAGATACATTAGTTAACCTGGTGAGATCCCAAAGGAGGAAAGATAGTCCAACTTGGGAATAAATGAAGATGAATAACCAGTCAACTGGTGAATTAACCAAATCTTTGTTGTTGATTAATTAGTTAATCAATTAATTAATTATTAATCAATTAATGGAGATACATTAATTAACCTGATGAGATCCCAAAGGAGAAAAGATAATCTAACTTGGGAAGGAAACAAGATGAATTAACCAGTGGGACAGCTTGCCTTCAGATGTTGTGGGTGCTTCATTGCTGGAGGTTTTTAAGAAGAGACAGGATAGTCACTTGTCTGAAATGATATAGGATCTCCTGCTTGAGCAAGGGGCTGGACTAGAAGACCTCCAAGGTCCCTTCCAGATCTATTCTGATTCTGAATGTTCTGGTTTGAATCCTAGAAGTCTTTATAGACCTCTCTAAAGTGACCGCCATCAACTTGGATGGATTTCAATTTCCAGAATTCTCCATGCAGCATCCTTACAATTAAGTACTCTTTAGATACTCAGGAAGGGTACTTTAACCAGTGAAATGTTGGCTAACAAAGGATGGAGGCTCTTCACCTCATCTTTATACAGTGGGCAAATGAAGAAAGGCATGTAAAGCGGGCATTGGACTTTTAAAGTTAGCACTGATAGGAGGTAGTAAAAGTCTCTTATGGTATCGCCTTATGTATTTCAGATGACTCCTAGGGTATTGTTATGTAATACAGATGATTGTAAACTGATTCTTGGATGTAGCTTGTCCTTGAATGTACATTCTTGGATTATTGTAGTATAAATGTTGCCTCTCTCCCAGGTGAGTGGGAGACAAATCCAGCTTTTGCCTAAATGACATAGCTATTTCTGGAGATTAACATCACAGGGACCTAATATTAACAGGGAACCATGCCTCCTTTTTCTATTTGAAGAAATAATGCACAAACTAATAATTCAGGAAATCCAGCCTTGTTCAATTATATTCAGCTGTTATTGTAGATAAATGACTCAGTCATGCAATATTACTTTCTGATGAGATGCAATGGAAAGTTTCATCTACCTCTAATGATCCTCCAAATAGAAACCATGTGAGAAAAGAATCCACAGCATTCCTGAAAGTTGTTAGACAGACAAACCTTCTGTATTTTTTTACAAGTTGTATGGGGTAATGGATATCAGTACGTCCCAGATACCTATTGCTGAAAATGTGGGACATGGACCGAGAATAAGTTGAATAGTAATTGTCCTCGTCTGATGTTATTTGTTGCCACAAATGGGACAGGAAATGTCTGTGGCTGATAGCTTGGCACCCAATAATTCTATCAAAGAAATCCACTGGATTAGAAATTGTGTTATGGCAGCTGGTAAATTAACAAAGGAAGCAACACATACTTTGAAAATGTTCTTCCAAAGTTACAGATACAACCATTAGATAATTTGAGTCTATGATAAAATGAAAATCTGAACATTGCTGGGATAAAACTGGCAATATCCCATTGGAAATAATGCTAAATAATGAAAGTTAACAAGCCATTTTTTTCTAAGACTACATATTGTATATTTTCCGTAGGAAAATAATAGCCAATTTAAAGGGAAAAAAAAATCTAATAAGAGTCTTTATTAATCTAAGCTAGTTTTATTCTAATTTAGATTAGTTGTGCCATTAATTTCCCCTTAAGTCTAATTATTCAACTATAATTAAAATTTAGATTTAAATAAGAAAGAACCCCTGTTATATTTGTGTGTGTGTGTGTGTGTATGTGTCTATAATCTTTGGCTTTAAAGTTAGAGTTGTAGAGAACTTGATAAAAGTCCTGAAAACTTGAAAGGAAAATAACTGACATTCTTCATGTTAGAATTCATGTACTGATTACAAGAAAATAGCAATATTAAACCACAGAGTGTAGGAGAAAGAGTGATGGAACCTGGGAGTGGAGATAAAAGAGAGATCAGCCTAGAATCCCTATGTAGCCACAAGAGAACTGAATCCAATCACCCTTGACTTTCATTGACCCTTTTGTCTTACTCCCAGCAGGTCCTAACCTTTAGTTGAGAAGACTCTTGTGCATAGACCAAAAAAAAAAAAAAAATCCAGAGAAAAAGGAAATTATACTTTGGAGGAGAATGAAGAGAATTGGAAAGACATAAATAGAATGTCAAAGAGTCATGTTTATATCACCTGTTGCCTCTTTTTCGCTTCTCCTACCCAAAATTTGGGTACTGTGCAAATAACAGAATGTTTTGCACCCCAAAGTCTCACAAAACTTATTCCATCTGCTTGGATATTGGGTGTGTGGGGTGATGGTGGTATAGAACTGTCACAAAGAAAGTAGAAAGTAAGCTGCATCAATTGTTTCAATCTACCCTGTTCATCTGGGCAAGTACTCTCAACTAGCAGTGATCATGGACTCATCCAAGTAGAAATCTGAATGATCATCTCTACACTTCTCCAATGATAGGGGTTGGTATGAAGCAATCCCTATTTGCTTTAAATTCCAAATAGACTCTTATCTCTTATACAGAGTGCAATAGTCTGTTTACCAGTGCAAAAGAGCAAACCTGCCACTTAGATTCCGTACAAACCCTGGGAAGCTAAAACTTTATCCCCCTGCTGTAGCCTGTTCCTAGCTATTAGTCACTTCTTAACTTCCTCAGAGACCTATCTTTTGCACTGACAAATCTCTTCTTTCCTGCAGCAACTCATCCTGTAACCTCTAGCATCAACTGCAGGCTGGTTTCTTACAACCACAGAATGCCAATGAGTGCAGACAATCACTGCTGGTTTTTCTTTTGTTGTGAAGGAAGCTTTGGAAAAATGCAATGTGGCAAATTTTTGCTCATTTTATTTATTTTTAATGAAAGCATTGCCTTTCCTCCCAATCTTGCTTCGACTGCTAGTTAGCCATCTGAGATTCAGTTCTGAGCCAAGTCCAGCACTTGTCTCCAGCAGAACAGCTTAGCCTTCAGAATTTTGGAGCAATCAGGAAAGAAATACCTCTGAGAACCTATAAAATGCAAAGCTAGTAAGGCAGGAAGGAAGCCATCATACCTGGCTTCTGGCCAAACCTTTCAGCAAAATGTGACAAATGGCTGCTCCCCAGGTGATTCTTTTGTTCAGTTCTATTTGTGAAATATCAAGGTCCCTTGCTTCAGAAGGAATGGAATTACCTTTACATGGAGAAACATGGGTTGGTATGTCTATTTTAGAAAATTTCTGGAGGTATCCATGGAAGCGCATTGAGATATGAGGCATGACAATCATTTTGAAGCACAGGTTTGAGAAATCTATCCCATTATATCTGCTGTCACCCAACCTTTGTACCGACAGGCATTACATATCTAGGATGCCCATTCACCCAAAGCAGTTACATACTTAACAGTGAATTATTAGTTATTAGTTTACTTTATTATCATTGCACATCGTACAACCAAATCAAACACCATCTTCAGTGCACATCATGACCATGAAAATAAACACAAACACACATCCTTCACACTCCACACATTGAACTGAAAACCCCCAACACCACACCAACACTGCGCTATACAGTAGAATTCAAAAGAGCTACTGTCCTGGGATAGAAGCTGTTTCTCAGCCTATTTGTCCTTGTTTTTCTTATTCTGTACCGTATGTCAGATGGTAATAGTAATAACAGCAATTATTGCCTTGTGTTATGTTATTTGGTTTGAATTTCTTTTTCTTCTTTCAACCTCATTTCCCAATTTGTAAATTATGAAGCTTAAAATACATTCATTTTTCTTTTCATAAGACTTATTTTAATCTTCAAGTAACTTTGATTACCTTGACAGTTTGCAGAGTAGTTGTAATTAAGAAATGTTGGGACGTACAGATTCATTCTGTCTCTCTCTGTGTGTGTGTGTGTGTGTATTATGACATAGGGATTTCTCTGGAGAGAGAGAGAGAGAGAGAGAGAGAGAGAGAGAGAGAAAGAGAGAGAGAGAGAGAGAGAGAGAGAGAATAACAATATATATAACCCAGCGTTATTTCAGTGTCCACTCTAGATAAACAGATACAGTTAAATTAAACAGTAGAATCTGATGAGTTGCTCTTTTTATATTATTATTTTTACTGTGAAAATATTCCCTGAACCCACTTAATTTCAACCTTCAGCTAGCATGTTGCAGCAATTCTCAGATCAATTTAGTTTTATCCCCATGCTATTAAACATCACAGTTGATAAAATGTTGATTTGCTACTGCTGTGTGCTTTGGGGGATAACTTAAACACCAGTGGTCCATTTTATTGAAATTGGCTCTTCTCATTTCAACAATAAAAAAATGTCATGGCTGAGATCGATCAAAACAGAAAGCTTATTTGTCCATGTCTTTAGCAACTTATGTATGTATATTTGAAATTCTCTTTTACGGAGCCTTTCAGAATCTTACATACATCTTAGTATGAGTTCCACATTAAAATAGGCAATCACAGACAACTTGCAAGATCAAAACTATTTAAAAAAATGCAGTCCAAGATTTACATTTTAGGACATTTGATGTCCCAAAGGATAAAGATCATCCAATCTTCAATGGGATGAACTTTCAATGGAATGAACCTGTGGACTTTTTAAATGAACCAGTTTAGAAAATTTGTCTATGGAAGAATTGGCAGGATCTTCAGATTTTCAAAGACAGAAAATTTAATTTAGAGGCTTGCAAAGTTAGAAAGATTAGGAAGTTTTAAAGAGGGTGATTTCCAAAGATGGCATTCCAATATTGTCCTCCAGTGAAATATGTAAGAAACTTAGTGGGTAGCCACTAGTTTTAAAATAATCATGCAATAATTCAACAACCAATAGAATGCTTTCTGAAAATTTTACTTTGGTTTAGACTTTCACTGAATTTCAAACAATGTTGTTTGCTTGCTGGCCATGCAGATACAAAGAAATGACTGACGCCTAAGAAACAGGCTCCTTGTCAGTCAACAGATACTTAGGAGCTGAGAACTTGGCAGCATAGGGAAACAATAGCCAATTATTTATTTTTTATTTATTTGTTCGTCAAACATGTACAAGATAACAAGTATAAGTATGAACATAAACAAGAATGAAGGGAGTAAATACAGATAAACGGGGACAGTAAGATAGAGACGGTAGGCAAACTGGTGCGTTTATGCACGCCCCCTTTAATGACCTCTTAGGAATGGGGTGAGGTCCACTGTAGACAGTTTTAGGTTGAAGCTGTGAGGGGTTGAGGATGTAACAACAGGATCGGGTAGAGCATTCCAGGCATTGACCACTCTGATGCTGAAGTTGTATTTTTTGCAATCAAGTTTGGAGCAGTTTACCTTGAGTTTATATCGGTTGTTTGCATGTGTATTATTGTGATTGAAGCTGAAGAAATAATTGATAGGCAAGATGTTATAGCAGATAATTTTGTGAACTATGCTGGCCATCAACACAGCAATTACACCAATAGGAAGTCACCCCATAAATACAACACATAGAATAACCCAAAGCACACACTCTGCTAGTGTTGTGGTTAGCCAGCAGCAGGTGCGGACGATGGAGGAAAGTGAGGACTTGGATGAGGGGCCGGGACCATCAGGGAGTGGACTGCTGCCTTCAGAGATTGTGGGAGCTGCCAGCAGTGATGAGGAGGTTCCTGAGGAGCCTGTGTCAAGTGCATGTGAGTGCAGAATGATTCATAGAAGAGAACACCTGGAGCAGCACAGGTGACTCGGGAGTAAGGATGCAACATAATGGCCCCTCCCTCCAGGGAATATATGCCTGGTTTCAAAAGGATTTTGCCTTTGCAAAAGGCAAAAACGTTCTAAGGACTCAGCATTGTGTGTAGAGACTCCAGCTTATCTCAATAATTATGTCAAGGCTTTTCTGGTTGGACTAAATGGCTGCAAGCCATCTTTTATCTACAAAAAATGTTATTTGTAGATTAAAGCTGTGAAGGTTTGAGTTGCTGCATTTGTTTGATATTTTCTTGCTGGTAACAGGGTTGGGTCAGAACAGCTAGAGACAAGTTCCCAGAGGATGGGCTCCAGCATGAATCTGAAAGTTTGAAAGACTAAACTTCTGGTCCCGGTGACCGACCCTGATTGGATCTTCCAACATTATCCTGGGGCACACATCTTTGCTTTCATTTGTGAATTTCAAACAAGAATAACAGAGTTGGAGATCTAGTGCAATCCACTGCTCAGGCAGGAAAACCCTACACCATTTCAGACAAATGGCTGTCCAATCTTTTCTTAAAAAACATCCGGTGTTGGAGCATTCAATCTTGAAGCTGCTTCTATAGTCAAATATCTGAGGGATTTTGTAGGATTATTCAATATATACCCACAGTTCTAATTATATTGTATCTATGTTTCCATAGACTATGTTTCCTCAATCTGGAATTTTGTAGACCATAAGGGTGACTGAAATTTGGGAAATTATCCCTCTGACATGTCTGATGTTTACGAATTTGCAGAAAGTACTATGTGACCCAGTTTGTTTTCCTTCCATATATTAAAAGGCTCATAAATTGTAAGCAGGCTGATCAACTGTTGGATAATATTGATGTGGGATTCCTTTGCTAATAGATCTTACCTATGCTAATAAACCCTGCAAAAAATATCTATTTAGTTGCAAAAGTGGGAAAAATCAATATTTATGGAACATATTTTATTTACAAGCTCATGTGCTTACAAAACCATTATAAGTTTCTTGTTGCTAATGTAGCTGTTTTTAAAAGTTCTACAACACTGAAAAAAATACATGTTAATAGAGTATATGTATTAGCAAAGCTGTGCCAACTGTCTGAATTGCCAACACACAATATTTAGCATTTCTACACTTTCAGTAATTTGTCCTGTTTTTCCCCTGTAGTTAAAATAACGCAGAATAAAATGTACTCCTTTATTTGGAAGAGGAAGAAGAGACTTTGACTGATGAATTGTATGTTTTTGTGATTATTTTTCTCAAGGATTGCCATCTTCTGGTCAAAGATAAGGGATTTAAAGGTCATTTTTATTACTGATCAGCTAAACTAAATGTCATTAGAAGATTTAACTTTATTGCACACAGATTAAATGAAGACATATTTATTATCTCTAGACATGTGTCAGTTAGCTATTTATTGCAATAATGTTTCTATCACTTCTATTGCTTTCCAAGTCTTCTTCATCTCTGTTATTGAAATTAAGGTTGTGTAATTGCTGCAAACGGCTGTGTACACAGAAATTGTACACAGAGTGATTTGATCTGTGGTGGAAAAATGTCATCGGTTCACTCCACACACAGAAAAAAACCAAACCACTTGCATAGGTGTCACCAATTATTCTCTTTTCATCTTTGCTTAAAAACATGGCACCTCTGAATTAAAAACTGCCTGTCTCTACAACAGTCTGAGTCTCTTCATTGCTCACAATTGTAGAACTTCATCCCAAGCCACCCAGAAGTCTAGACCAAAAAACAGAACAACTATTTACAACACCCAATCTATGTTTACTTCCATATAAAGTATGATAGATTTTTTTTTTTTGCACAAAGAAAAAAATGCAGTAGTTCTTTGCACAATGAGGAAGACATTAAAGAGCTGGCTTTTTTCTTTTAAGAAATGGTCCAAATTATCCAGATTTTTTTTTTTAGCAACCTATGCTTTGCACACAGCAGTAAGTGCATTTGATTAACTGCTGACAAGAAAGACAGCAGCAAATAGCAAGACTTCAAAGGGGCAACTTTGACAGCACTAGTTAGATTGTGATTAATGAGTAAAGAAAAAGGAGACAGAACAATTTCAAGAATATTCAAGGAGGCATGTCAAATCTCCTGATATAGAGTTCATGTAAGATATTAATTAGTTAAAAATAGCATTTAAAATAATTAACAGTGTTAGTAGCATTGTAGAATGGGGATTGGTTTAGTTGATATACCAGGTAATCTACAGAGTAAATCCATGGGAAGGTACATGTATCATTAAGGGGAACAATATAAAGTGAACTGATTAATTTCAGAATGTCCAATATATCATTTATTTCTATTGAGTTTCAAGTGTCACCCTTCATGGATGCTGAATTAAGATAATTAATGACTTAAATTCAACATAGCTTGAATGCTCATGATTTCCCTTATGCAATGCAAATAAATAATATAACTTTTTTTTTTCCTTTTTAAGTAAGGTTCTTGAACAGGCGAATATTGGAGAAGCTTGCAATAGTCTTTAAATACCAATAACTGACAGCTACATACTGTATGCCCGTCCCAAAACAGTTCATATCCATTTCAGTGGGACTTGCTTTCGAGGAGGTAGGTATACAAAGTTCTGAATTGGGGAAAGACTGTCTTGCACGTAAAAATGCATTAAACAATGCTTTGGCTTGTATTTTGACAACCAATCTTTGAGAAATAATTTGGATTTTGGGATGTGGTCTGCAAAAAGTTGCTGACTCCAGAGGCAGTACTAATCTTCATTTCAAGGTCATTGATTCAGCGCTGTATGAAGACATTTCCATGGTCATGTGGCCAGTATGATGTCAAAGGATGCTGTTATCTACCCATTGATATGGTATCTATTTATCTACTTACATTTGCATACTTTTGAGCTGCTAGGTTGGCAGGAGCTGAGGTGAGCTCACCCTGTTGTGTGGCACTCAGGTCTCGAACATGGACTGCTGGCTTTCCAGCCAACAAATCCAGCATCTTAGCTGCTGAAACACCATGCTGCCAATAATAGGAAAAGGTATTAGAAAGTGTAAACTCAAAGAAATTAAAGCTTAGATGCAAAAAGGATATAGGACTAAATCTATATTATGTCAAGTTTATTCACTATGTTTCTCTGTCTCAAAATAGTATGAAAAGATTTGGAAATTATTAATCACCGGTAAATAATTTCCATCTTGGAAATGCAAACTGGTTGTCAATGTATTAAGTATATCACAATTTTCTGAACAGCAGCAATTCACTTAGATAATCGAGGGACAATTTTTCAATCATCAGGACTGAAAACAATTGTGACTACTTTAGTCTGGAATGAAAATTGAAATATTAAAGATGAGCATTCTGAATGTAGATATTGCTTATCAGGATCTCTTTTTAAATTTATTTTAAAAACTGCCTTTTTTGTTTTGTTTTATTGCTTCTTGTCAACACAATGGTTATCACAAGTGTGCTTTCCTCATCAACATATTTCTATTGTGAGAGTTGTATATAAATTTGGGGATATTTGGTGATTAACAGTAGTATGAATATCTGAAAGTGTTTAATTTTTATAATGTTGATATGGTGTTTATACATTGCTTTAACTTTTGTTTGGGAGCCATGCAGAGTTGGCTAGAAGATATCAATGTATTAAACAAATAAAATAGAAATAAAATAAAAAATAAAATAGCTATGAATTTGGACATAGGTTTATTTAGCTATGTAGTAGTTGTGGAGACTGACAGTGATTTTCTGAATCCTCTCCTGAAGACTTTTGAAATAGAACCTGCACCATTCTGAACATATATTATTGAGTTGCAACCTTTGACTGTAGTCAGTTTTTAATATTACTTAAATTAATGAATTTAAAAGGTACATTGCAATGATCAGAAAGCATATGAATAGATTATGCTTCCCATGTGACAGAATACCTTTCAGGGCCATACTTGAGAGAAGTTTATTCATATAAATAAATTAAGTTCTCTTCCCAAATATCTCTAATAAAGCACAGCCTACCTTTGGATTGTTCTTCCATTTACCTATTTGTTTGACTTTAGTAATGTTAAGCAAAAAAGATAATGAGATAATTGAGTTGCAAAGTCAATGCTAAACCAATCCATAAAATGTAGGTTTTTTCCTCCCTCTAGCTTCTTCTTTCCAGGAAGAAAAAATTTCAGGTTAATTTAACTTCCTTAATTTAACTTAGAGACTGATAATCTGATTGCTTGTCTTTTACAATAGAGAGAGAAGGGAGGTGTAAAGATTTTTTTTTAAGCCACAAGAACTCATAAAGTAGGGAAGTTGTTTAGCTGATTTGTTGTTTTTATCTGATGATGTTAACACTATGCCAAGATTCACATCACCCATTTTAAAGAGGTATGCAAAAGACTTCTGTTGGCTTAGAAATAAGGTCCACAAAGACTGGCATCTAGTTCCTACAGTGGCCAATCAAATGTCCCCCCGAAAACCCACAAACAGGGCTTAAAGTCATTAACTATTTTGTTTTTTGCTTTCCTGCATCTGGAGTTCAATGACAATGTGTCTATAAAGTCCCACATTGGTGCAATAAAGTGCCATCAGAGCAACAGTCAATGATAAATACAAATTAGATTGCCTATTATGCTCAACATCATGAAGGATAGCTGGTGTTAGCATCTCTGTGGATGCTAATCCAGTTCGCTGTGAATTTAAGTAAACTGCGGCTCAATGTTATGTGTGAATCAGGGCATACAATGATACATGGTGCCAGAGTGGATGCTGGCTTTCAAAAAAGTTCTGTTTGTGGCACCTTAGGTCATCTTGCTACATTGAAAGAAACATGGTGTCAGATCCACCATCTTCACCTTGGCACCTCACTGGCATCCTGCCATCAAAGAACTAGGACTAGGGGGGGATGGAGGGGGGAAAATGGGCAATTAACCTGTATGCATATATTGTGGGAATTTGGGAGGGAGTATGACAGCTGAGGAAGAGCAAATCTACATGGAACTAGTTCGTGCCAGATATCTTCAAGGTCATTTATACCCTGAACATGGAAATTTACTGGCCCAAACACCTCAGTGTTCCCAAAACATCTCAATGGTATTGCATTGGCTGGATTTGGACAGGTCATGTTAGGGAGAAGAAAGGAGGAATAAAGGAAATAATTTTGTGTGGGAACCTTAGATTCCACCTGACTTTACTGCAACCAGCATCTTTTAGTAAAAGTGCCTTTCACTTTAATGAAATGGAGTAGAGGATTTTTCTATCCTACGAAATCAGACTGGGGCAGGTCTGACATACGGCTTGGAATCAACCAGTGTGATGGTGTATAATTTGAATGGTGCATCTTTAATAACCAACATCTGAAAGAGTGTCTAGTTTTCATCTTAATCAGTCTTTGGATTTTCATTGTACAGTATTTCTAACAATAGAAAATGGCTTGGTGAAATATTGTGCTGCTTGTGTGTTCATTGTATTGTTATATTTAAGGCCACGTTGAACTAAGCACTAACAGCAGACTAGATCTCATGCTGTAAATTGTGCTACTGCAAAGAGAAAAAAAAGAAAGCATCAGAACACTTCTAATCCAAATCATTCTCTTTAGAAACAAACTTGTTTAATTATTAACAAATAATGCATAGTTCATAGATGTCCCTCAGTCCATCTGCTGCCTTCCATGTTTCCAGCAGAATGACTTAACAAGAGTGGCAGTAGCAGATGATCGATATTCGCCCCAACCATTAATTCACAAAGGAGAGTGAAGCCCTTTTCAGATGTAACTGAAATGTTTCCATCACATGCCAAGAGCATGAGGGGGAAAAATAGGAGGAGGGAGGTTGAGAAGAAATTGCAACTCAGAAACAGAAAAAAAAACATTGGAGAACTGATTTAACTCAAGTTTAGTCTTCCCCGATGATGATCAACTTGACCCGGATCAAATTTTGAAGTTGCTAATGTTCTGCCAGAAAAAGAAAACAGCTCATGTTTGAGATGAATTTGGGACACCATATTGAGAACATAAAACGTTTTAGAAAGGAAGAAAAACAGAAAGAAAAGAAAAGAAACAAGGGAAGGAGGAGGGAGGGAGGGTGGAAGAGAGAGAGAAAGAGAAAGAAAAAGGAAGGAAGGAAGGAAGGAAGGAAAGAAAGAAAGAAAGAAAGAAAGAAAGAAAGAAAGAAAGAAAGAAAGAAAGAAAGAAAGAAAGAAAGAAAGAAAGAAAGAAAGA
>NW_020769328.1:3291815-3305976 GCF_900518735.1 Pseudonaja textilis | reverse complement strand
AGAAAGAAAGAAAGAAAGAAAGAAAGAAAGAAAGAAAGAAAGAAAGACGAATTGATATCCTGGTTTGCCACATAAAAAAGATTTAAGTAATTACTGGAAAACAAAATGAACTACAGGTGGTGATTATTCTGTCTCACTGGCTCAACTGAGTAGCACTAAGTGGAGTGAGATGAACATCATTTATTTTTGTTTGAAAAGATGAAAAGTTTGATCCTGGTGCAGTTCTCACTCATACTCAAATGAATCATTAACCTCTTCTCCTTGGCACACTCGTAAGCCACTAGAACATATTTGGTAAACTGTTAAGAAAGGAGCTCAAAATACAACTTTGTCTTTTTCCAAAATCTTTTTTTGCCAAGCACTTTCAAAACACACTCAGGTTTTATTTACAGCTTGAGGAGTGTGAATCCCACCTTTTATTTTTATTTGAATTTTTCACTTTGCTTCCTTGTGTTCTGGGATGGTGAAAGATTTTTCACAGAAAATCTGCAACAGACTTCGGATTGCCATGCTTTTTGAACACATTCTGTGCATGCAAAATAGAAAGTTTTCTGTTTTTCCCCCACAACTCAAAAAAAAAAAAAAAAAAAACACTGTAGTGGAATGATGTGTGCCTGATTGACCAAAACTTGGATTGGACTTCATTGTCACTGCACGTCAGGGGACATATGCATCTATTGTTCTGAGACAGTTGCCTAATTTTTGTATTTATACATCTGTGAATGTTAATGCTTTGTTGCTCAAATAACAACTTCTCCTTCCCCTTCCCCTTCCCCTTCCCCTTCTTCTTCCTCCTCACCACCTCCTCCTCCTCCTGCTCCTCCTCCTCCTCCTCCTCCCCCTTCCCCTATCTCCTCTTCCGCCTCTTTCTCCTCTTCTTCTCCAAGCAAACAGACCACTTTATGTGCTATTTTTCTATGTAGTTTAAGATTGGTTCTATTCCAATTCTTTCTCTTATGATCTCATTTCTGATTTTATCTCTCCTGGTCACCCCAGCAGTTTTCCTCAAACATCTCATTTCCATGTGACCAGCTTTCATTTATGTTTTATCATAACTGACCATGTTTGGCAGTGATAACATAGGGTGGGGATGAATATGCTTTGTCTGTTCAAACAACAAAGCATAGAAAATGTGCCTTGCCTTCCATCCACTCCCAACAGGCAGTTGAGTCACCCAATCACCATGCAGGACACACAACTCCATATAACACATGGTTGAGATTGTAAACTGTGTATGTTCACCTATCTGAAACCATCAGCAATCTACACTTATCCATCAACCCCTTCACAGAGTGTCAACACCAGTGGTGGGATTCAATTTTTTTTAACTACCGGTTCTGTGGCCGTGGCTTGGTGGACATGGCAGGGGAAGGATACTGTAAAAGCTCCAGTCAGAGGTGGTATTTGCTGGTTCTCTAAACTACTCAAAATTTCCACTACCGGTTCTCCAGAACTGGTCAGAACCTGCTGAATACCACTTCTGGTCGACACCTATGTGCAGTTGCAACCAAGTCTAAACCAAGCTTAATTTTGCAAGATATCCTTGAAGGCCTAACTCGTGCATCTACTTATCAGTTAATTTCCCCCCTATAAAAAGAAGATTAAGGACATAAGAAATGCCTTGCTGGCTCACCGAAACTACTGTGAGGTACTTTGGACATTGAGATGTGTCTGAAACAAGATTAGTTCATTTTTAAAAACCATTTAGGCTTTACATAGAAGGACACCAGGGAAATCCAGGTTAATTCTCTATGCTGGCATTAACGATCTGCACACAAAACTTAACTTTCAGAATTACCTTGACATTCCTATGTATGGGCAATAGACTAAAATTCCAAGCACAAAATTTAAATATGGTAGAAAAGTTCTAACTAATTAAAATGTCATTATTATTTTTTTTTGAAGTAGACTCAGTAATAGCACATGATACAGCCTGGTAAGTCCTTTAGTCCCATTTTTCATGAGGTAAAGGTAAAGATAAAAGTTCCCCTCACACATATGTTTCCAGGTCTAGGGGGCGGTGCTCATATCCACTACAAAGCCGAAGAGCCAGCGCTGTCTGAAGACGTCTCCATAGTCATGTGGCCGACATGACTAAATGCCAAAGACGCACAGAATGCTGTTACCTTCCCATCAAAGTGGTCCCTATTTTTCTACTTGCATTTTTACATGCTTTTGTACTGCTAGGTTGGCAGAAGCTGGGACAAGTAACGGGAGCTCACTCCGTTATCTGGCGCTAGGGATTCGAACTGCCAAACTGCTGACCTTTCTCATTGACCAGCTCAGCATCTTAGCCACTGAGCCCCCATGCCCCTTACTTTCATGGGGAGAGAATTAGATAAACACATATCCATCTCACTGAAAGTGGCCTGAGATAAAATTTGGCTGGGCCATCTTTGCATTTATATTTATCGATATGCGTATATGTTTCCTCTTCTCCCCTTCACTCTTCTCATCTGGTTTCAGATTATATAGAACTTTTTTATTAAGAAGAATGTGACAAAGCACAGCTACAATTAAAATTAAATGTTCTGCTTGAGGGATG
Organism: Pseudonaja textilis; assembly: GCF_900518735.1. Next base: position 3,303,431 of record NW_020769328.1, on the reverse strand, counting down.
ACATTTTGGCTCAACTTGGAATTGGTATTATCCTGGAGGCCACTTATGAGAAAAACTCTATTTCCAAGAATATTTCATGCTTTATGATTGTATTATTAAAAAAAAATGCTTGCAAAAAATCTCCTTGCTCAGAAATCAATGTTTTTAATAAAGCCTGGATGACCACTTGCCAGGAAGTCTGTTGTAGAATATTCCTGCTTTAGACAGGAAATTGGGTTAGATGGATGGAACCTAAACAAGGAGAGAAGCAACCTAAAACTAAGGAGAAATTTCCCAACAGTGAGAACAATTAATCAGTGGAATGGCTTGCTTTTAGAAGTTGTGGGTTCTCCAACACTGGAAGTTTTTAAGAGGAGATTGAACAGCCATTTGTCTGAAATGGTATTAGTGTCTCTTGCTTGAGTAAGGGTTGGATTAAAAGACTTCCAAGTTTCCTTCCAACTCTGTTATACTTCTATGTTACATTCTTTTCCTCTCCTTTCCTCCCTTCTTCCTTCCTTCCTCCCTTCCACCTTTTGCTCTTTCATTTTGACATAAAATTAGAGATAATTTGAACTGAAGCAATGTCAATATGGCAAAACAATCTCTTAAGGCCCTTGTTATTCCTAATAAGGACATAACTTGCAATCATTGTCCGCATTCATTAACTTCAGATCTTGTATTCTTCTATCCCTCAGGGTATCTTTCATTGACATATTCCTCAGAAAGAAACAGCCCACATCAAGCCCAGTGCACACTGCTGATCTCCCTTGAGAGCTGGTACAAAATGAACAAATGATTTTTTTGAACAGTATTTTCACCTTCCTTCCTCTGGGGTGCTGATCTGCTTCTCAGAATTCAGAACTACAGTACATAATTTTTTTCTGTTTAATATTGTTCATCATGTGTCACTATTTCTTTTATTTTTTCTCCCTCAATCATCTACTGTAGCAATTCAGAAATCTATTATATTGTGAATTTATTTGAAGGAGTACGTATATAATTTTGTCTATGTATATTGTAAAGTCACATCATCTTTGATACATAATTGTATCTGAATTATGTAAGATCAATATCATGAGAACAATCAACCAGTGGAACAGTTTGCCTTCACAATTTGTGAATGCTCCATCACTGGATACTCTTAAGAAGAGACTGGAAGATGATATAGGATGTTCTGCTTTAGTAGGTGGTTGGACTACAAGACCTCCAAAGTCCCTTCCAATTCTGATATTCTGAGTTCTATGTTCAAAACTGCACTCTTCTTATGGTTATTAGGATATATGGTCAAAAAGAAGCAATCCTAAGCCAAACATATATGGAAAAAAAACCCTGAAGATTAATAAGAGGACGTGAGGTTGAGTTGTGTTAGAGGAAATTTCATATTTGAAACCACAGAACAACAGAAATGGATAAACTGAATACTTCCTCAGCACACACAAAGTAATCTAAGATGAGACCCCAAAATATAAACATATAATGTTTTTACCAGTTTGTTGATGAGTAACTTAACTCTTATCCTCAGGTGCTGTTGAAGCCAACCATGTTTTCCCTGGTTGCATTAGGAACTAATTTGACAGTTGCTAGAGGCAAAACTGCCAGAAGACTTAAGTTGTCAACTTCCCTTTCATCTTCCTACATGCAAAACCTTTAAACCAAATTGTGAGGACAATCACATTCTCCTTTTGAATTATTGTTCATGTTGCCTGTCAGACTGACACGGCCCTTGTTTTTTTCCCCCAGTTTTGGTTGCCCTATTTTTTTTCTTTCCAACATGTGCTCCATTGTCTGCCACTTACCAGTGGACAAAGAGAAGCCAGCAATGTGACAGAGCCAACAGACTTGTAAAGTTGTGGAGGTAAAAGTTATGAGCAGCTTGCCAATGTTGTATTTTCTCTGGTTCTCATTCCAAGAGAAACAATGTTGTGATCGAGAATCATGTGGATTCATTTTTTTTTAAAAAAATACACCTTAGCAGAAATGTTGTGACCAGATTATGGGATATATAATAAATCCAATGTACTTTTAATGGAAGAGAAGGGAAGGGAAGGGAGGGGAAGAAGAGAGAAGAGGAGAAGAGGGAAAGGAAGAGAAGAAGAAAGAAGAGAGAAGAGGAGAAGAGGGAAGGGAAGATGATAGAAGGGAGGGGAGGGGAGGGGAGGAGAAGAGGGAAGGAAAGGGGAGGGGAGAAGAGAAGAAAAGGGAAAAGGAGAGGAGAGGAGAGGAGAGGAGAGGAGAGGAGAAGAGAAGAGAAGAGAAGAGAAGAGAAGAGAAGAGAAGAGAAGAGAAGAGAAGAGAAGAGAAGAGAAGAGAAGAGAAGAGAAGAGAAGAAATTCTGGGCACCAGAAGAGGGAAAATGGATTAAAAGATAACTGCCAAGATGATAAAGCAATTAAAAATCAAATCCAAGAAGAAACACATGGGTATATATAGCTTCCAAAAGGAAGATTTAAGAGAAATACAACAGCTGTCTACAAATACACATGAGGGACCAGAAGCTAGGCTCCTTAGAAAATGCATTATGTAAATTACATTAAATGTTTGAATTGGTTGTTATTTTATTTATTTTTATTTATTTTATTTGGTTTGTCAATTGCTTACAAAATAATAGGTATAAATAAAAACATAGTTATGAATACATGGATACATATACCAGTAAGAAAAATAAAACAAACAGTAGGACAGGGACTGTAGGCACGTTGGTGCACTTATGGATGCCCCCTACAAACCTCTTAGGAAAGGGGTGAGGTTAATAGTAGACAGTCTAAGGTTAAAGACCCCTTGCTCATTTGATACATTAATTTTCACCACTCCTAAGTATAGCAACAGTTCATCTGGCAAACAAATAAAACATGTTGTCAGGCCCTTGTTTATTAAAATAATATCATCATTAAAAGGAATTGGAACTTGGTTCAATGTGAGAACAGGATGAGGATTATCAAGTTGATTTAAAACAAAAATAAAAAATAAAAACATTCCCATTCTTTCAAGGCAAGGGTCTTCAGACTTGGTAAGTTTAAGACTTGTGTGCTTCAAACTCCCAGAATTCCTGAGCTAACATGACCGGAGGAGGAATTCTGAGAGTTGAAGTCCACAAGTCATAAAGCTATCAAGTTTGAAGACCCCTGTTCTAAGGAATGAAATCTAATTGAGCAGTTTATAGTCTTGAAATTATTTTCATCAGTATACCTACATACCAATAGCTTGATTCTAAAAGTTTTGCATACACGTTTGTCATCGAAGTCCAGTCTTTCAAATTCACCATGAAATGAACGACAACAATTCCTCTGAGTAAGGCTGTAGTAGTAGCACTTCTCAGATTTTTTTCCCCTAAGGCTTCTCTTTATGGGAAAGATAAATACCTCTTTAAAAAGATGAACAATTAACTTTTACAGAGTCCTTTACTGGGCTTTTCACAAAGATGAAGCTTGCTGACCAAGCTTATAAGGAAAATTTTAATCACAGTTATGAGCAAAGGTAAATGAAAAGAAGCTTAAATGAGTTTTGTAGAGCAGGTCAAATAATGATGCTTAAAATCATTTTTCTCCCCATAAGCCATCCAATATATTGGACTGCTTTCTGTACATTTGATGGGAAACTGGCAGTCTGGCATTTTTCAAGGGTTTAATTTGACACAACTCTTTCTGATTTAATAACAAGTCTTGCTTTTCGGTGTCATGCTTGTTTCTTTAAGGACAGCTAATATATTTGAATCATCATGATCATCATCCTATATATTATGCCAAAATCCACATTCAATTTCTGGAGAGTTTCCTTTCCTTGCAAACCACAGCATCTGGTGTTTATATGTGTATCAAAATCAGCAAGTAAAAGATGGAATCTTATCATGCCAGCCACACTCCCTTACATGCACACACAAAAAATCCGTAAGGTGTCAATTGCCATGTTTTGTCCATCCTTTTATAATTCTGCTATCTTCCTCCCTCTTTTCAACATACACATCATTGCTTCCAAAATAATAGGGTGAGGTTTTTTTAAATCAATATTCACCTGATAGCTTTTGGATTTCTTCAAGCTTGCATTTGAAAAGCTTTCTTAAAACTATTATTTTCTACAAAGATTACAGATGTTATTTATTTATCTCTCTCTCTCCATTAACTGCTTCTGATTCTTTCTTTCCAGAAGACAAATACTCCTGGATTTGCAAACATATTCTAAAAGAAAAAAAAAATCTCAACTACCAACATGGTGGTAATTGAGCTACAATGGTGCCGGCTGCCTGCAGCTTGGCAGTTCAATTCTCACCAGGCTCAAGGTTGACTCAGCCTTCCATCCTTCCAAGGTAGATAAAATGAGGACCCAGATTGTTGGGGGCAATATGCTGACTCTGTAAACTGCTTAGAGACAACTGTGCAGCAGTATATAAATCTAAGTGCTATCGCTATTTTGGGAAGAAAAAGAATAAAGCAGCAAAATGACACCCAAAAGACAATTTTCAGCTTATCTCATCTGACTTTTTTATATTTATTTTTTTGCACAGGGGTCAACATATCCCAACTGGGAGAAAAGTTGGGCTTTTTGTAGAACAGGGAAATATAAAATAGTTTTGGGATAAATTAATACCCTTGTTCATCTTCTCAAAAATACCAGTAGCAAAAAGAAGAAAATGTGAACTTCATCAAAGAGGAAAAATGTTAAATCCATTACACTATCAGTATCCAGCACCTTCAGTGTCCTACCTGAATGGGAATAACGAAAGTACTATGTAAAAGGCACCTCTTTTCTTTGCAATAAACCCAAGAAGCACATTCTGTTCTGTTGGAGTCAAGCCTAGTAGCTTATCTCCTTTGTGGCATTATCAGGAAGATTATTCCTAAGCTTGTTCTCCTCCCCACCTTACCCCTCAGGGCTGAGAAACAATAAAAAGTTATACAGAGAAATCTTCAAAGAAAATAATGATGAGCAGAATCAATACATGATCTTTGATGAACTGCTGAACAATCATATCCTGAAGCATCAATTAAATTTCTTGAATGCCTGTTTAATCTGGCTATCTTTTTCAGTAGAAAAATAAATGTCTTATTGACGTGTCTGGTCAGAGTTTGGAGAATACACTTTTTTAGGATAATTCCAGATCAATCAATCGGACCATGCATAGGTTTCTGAAGCCATTCAAGAGCATTCTTTGGGGGAAAGGAAAGACTAGGTGTAGATGTAGACTTTTCTACAGAAATAATACACTTGGCTATATAAAATACAATTGTTAGGCGGTCAAAGTTAAATTGGTACTAGATAAAGTTCAACAAAATTAACAGGGGAGCTGAACTAGATTATCTTGTGTCCTGTGTCTCTTTTGCACAGTGATTCCAAACTGATGACACATTTAACCCCACCTTCTGACTCTACTTGTTCTTCTCCTGCAACAACATATGAACTTATGTTTGGTACTATGCATTTCTATATTAGAAATCATAGTTCATTCTTTATTAAGTTCTCACTGATGACTTATTTCACTGGTAAACATTTCTCACCAACCTATAACCAATAGACTGTAGAAATGAAATGTGGAGGTGCCTATTTGAGCTCATTCTAAAATATGAACGAGCAACATTGGGAAATGCTCAAAGAATAGATGCACAAAAACTTGAAGAGAAATCCTTATAAATTGGCTCTGTATTTATTTTCAATAACATAATTTGGCTAGGCAGATGAATGCATAAATAATGGTCAAACATATATTTGCATTTTATAATATATACATATAAATATGTATGAAGTAATTCTTCCTGCGCTATATCTGTCATCGGATGTTGGTGATCATGTTGACGATCCTAACTAATGGAAGTATTAAATGTATACTTTATTTGTATTTAAATTTAAAATGAAGCTTCTTAAATAACAAGAAGAAACTTTTAACACAATCCAAATTCATTTGTTGGCAACTTGGCCAATTGTTTTTATTATCAACCTCACATTCATTTTCTTTTTCTTTGGAAGCCTGTATCAATTGGTTAATTAAGGGGAAAGTTGGGAACATGACAGATATGTGATTGAGTAATTTAAAGTGATAATTTACAATTTTCCTGACAAGTCCAAACAGGAACTGTATCATTACTTGGTTTGCATTTGTAGCCAGAGTATCACCGAATAGAGAATACAGAGTTATGCTCAATGGCCTGGAGAGCCATATTAAAATGGGAAGCTATTGAATTCTATCTGTTTGAAATAATTTGACTGGATTATTACAGTAAAACATTCCATCATTCCATCATTTGTCAAATAGAGAACAGGAATGAATGCTCTGGCTCTACCATTTCTTGGAAATGAAAATGACCACCTTTAGCTGAGAAGGACTTTGGGGGTTTTCCAAGATATCTTAGGTTTGATAAGGAGTTTGGAACGAAAGTTGAGAAATGGAAGGAAGGAAGCTGAACAATGCCTTCTGGTTCAGGTTTGACATTTCTATCTGTGAAGCCACTTGACCTAGTAAGAGGATTCCATTCTGTAAAGATAGGAGGACATCTTCCACATAGTTTGCATAGAAATCTCCAAATCAGTATGGATGTTTTGTGTTTCACTTGCCTTCAAATGGTGTATAACTCTTTGCTCCTATGTTGTGAGATTTCTGAACTCGCCAGTTTTCATTTAGCATTCTCACTATCAGACAGAACTCACTCACTCACTCACTCACTCACTCACTCACTCACTCACTCACTCACTCACTCTATCTATCTATCTATCTATCTATCTATCTATCTATCTATCTATCTATCTATCTCTATATCTATCTATCTATTTCTCTTATATCTATAACTATATCTATCTCTATTATATATCTCTCTATCTCTCACTATATCTGTCTATCTATCTATCTATCTATCTATCTATCTATCTATCTATCTATCTATCATCTGCCAATGGATTACAATCTTTGCATGAAGACATCAATATTTTGGTTCAAAGGACCATAACATTTTTGGTGAGGATGAAGTTTATAGGATGTGTGTGGTAGGTAGAAGGGTTTTCCCAAAAGAAAGAAAATAAGAAAGGAAGGAAGGAAGGAGAGGAGAGAAAATGAAAGGGGGAAGGAAAGGAAAGGAAAGGAAAGAAGGAAAGGAAAGGAAAGAAAGAAAGAAAGAAAGAAAGAAAGAAAGAAAGAAAGAAAGAAAGAAAGAAAGAAAGAAAGAAAGATAGTTTTTCAGCTGAAAAAAGAAGTTTTTATGTTAATCCCATTTCAAAAAGGCAATTCTGATCAGAGAGGTTTTGAGGATTGCAAGAACAAGATTTGGAGGGTCTTGCCAATCATTCATGTAATCAGCCTGGAAAGTACCATCTGGAATTAGTGCTCCATGGAGAACTGTGAATATGGGAGCTGTTAATTTACATCTTCCCATGAATCTGAAGCATACAGGGAAAAAAAATAGCATAAAACTGCTTTATTCTGATTTCTAATTTTCCCCATTTCCCCAATATGCCATACCTATGTACTTGTGGCCTTCCAAATAAAATTTATTGTTTTTAATTCATCCATTAAATAATTCAGAAGGAGGAAACTTTATTAAACATTTCAAAATAAGACATGGGAAAAAGAAATAAGGCATGTTGACCTGGCTCTCATCAAACAGAGCAAGATTTGCTTTCTGCTAGAATGAACTATGATTAAGACAGTCCATCTTGCTGAATTATTAGGAAACATTAATTTTAAAAAAAAAAAGAGTTAAGAAAAAATCTAAAGAAGCCAAGATGTGTTTTGTGAAATGCATTTGAAATCATTTGCAAGAACAAATTAAATATATTCATGAGCAAAGCAGCCTGGATAGTTTTATCTACTGACCTTTCAAATATATGGCATCATTTTAAGCATTAACAAACCAGCATGTGTTTCAGTAACCATCCTTCAAACAACATCCTCTTTCAAGTTGTACAGACCCATAATGAATTCCTAATTTTAAATGAAGACGGAAAATAGAACAGACTTGAGTTTTAACAATTGGGGAGGGGAAAAGAAATCTTTTGGGCCATTATTTTAGCAGTTGAAATGCACTAGTACAGTGTGGGCCCAAACTTTTGGGCATCGGGTATCCATGGAGAGAGGTTTTTCCACAGACTGGAGGGTGTCTGGTTTCATGTGCTGCCTGCATCCCATGGATGGGGCTTCACTTGTTTGCATGGCCCAGTTTCTGGCACGCCCCAGCCTGGTGTCAGTCCATGGACCAGAGGTATGTGACTCCTGCTCTAGTGCGGTAGGTTATCTGATTTGACAAAACTACAGTTCATGTTGAGGGTGGAGAACCTGATGTTGCTGAACTTGTTCTGACCAAGGCTTCCTGAGACCGTAACAGTCACACGCTTAGTCCCAAAAAACCTTTTGTTTTATTTCAACGGCTGTGAATTATATGCATTCACAGCCTGTCATGAGCCCCAAACAGGTTGTGAATAGTCCAACAAAAGTCTACCACAGTCTTTTTGAGATAAGGCTGATAAGCACCCACCTTTATCTCCCTTGAAATGCTGCCAATGACCAAATTACCAATTAGCTGTACAAGGCCAAACACGACACGGAGCTTCAGATTTTTAAATCAACCAGAAAGAACAAAGTTGCTTCCTGCAAAGGCTCATGTCCCTTTGCTCCTCCTTTATGTCTTATGGGAGGGGCCAATCATCTCCAAGCCTTTATCCTGAGTCGCCCCTTTTGTCTTAACTATTCTTACCTTCTGGCAGCTCTGCGCAAGCACGCACTTCGAACTGTCTCCCCCTGTTTCTCTGCCTCGCTGATGTCAGATTCTGGAGGCTCCGGAGTCAGCACATAATTCTCAGATGGCCCTGGTCACATCTCTGTGTCAGGTGTAGATCCCTCATTCGAGTCCTCCCCAGACCCCAGGACTGACCCATGTTCCTCCCCACTGTCTGACTCTGCTGCCAGCTCCATAGGTTGCCAGCAGTCCACAATAGAACTATTATACCACTATAAGACTGTCCTTCTTTTTTATCATCTTTAAACCCTTTATGGTCCAGACTATCGGAGGAACCATCTCACCCCAACAATATTGGAACATCGCACCCATGCCAGCAGACACAGCACACTCATCAGTCAAGGAATTCCAGCTGGCAGAATCCAGAAGAAGAGTTTTCTCTGCTATGATCATGGTCCTTTGATCTGCACCCACCCTAGGCTAAGTGCTTTTGTTCTCTGGAATGATGATGATATCCATTAAGTCATTTCTGACTTTTGGCGATTCTATAGGTCAGATCTTGCCACCTCTTCCAATCTTGTACTACTTCTTTGAGTTGTTTCAAGTGGCTAAGATGCTGAGCTTGTTGACCAGAAGGTTGACAGTTCAGTGGTTTGAATCCCTAGTGCCACATAATGGAGTGAGCTCCCGTTACTTGTCCCAGCTTCTGCCAACCTAACAGTTTCAAAGGAAGCATAAAATGCAAGTAGAGAAATAGGGATCACTTTGGTGGGAAGGGAACAACGTTCCATGTGCCTTTGACATGTAGTCATGCTGGCCACATGACCACGGAGACTTCTTCAGACAGCACTGGCTCTTCAGCTTTGTAACAAGAGCCAGAAATGACTAGCACGTATGTGTGAGGGGAACCTTTACCTTTACCTATGCTCTGGCTGGTGTTAGCCTGGCTGATGACCTCTGAGCTAACATTTTGTTTTCACTGTCCAGAGGTGACTTTTAACCTAGAGTCCTTTAATTCCTACCTCGAAGTCCCTCTGTTCTAAATCCCCATAAAATGAAGGTTTAGGATATCAGGTTCTGGGTCAGACTGTACTTTCTGTGAGTTTGGCAAGATGAGCTGTTGAATCCAACTCTCACTTCATTAGAAATGGTTATAGGCAAGAGTATTTGCATAATAGGCTATGATGAGATATCACTTTCCCAGTTTATAGGAGGGAGGAAAGGCCATTTGGAAAGGGAATAAGCATGCACATTTGAGTTAATTTGATTAATTTAAATTGCAAAGGGATAGCAAAGCTCAAACTTTCATTTGATTCTAAATGAAGGGAAGGGTTCATATGCAGTGGACAAGATTGGTTTTAAAGCCTCTGGGACAGGAAGGGAAAAGGTCTATCATGCACTCATCCTCTTTTGCAATGCAGATGGATCCTCACGTTGAATAGACTACATCCCCGAATGCTTACCCTGTTTTATTTTTCACCTTTAATGTATCTTGGTAATCAACATGTGTTTTGAATAAATACAGCTCTGGGACTAATGAAAAATACTCCACTTTTTTCTCTTGGCGATTGCTGGAGAATTATGACATGACCACAATGACACTGTTCTTTCCCCCATGGAATATTTTTTTGCTGGAGGAGGAGTAAACAGGAAGAGAAAGATAAAATATGCTTGCAGCCCCATTGATTTTCTGCTCCGTAAAAGAAGAGTGGAAATATTTGTGCCAGTTATTTTTTCTTTATTGTGGTGACTATATATATATATATATATATATATATATATATATATATATTGTGCTGACCAAAACTGGATGCAATATTGCACGTGTGGTCTTATCGAGGCATCATAAAGCAGGTAATTCTGTTTTTTTTAAAAAAATCTGTTTTTTCTTTTTTCTTTTTCCCCTGCACCAAAATGTCCTAAGACTAATAGTATAAAAGAATTGGAAGGAACTTTGGAAATCTTTTAGTCCAACCCCATGCTTAATTGGGAGACACTATACCATGCTGGACAAATGGCTTCTTAAAAGTTTCTTCTTAAAAGCCTCCAGTGATGTAGCATCCACAATATCTGGAGGTGAGTAATTTCACTGATTAATGGTTCTCACTCACAGGAAATTTCTCTTTAATTTTAGGTTGGATCTCTCTTTGATAAGCTTCCTTCCATTATTTCTTGTGCTGCCCTCAAATGCTTTGGAAAATACATCCCCCCACCCTTCTTGGTGGCTACCCCTTAAATATTGGAAGACTGCTATCATGAAGATCCCATAAGGTCTGTAAAGAGCTTCAAGTATCCAAAGGAAAATGAAACTCCAGTGATGGCTTCTGGGAAACAGAAATAGAATTCATCTGTTCCTTGTAATGGGTTTGGTTTATATGAGTCCAGGAGGCCTGGCTTTCATTACACAGAAGAGCCAGTTTCATGTAGTCATTAAAGGACCTAGGCTACAAACCACCTTGGATGGTGAAAACAAAATACTACAGTAGTTCAGAGGGCGAAAACACTTATTCCACAATAGCAACAATAAAATAATGTCCACCAAAACGCCCCGTGAGAGACCTCCAGGAGAAAAATGTTAACTGTCATCCCTGAAGCCATTTTGGGATCACCTTCAGGGCTGCTCCAGACAGGTCGATTGGAGCTGTGAGAATGTGAGGGGGGGAGGTAGAAATAACTGGAGGGGGGATGTGTAGCCAAAATAACATTTTTTTCCCACGGGAGCCAAGGATGCTCTACCAGGTGGGGCATGGATAAAAGGGGCATGGATAAAAGCCAGCCGGAGTTGGGATTGCGACCTGATTGGGCCATGTGATGGACATGTGACCTAGGGGGAAAGAACTTTGGGGTTTGATTTGGGCAGGGGAAACCTCAGGTTTTTACAAGTTGTGCCAATATGACATTCCTAATGCATTCATACTTTGAGGAAACTCTAGGCCTCAGGGTTTTGATTGCTTTGGATCTGTTACTTGGAACCCTGATGTTA
>NW_020769328.1:3236714-3291805 GCF_900518735.1 Pseudonaja textilis | reverse complement strand
TGAATCCCTAATACTGTGTAACAGAATGAGCTCCCATTACTTGTCCCACCTGCTGCCAACCTAGCAGTTCAATTGCATGTAAAAATGGAACTAGAAAAATAGGAACCCCTTTGGTGGAAAGGTAACAGTGTTGTGTGCACCTTCGGCTTTTAGTCATGCCGGCCACATGACCACAGAGACGTCTTTGGACAGCACTGGCTCTTTGGCTTTGTAACAGAGATGAGCACCACCCCCTAGAGCCGGAAACATCAAGCATGCATGTGCGAGGGAACCTTTACCTTTACCTAAGGTTCTTGACCAAGAGGCACACAGCAGTTTTCTTTATCAGTTCCAGTCCAGCTCCATGATCATAGAAAGAGCCATAGAAAGAATACAATCAAGATCAAGGCAGGTACTAATACCACTCTATAAAGCCTTAGTAAGACCACACCTGGAGTACTGCATCCAGTTTTGTTCACCACATTTCAAAAAAGATGTTGAGACTCTAGAAAAAGTACAGAGAAGAGCAACCAGGATGATTAGGGGACTGAAGACTAAAACATATGAAGAACAGTTACAGGAACTGAGTTGGCTAGTCTAGTAAAGAGAAGGACCAGGGGAGACACCATAGCAGTGTTGCAATATTTGAGGGGCTGCCACAGAGAGGAGGAAGGGGTCAAGCTATTTTCTGAAACACCTATAGGCCAGACAAGAACAATGGATGGAAACTGAACGAGGAGAGATTTAACCTGGAAATAAGGAGAAACTTTCTGACAGAGAGAACAATCAACCCATGGAACAGAAGTTCCCCTCGGAAGTTGTGGGAGCGCCATCACTTGAGACTTTCAAGAAGAGATTGAACTGCTATTTGTCAGAAATGGTGAAGGGTCTCCCGCTTGGGCAGGGGGTTGGACTAGATGACCTACAAGGTGACTTCCAACTCTGTTAATCTGTTATCTGTTAAAGAAAAATTATCCCATACATTAACTTTGGGGAACTAGGAAATCAGCTAACCTAGGAAGAAACTTGCCCCCTAGAACTGTAGGTCCTCCATCACTGAAGTTTGGAAAATTACACTAGCCAACCATTTGATAGGGTTAGTATAAGATTTCCTGCCTTGAGCAGGAGATTGGACTAGAAGACCTCTAAAGTCCCTTCCTCCCCTATGATTCTATGTTCTAAGATATACTGGTGCCACCATAGTGCTGCCAGAATGTTTGAAGCAAAGGCAAGGTTTTACCCCAAGGTTTATCTCCAATGTCACATAAAATATTCTGCACAACATGAGTGGGAGATGCTGTGACTCTTATGTCCATCCTGTGAGCTTTTAAGGGGCATCTGGATGACCACTATGGGGCTCAAAAAAAAACTAGCCTGGGTGGGCTGATAATGTTGCAGTTATCTGGATGTTCTGTTTTTTCTTTGAAGATATTTAGCTTCTCGTCCAAGAAGCTTCTTCAGCTCTGACTGGATGGTGGTGAATGGAAGGTATTCTCAGACTTGGATGGCTGGGAATCTCCATAGACTATTATCTTTACTATTAATGGGTAGCCATGATCATTTCTCTGAAGAGTAAAGAAACTACTATGGAAGAAGTAATATGTCAGTATAACTGTGAATGACTTTTTTAAGGAAAAATATCCTCACCTGGCATGTGCAGGGAGGAAAGAAGGAAAGAAAGAAAGAAAGAAAGAAAGAAAGAAAGAAAGAAAGAAAGAAAGAAAGAAAGAAAGAAAGAAAGAAAGAAAGAGAAAGAAGAAAGTAAGAGAAAGAGAAAGGAAGGAAGGAATGGAATGAAGGGATAGAATGGAATGGAAAGAAGGAAAGGAAAGGAAAGGAAAGGAAAGGAAAGGAAAGGAAAGGAAAGGAAAGGAAAAGAAAGGAAAAGAAAGGTGAGGGACAGAAGAGGAAAGAAAGAAAAAGAAAGAAAAAAGGAAGGAAGGAAGGAAGGAAGGAAGGAAGGAAGGAAGGAAGGAAGAAAGAAAGAAAGAAAGAAAGAAAGAAAGAAAGAAAGAAAGAAAGAAAACATGCTCATAAACCATTCATGGAAAGTAAGATTGTAGAGAACATTTTTTTTTTCTGATTTGTAGTAAATTATCCAATTCATTTCTACATTAATGGAACCCTTTCTTGCTGCATTAGTGACCTTGAACACTGGAAAGCTGCAGTTAAGTTTTAAGCTTGTTTTTAAACCAACAAGAAACATGTTGCCTTTGGGGAGGATTTAAATAATGATGAAAACCTATGATGGCCTTTGATGGATTTTTAACATCTTTCTGGCTTAATTCTAAGAAATACTTTATGACATTATTTTTCTAGAGATTTCTCCCCCTTCCATTTTTTAAAAAAATGTACATTAGTTTAAAGGCTCTGATGGACAGGGAAGCAATTTAGGAATACTTTGAATGAAATAGTAAAAAATAACAATAAAATCTGCTTTGAAAGAGAAAGAAAGGGAGGGAACAGAGGACAGAGATACAAGAGGAGAAATATCCCATAGTTTCTTTTTGTAGATGTACTATACAAAATAAACTCTATTGAAGTGCAAAAAATTGCGAGTTTCCCCCCCTGGACAGGATAATTGTTTAAGGACACATAGTCCTTGACTTACAACATTTGTGTAATGACCATCCAAAGTTACAATGGAACTGAAAAAAGTGACTTACAATGGGTCTTTGCACTTACAGCTAATGCAACATCTCCATGGTCACACGATCAAAATTTGGATGATTGGCCAGTAGTAGGACTCAAAAAAAAAATTACTATGGATTCTGTGGGCATGGCTTGGTGGCCGTGACTTGGTGGGCATGGCGGGAGAAGGATACTGCAAAATCCCCATTCTCTCCCCACCCACTAACCTGATTTCCAGCTCTGTTCTTCTGTGCAGGGCAGCAAAAGAAGACCCAGCCAATCAGCTGGGACTCAGGAGGCAGAGAATAGATGGGGGTGGGGCCAATCAGAGGTGGCAAATGCCAGTTCTCCAAACTACTCTGAACTGGTCAGAACCTGTTGAAGACCATCTCTGTCTTGGCAACTGGCATATATTTACAACAGTTGTAATATCCCTGGATCATGTAATGACCATTTGCCCAGCCAGCTTTTGACAGGAAGAAGATGGGGAAATCCAGATTGAATTAATGACTCCATCATTCACTAAACAGCTGCAACAATTTGCTTAACAACTGGGGCAAAATTCATATAATTTGATGGGACTCACTTAATAACTGCCTTGCTTAACAACAGAAATACTGGTTTGGTCACCACGATATAAAAAAGATATTGAGGCTCTGGAAAGAGTGCAGAGAAGAGCCACAAAGATGATTAGGGGGCTGTTGGCTAAAACATATGAAGAATGGTTTCAGGAACTAAATATCTAGATATCTGGTCTAGTGAAAAGAAGGGTTAGGGGTGACATGATAGCAGTGTTCCAATATTTGAGGGACTACCACCAAGAATAGCAGTCAACCTATTTTCCAAAGCACCAGAAGGCAAGACAAGAAGCAATGGTTGGAAAGTAATCAAGGAGAGAAGCAAGCTGGAACTAAGGAGACATTTCCTGACCGTGAGAACAATCAACCAGTGGAACGTCTATGGAGATTCTCAATCATTCAGGTCATGGTTGTGCCAAAGGTGCTTTTTCAAGAGGCAACTGGACTTTCTGGTTTTTCTTTGAAGACGTTTCACTTCTCATCCAAGAAACTTCTTCAGCTCTGAGCTGAAGAAGCTTCTTGGATTAGAAGCAAAATCTCTTCAAAGAAAAACCAGAAAGTCCAACTGCCCCTTCAAAAAAGCACCTTTAGGACAACCAGTGGAACAGCTTGCCTTCAGAAGATGTGGATCAGAGGTGGGATTCAGCAGGTTCTGACCAGTTCTGGAGAACCGGTAGCAGAAATTTTGAGTAATTCGGAGAACCGGCAAATGCCACCTCTGACTGGCCCTGCCCCCATCTCTTCTCTGCCTCCCATTGAGTCCCAGCTGGTTGGCTGGGTCTTCTTTGGTTGCCCTGCATAGGAGAACGGAGCTGGAAGGCAGGTTAGTGGGGTGTGGAGGGAAGGGGGATTTTGCGGTAACTTTCCACCAAGCCACGCCCACCAAGCCACACCACACCCACCAAGCCATGCCCACTGAACCAGTAGTAAAAATTTTTGAATCCTACCACTGATGTGGATGGTCTATTACTGGAGGCGTAAAAAAAATTACCTGACAGACGTTTGTCTGGAATGGTATAAGGTCTCCTACTTCAGCAAGGGATTAGCTAGAAGACTGCAAGGTCCATTCCAACTCTGTTGTTCTGTTTTCAATTGTGGTCTGTAACACTATTTATGTTCTTCTCAGTGGCACAGTATAACCTGTTTGTTCAGCAATACAATGTGATCCTTATAAAAGGCTCTGCCAAGGGCCCCCAAGGGACAGGTGAACTAGTATAGTGGCTCCATTATTATTAACATCCCTTCATCTGCTATTTCTTTCTTGTTTTTATAGCCTTTTTGTCGTTCTTTTTAATGTTTTTTTTAAATAATTAATAGCAATAATGCTTTTAGGAATTTATCGATCATTTTAGCAATGTGGTACGCTGCCCCAGAAGTCACTTGTTTGGTGAGATGAGTGGCTATATAAACAGGACAAATAAATAAATAAAATATCACCTGGTAAGTATTTGTAGATTAGTTTTCAAAGGGACAAGTCCTTTCCTTGGCTTTTTTTGTGTATTGTGTTAGCTGGACAATGGACAATTGAAAATGTAGGTTTGTGCTGATCTGAAGAATGAAGAAATGCAGAATAACAGAATTGGTAGGGACCTTGGAGGTCTTCTAGTCCAACCCTCCACTGAAGGAGGAGAATAACACAGTGAGGTTTTCCTACATACATGCAGCTAATCATATAGAATAGAATGGAATGGAATGGAATGGAATGGAATAGGGAATAGAATAGAATAGGGAATAGGATAGGATAGAACAGAACAGAACAGAACAGAACAGGACAGGACAGAACAGAACAGAACAGAATAGAATAGAATAGAATAGAATAGAATAGAATAGAATTCTTTATTGGCCCAGTGTGATTGGACACACAAGGAATTTGTCTTCAGTGCATATGCTCTCAGTGTACATAAGTAAAAATAAAATACATTCATCAAGAATCATAAGATACACTTAATAATAGTCATGGGTTACTATGCACAATCAAAACATACTGGGAAAAAAATAAAACAATATAAATTGTAAAAATATAAGCAACACGGTTATAGTCATAAGTGGAAAGAGATAGGTACTAGGCAGGATGAGAAGAATAATAGTAATGCAGTCTTATTAAGTAATTTGATAGTGTCGTGGGAGCTTGTTGTTTAACAGAGTGATGGCATTTGGGGGGAAAACTGTCCTTATGTCTAGTTGTTCTGGTGTGCCTTGTAGCATTGTTTTGAGGATAGAAGTTTAAATAATTTATGTCCAAGATGTGAGGAGTCTGTAGATATTTTCACATACCTACAAAATATGAAAATATGTAGATATTTTCAGGATGTGTGGGAGTCTGTAGATATCACGGCTAACAGCAACAAAGAACCTAACAATTTAAATAGATATTTGTGGGAAAGTGTAACTAGTGGCACAGTTTTCAAGTGAATGCAATCTATCCTTCAGTTTATGGGTAAGTAAGATATAATCTGAAGAATAAATGCCAGCAAGGTACTTATTACTATACTATTCAGCAGCTGGGAAACAAAATATTCCACATTCTTGCTGTGTTATTGTAAATTGTAACCTATCACATGGAAAGGGATTCTGATAATAATCCTGAGCGTTGATCTGTTTTAAATCATAGGCATGAGAGAGTATGCATAAATATTCACAGAACTGAAACACACAGATACAGATACGCACATGCTTCACCCACATATACAGATACGCACATGCTTCATGGAATTTCCAAATGAAAATAATAATTCTTATGGATGATTAAGAAGGTCTGAACTATCCACAAAATTATGAAAGGGATCTTAATGCACCATGAGTTATACACAAGCTTTCTTGGGCGCTGAGGAGAAAGATGATGTTGTATCCTAAACTGTTCCCTTCTTAACTATCTCAGTGTCTTCAACAATGACTACAATAAACATGACTACTGGGTTTCTTGGTGAACTATCTCAGCAAAACAAGCCATTATCAAACAGCAGCTGGCTGTGAGTTAGCTGCAGTATTTATCTCCCATTCCAACTGACCTGAGATGCTTTTCTTTTGGAAAACAAGGCTTGTTGGCTTCAAACGGCCCCTCAAAATTATCTGCCCAATTTCCCCAAATGTCTCCAACGGAAAAAGGAAATTCTGCAACCATGCCTTAAGCTTAGCTTTTTCTCCTTGGTGGCGTCGATAGAATTGCTAGTGAAAAATTCCAAATGGGTGGAGGAAAATCGCTTGTGATATCTTCTCCTGAGATGGGATGAAACTGAGGCAAGCTAGTTGCAGGAGATGACCAAGCTAAGCCTGAGGGATGGAACAAACGCATCATCAGTTTGAAATCCCTTGGCACCCTCAAGAGATCTATGTCCAGCCCACCTTAAATTTGATAGACCCTTATCTACCCCCGATTTGCCTTGAACATTAAGAGTTCAGATTCTTGTAAGGTGTGATATCACATGCTACGTGATCTGCATCCTTGCTGATGTTGAAAGAAATATCCATCTGGGTTCAGTTCCATGTGGGAAGAAAGACACTGGAAACATGGAGGCTAATTGGAAGGATGGTTTAATTGTGAAGCAGTGTGGTGGTCTCTCAAAGCAGAACTACCAAGCATGTGTGATTCTGGGTAGCTGACCATATGGAGTTGAGAAAGAGACCCTCTCTTGGTCCTTGCTCTTGAGCTTCCTGTTCCTGTGCAAGAAATGTATTCTATTGGTTGCTGTAGTCAGACTCCCATGTGGGGTCGGTTTGTCTGAATCAAGTCTGAAGCCTGCTGGGTGATGCAAAGAACAGGCTTGTGTCCTGAAAGGGTGTTGGACCATTCCTATTGTGTCTTAATGGCTTTCCTGGTTTGGATCTTGAGTGAGGGCTGATCCTACCATTCTACCTAATTCTACCTTTGTTCAAAATATCCTGTCTTGAATGGACTGCCAAATCTGCATTTCTAAAACTGGCCTCAGTTAAGTATCTGGTTGGGGACAAAGACCCGTGGCTCTGAGTTTCTGTTTCCTTCAAGATTTCCATTTCTCTTTTAGGGGAAATATAATATCCTGCCCTTTTAATTATTTCTCAAAATATTTCATTCTTCTAGGAGAGGGGAGGGTATTAACTTTCTACGCTGGTCTCAGGCAAAAGAAATCAGGAAGCCAGACAATTCCGATGACTGAACTGCATTCAATAAACCTGCAGTCATTGGAATCATCCTACTTTCTGATTTTTTACTCCTGACACCAGCAAGGATGCAGATCACGCAACATGTGAGATATCACCAGGAAGGACAGCAACATTCAAACCTTGCAACCTTGCAAGTGAGGCCCTCCTTGCTTTTCCCATGAACATTTCTCTTCAATTCTCTTCTCATTTTAAAGAAATTTGACCAGGTAGGAAAATGAAGTCAAGAAGAATAATCTGCCTACACATAGTTTTTACTGAGCTGTTGGATAGCTGATTTACAGAATAGATTTTTTTTATATAAAGTCGCTGCATGTGTAGGGATATTGCACTTAAGATATTAGTCCATTTTTTTGCATTAACCATATCAAAGATGTCTTGACTCATTCCTCTAATCTCAGGCTCAAAACTATCCCCTTGAAGTTCTGTACTGTGAATTTTGACTCAGGGGAAGCTTTGTGTAAGAAGTTTTCAACTGTAATTGAGTCATTACATCAACTTCTCTCCCCCGCCCCTCAACTTCCTCCCTCTCTTTCCTTCCTTGAGTGAGTGTTTTGCATAGTGAGAAGATCTCACTGAATACAATGTGTTTACTATAGAAAATCCTAGCTAATGCTATGTGGTGGGTGGTTTATGCAAAGACTATTATGGCGGGGTGTGAAGCCTGGGGATTTTGTTGGCATGGCAATAACAAATGAAATTCAGAATGAGCCAAAATTCAACTGGAACTCTGCTGGTCCATTTACTTCGCAATGCAAGGAATTGAATATATGTAAAGAAGATTGGACATAATTCGGAGCATGCATTCCGACATATGCTTTCGGCTATGCAACAGAATTAGTTGAGAAGAGCTTTCCAACATGTCTAGATGGGGAATAAAAACCACAGGATTTCAGAATAATAGTGTTGGAAGGGATTTTGGAGATCTTCTAGTCCAACGCCCTGCTCAAGAAAGAGACCATATAACATTCCAGACAAATGGTTGTCCAGTCTCTTCTTAAAAGCCTCCAGTGATGGAGCGACCACAATTTCTGGAGGCAAGCTATTCCTCTGATTAATTGTCCTCACTATCAGAAAATTTCTCCTTAGTTCTAGGCTGGATTTCTTCTTGATAAGTTTCCATCCATTACTTCTTATCTAGCCCTCAAGGTATTATCGCATTTTTTTTTTTTTCCCATCCTGATAACATCATAAATTATTTTCAAAAATTCCACATTCAAAACACCAAGCTCAACGTAGGAAAACAGGCCGAGAATGGAAATGATGATGAAAGATTATACAGTTGATGCAATCAGTCTCACCCTAAAGTGACAAAAAAAACCTCATGGCTTCTTCATAGCCATTTAACATGAAGAATTCTTTTCTTTTTTTCTTTTTAAACTTTCCGGTGGATCAACAAAACACCATAGGCACATATTGGGCTTAAATGAAAGTAGTTAGCTTTATTATTATTTTTTCTCTTCTTTCTCTCATCAAAGTTCTTTAAAGGGAGAGTTTAAATGCTAATGTCCAAACATTATCAACCCTCTTTCTTTTTTGCTGAAATATTTTCAACTGAAATAAATGACAAACCATTTCTGTCCTGAGTTCTCACATCTGCTAAACTAATATTGCTTTTCTATATACTCTGACAATTAAGTCAAGGCATTCATATCTAACTATTCTATGGTTTCTGTTCCTGGGGCTTAAACAAGAATTTGTTTGTGAAGGCTTCCCTCTACAACATCAATATTGATTTTTCTTTTGTCTTCTAACAGGACACAGCTAACTTCTATACTCTGGGAGATTTTTAAAAAAAATTCAAGTATATAACATCCAAGGAGATAAACTGTTGAATTTGGCCTCTGTTTAGTGACTATCACAGTCAAGTTAAGAAGGAACAGCACTCTGCAAAAATATAATAAATGCAAAACGTCAAACAAACAGAATAACAGAGTTGGTGCTCAGGAGGGAAACCCTATATCATTCTGGACAAATGGGTGTCCAATCTCTTCTTTAAAAACCTCCCAGTGATGGAGCACCCACAACTTCTAGAGGCAAGTTGTTCCACTCATTAATTGTTCTAGCTGTCAGGAAATTTCTCCTTAGTTCTAGGTTGGATCTCCATTGCTTCTTGTCCTGACTTCAGGTGCTTTGGATAATAGGTTGACCCGGCCTCTTCTTTGTGGCAGGCAGCCCTGTAGATATAGGAATACTGCTACCATGTCACCCCTAGTCCTTCTTTTCACTAGACTAGACTACTCAATTCCAGCAACTATTCTTCATATGTTTTAGCCTACACTCCAGAGGTGATATTCAGCAGGTTCTGACCAGTTCTGGAGAACAGTAGTGGAAATTTTGAGTAGTTCAGAGAACCAGCAAATACCACCTCTGGCTGGAGTTCCTTCCCCTGCCACGCATACAAAGTCACACTCACAAAACCAGTAGTAAAAAAAAAAAAAAGGAATCCCAGCACTGCTACACTCCCCTAATCATCTTTGTTGCTCTTCTCTGCACTCTTTCTAGAGTCTCAACATCTTTTTTTTTAATATTGTGGTGACCAACAAAGCTTTTCTTGACCCTCTGCTTTCAGAAAAAAAGATTGTAGGAAATATGTCTTCCTCTTGATTTAATTAATATTTTATTCAAGAAAATGTCATGAAGCAAACCATGACTTGGGTTCTTATATCTTTGTGTTGCTTCTTGGAAGTAGATTCTCCTGGACATATTTCCAAAACAGGCAGATAAGTGGTAGATAAAAATTCCCTTGTATACAGCCTTCGCATATTCTATTAAATAAAAGCAAAATATGAGTGAAAATGCTATTTACCGAGTGTTTGCATTACTGCCTGAACCTATAGTTAGATGCTGCATGAGAAGGAACACTCTTTTAAAATCCAACTGCATATTTTGTATCCAATTAGTAGGTAAAGAGTACCTTTAGATACCCATACATAATTCTAACAATTAGGTATGGGTATTGGGTGCTCTCATTCATCACTCCGTTCTCGTTTAGCATCAAAATAGCTGCCTATCTTAACTGGAAGTTTATATATGCATAAATTGCACATTTATTATGAATGGAACATCCAAAGCAATGGAAATATCAATTAATCATGTAACCATTCAGTTTAATTTCATTTGATCTGCTGCAGAAAACCTATTTTCTTTCAACGTTCATAGAAAGGGATATGGACTGGCAGGATTCCAGGTAATTACTGTAAATGGCACTTGAAACTACATCTCCATGTGTTTGAAACAACTTAATCTTTGCTGTCATAGCATATATGACTCCATGTCACTTTGTTATGGTGTATTCTAGCACTTTTGAAGACTATTCAAAACCTTTATAGTTAGAAACTCATAGATTGTCTTTTGGGTATAAATAATGCATGAATTATATCAGTGAAAGAATCTTCTCTAGGAATATAAATGACCATACAGACTTGAAAAAGAATTGTTTTTAGGCAAGAAAAGCCAAATGCACAAGTATAGAATAAATGGTACCTGTAATAAAAACAAGAGGGATCTTAGACCTAGCAGAGGATCACTTGAATATGAGTCAGCCAAAAGAAGCCAATACAGGCCTTGGCTGCATTAATAGAGGGATAGAATCAAGATCAGGGGAAGTGTTAATACCACTTTATAATGGCTTGGTAAAACCACCCTTGGAATATTGCATGCAGTTTTGATCACCACAATATTAAAAAAAATGTTGAAACTCTACAAGAAGTACAAAGAAAAGTGGCACAGATGACTAAGGGCTGTCAACATATGAAGAACATATAGGGGCTGAAACATATGAAGAACAGTTTCAGGAATTGGATAGTTCTAGTTTAATGAAAAGAAGACAGGGGTGATATGATGGCAGTGTCCCAATATCTCAGGGGCTGCCACAAAGAAGAGGGAGTCAAGCTATTCTCCAAAGCACCCGAGGGCAGAAGAAGAAGCAATGGGTGGAAACTAACCATAGAAAAAAGTAACCTAGGACTAAGGAGAAATTTCCTGACAGTGAGAATGATAAACCAGTGGAACTCCTTGCCTTCAGAAGTTGTGGGTGCTCTTTTAAGAAGAGACTGGGCAGTCATTTGCCTGAAATGGTATAGGGTCTCCTGCTTGAGCAGGGGGTTGGACTAGAAGACCTCCAAGGTCCCTTCCAACTCTGTTATTCTATTGTGTTCAGTTTCCTGTATACTGGAAAACAGAACACATTAGTTTCACCAAGCAAACTATCTTTTTCTTGATTTATTAATATCAATCTAAATCTGTTTTTTTTTAATTAGTGAACTTGGATGGAAGAAGCCTGTCATATGGACCAGCAATAAACTAACTCATCCATCCTCAAATGTCCCCATTATTGCAGGTGTGAAGGAATGTAAGGTACCCAAGTTGCTTAAAGGTCACCTAACAACATTAGTGATAACACACTGATTGTAGCTCAGCCTATTTAGCCACTCAGTCTATTAAAAAAAATGTAGATGAACATTAATAATGTGTAACTAATTTAATGTTAAGGGATTTTTTTCTTTAAAAAAAAACAATGTTGGAGTTCATTGTGATAATTTTATTCATCCAGGTGTCTGGCAGAGGTCTCTGTTTAATTAGGCAGCAAAGGTTTCCCTTAACAATTTCAACAAACCAGGAGATGTTTCCATCTATAATTCATGCTTTATTACAAATATGAGGAAGCGAATCCAATGCAAGAAGTGCTGTCTCAGCTGTGTAAATGCCATTTGTTTTCTGAATATAATAAGTATGCTGTTTACCTGGAGAAGTAACCAAATAGACAGGCCTTCTTTTGCATAAATAATCTGCAGAGGGAGAAAATGGGGGATAAACATAAGGCTTGCTGTGTGATGGTTTTCTTCTAGTGTAAACCATGTATTTCGTGCAAGAATGGTAAGAATTAATGGTAAGAAAAGGATAGATAGTTCTGATATTTACCACATGTGTTTTTATTATCCTGATGTCATTCAGAACATGTCCACATTCATTTCTCTGGGTATTTGGGGGCTGCGGATACATGCAAATTCTTTTAGATATTTTTAATCTTGGAAAATAACTATGCAGCCCTTAGGCACAGTGGATGCTGGGCTTGAGCTGCTTTGTCTAAATTATCCCAAAACTTGAATACTGTTAAGCTGGAAAGAAATTGAAACTCATCAGGTTCAAGGCTGGACATTGTCCCTCAACTTCCATTGGCTTTGAAAAGTGCATCCCATTCCTAGACATGAAATGAAACAAACAAAATGTTTAAAAAGTTATGGTATTTATGTAGTTATTTACCAAGTAGTAAAATATATTTACAACCCACAAGGCATGTCACAACTGTTGAGCACCCCTAATGTTTGGAAATTGAAAGTTGAAAAATCTGACACACCCTACTAGCCAGTTATAATGAAGAAGGAATATCTATCTATCTATCTATCTATCTATCTATCTATCTATCTATCTATCTATCTATCTATCTATCTATCTATCTATCTATCTATCATCTATCTTTCTCCAAATGAGCCAATACGAGATGTGTCCATGTTTAGATATAGTCCTGACCATTGCATATCAAAGAACATACTTCAGAAGAACTGGGTCAATCAACATAAGGGAAAGGGCAATCAACAAGGTTAGCTACAGGGCTAATAGTTGTTCAACAAGGGGAAAATGAGGGAGAGAGAATACAAAATAATAGACAAAATAATAGTCCCCATCAAATAGACCATTCTCAAATAATTTTTCTTCACTACGCCCATTCAAAATTATCATTTTTAAATGGTGCATACCGCACTCTCTCAACCAAGGTTCATATCTTCAATGAACATCGGATTCCACCCCCCCCCCAAAAAAATATATGCACTTATATGAGAAAGGTGTTCCAAATTAGTTTACAGTAGAAGACTAAAATGAGACAAGTTGCGACATGACAAATGACTACTGCATAGTGGAGTGAAGCTGTTATTCCCAGAAGGTCTGCTTATTAATTTATATATATTTTTTTGAAGGTGTCACACCAGGGGTGGTAAATGAATTCTGGTGTTTAGTGACAATGCCTCCTATGTACAAACAAGTTCATTAAAATTGCAGGCGCCTTTAGCTCTCTGTAACAACTTGCCCGAAGGTTAACATTTATTGTTCTGCATTGCCAACATTCAGCTTTTATGGGGCACATTTATATGCTAAATTGCCTATTATGTTAAGTTGTAAGTTTCCATTTAGCAGCATCAGGAATAAGATTTGACTATAAGTGTTTCAATTTTATTAGCTCTCTGTCAATCTTCTTAATAGCTCAAACTTCCTGGGGGCAGACATACCAAAAAACAAAACAAAGAAACTCCCCAAAACCATGTCCTCCTCTCAACTCAAGTCATGTCCCATTCTCAACAAGTGTACTTTCCAAAGGTTGTCTTCTTCTCTTCTTCTCCTCACCCCCAGATTGTAATACAAAGATATTGATTGGTTTGTGATTCTGGTCATTATTGAGAAATCAAAGTACTTCAATGGAACTTTCCCACAAGCAATAGCTAAATGATAACAACACTTAAGCAATTATTGCAGATCAAGCTGTCTAAGTAATGACCACTTCCTCAGTTAACAAGCCCAAAGTAACACAGCTGAAAACACTCCACAATGGGAATCACATACTAATAAAGATAGCTGGCAAATTCTAATAATAGAAATCTTTATTGGCCAAATGTGATTACATACATAGTTTGTCTCTGGTACATAAGCTCTCAGGGTACATACAAGCAACAAGTGATAAATCATGACCATAATCATAAAATACATCCATCATAAATCATAAGATGCGACGCTCAGTGATAGTTGTAGGATACCAAATAAGCAATCAACATAAATCATACTTGGGACCAACCCTTTGAAGGCAAGGTTGCACATACGTGGAAACTCAGCCTTTGAAGGCATATTCTGCCCACAAGTTTTGTTTCAGATTCTTTAGAAGAAATAATTAGAAGTCTGTTCCACCAAACACTGAATTTTATCTGGATTTAGGATGTCGTCATGCACTGTGCTGAACCACCTGTAAATTAATTGTGGCTGTTTTGGAATAAACCACAATTAGATGAGTTTATATTCTCTATTAGATATGAGGTTCATATAACATACTCAACCTGTAACAGATTGCAAGGAAGGTGGGAGAGTAGGAATGAAGGTTAGTCAATCAAGAGATAGGAATGAAATCTGTTGGTAATCTATCTGATGAGTGGCAGTGAAGCCAAGATGATTCATGAACCCAATTGTTACCTTCATAAATTGAATTTTCTCCACTTTTGGAGAAACATCTAAAGGTGTGTCTATTTCACAGATTTCTTCATAATTTGCTGAAGTTATTTTAACATCTCTCCTTGTCCATTGTCTTTGTTTATTTACCAGGGTTGTCCTTAATACAACTGCTACTTGATGCCAACATCTTTGCGGCAGATGTGATGAAACATGACAGACAGAAAGACGAGGCACCAAAAGTTCTTTCATTGTGATAGTGAAATTTAGAAAGTCAGCATATCCTAATCAAAAAGCTATGTTCGAATTTGAGCTTCCTTACATCTTAAAGGTTAGCGAAGGCTGAACTTCATCAAATTCAAGATGACTTTTTCAAAGGTAATAAGTTAATATATAAAGTCACTAACTTGCAGCTGCAAAGACTTGGGAGCAAATGGGAGAAGAATGTTAGCATCTATTTAAATCCCACCCACCCCCAAACCATTTAAAGAAAAGGCTTAGTTAATGCTGACTTTAATCAAAGGTCTTTTGCAAAGAACTTAAAGGTGACAAGTCAGCAAAGGAAAGCTTATTTAAAGACTGTACTTTAGAATTTAAAAGCTAAGAGCCTTAACAAGCATAATCTTCCAAGGAATTATTATAAATTACATTAAAAGTTCAAACCTTGTTTATTAAAGGAAGAATTCAGGAGCCCCTTAAAAGAGGAAGAAGAAGTTATAAAGTTGCATGCAAAAGAAAAGGTAAAAGATACTTCAAGCTAGTTGCCCAGTTTCTAGAGATGCTGTGTGAACACGCAATCCTGGTTCCTTGAGTATATAGAATAGAAATTATGGTGTGGTATTGTTAGCCTGGGTATCAATGGGCAATTCAGATGAGGATATCTATTTTTATAGGATTTGACTTTTTTCTTCTTCTTAAACCTCCCCTTCAATTTGTAAAGCAGGGGGGTGTGCTAATAAAATTACTTGGAAAGGCAGAAGAATATACAAGAAATTCAGTAACAATTTATGGGGATTTGCATATTATTTTGTGGACCTGCAAAGAGGAAATATTTATAAGGGCCCTCAGGTAATGGAAATTAGGTTCCATATGGACAACGGAAATTAGGTTCCATATGGAAAATTGTTGCAATCCTTGGGCCTTTTTGTAAAGTCCCCCATCTCCCCCCCATTTTTAAATTTATTTTCACAACTTGAAGATTCAAGGATCTGGTGCAAAACAATGGAGATTAGCAAGAAGGAAAATATATGTTCAGCTCCCCAATGACCTAAGTGACCCTGAAGAGGTATCCTGTACTCACCTCAACCTGTAGCTGTAGCTGATGCCCTACAAATTGACTTTTCAATAGCAATAGCACTTATAATACTTCACGGTGCTTTACAACCCTCTCTAAGTAGTTTATAGAGTCAGCTGGTTGCCCCCAACAATCTGGGTCCTCATTTTCCCAACCTCAGAAGGATGGAAGGCTGAGTCAGCCTTGAGCTGGGATGGATGGATAGGGAAGGGAAGGGAAGGGAAGGGAAGGAAGGAAAATAGCCATACCACTTAGACTTATATACCACTTCACAGTGCTTTACAGCCTCTCTAAGTGGTCTACAGAGTCAGCCTCTTGTCCCCAACTATCTGAGTCCTCATTTTACTGACCTTGGAAGGAGTCAATAGCAATAACACTTAGAATAGCTGTGTTAATAGCGATAGAAATAGCCCTTAGACTTGTAGGCCACTTCACAATGCTTGACAGCCCCCTCTCTAAGCATTTTACAGAGTCAGCATATTGTCCCCAACAATCTGGGTCCTCATTTTACCCACCTCAGAAGGATGGAAGGCTAAGTTAACCTTGAGCCTGATGAGATTCGAACTGCTGAAATGCTGGCAATCGGGAATCAGCTGGATAAGCCTGCAATATTGCATTCTAACCACTGCATTCTAGTTCTGTAATATAAATTCCTAACTCTTGAGCTAAATACTTAATCCAGTAGAATTCTTGTCACTGGGACAAACAGAGAAATACAGCTAGTCCTCGACTTATAAGAGAGTTTGTCTGGTGATCATTTGAGGTTACAACAGCACTGAAAAAGTAACTTAGGACCATTTTTCACACTTAATTTGCAGCATTCCCATAGTCAAGTGATCAAAATTCACTTTTTGCAACCTTCAAACAAGCAAAGTCAATGGGGAAGAATTCATATTCACATAACAACCATGTTACTAACTTAACAACGGCAGTGATTTACAGTTAAAGATTGTAAAATGGGGCAAAAAAGGTGTGTGAAAATTGGACAAACTTTACTGAACAAATGTCTCCCTTAGGAAGAGAAATTTGGGGCTGTGGTTGTAAATTGAGGACTGCCTGTACAGGGTAGAGCAAATCTTAAATATGCCTTAGATAGATTCATCAGTCTATTTCTCTTGGATCTCACTTGCTCTACTAGCATGTTTCCCTCGGGTTCCTGACAGTGCAATTATTGTGAAATTAAGTCCAAAACATTTCTGTTCCAGGCTGTATTCACTTCTCAATATTCCCCATTAAGAAGCCATTCAGTAACAGATATTGTAGAGAGAAATAAGCTACTACACCTGATTACATTTTACATCTCACCGCAAAGCCATAATCATTTAAAGGAAATGAATTACTCATTGAGGAGACACATCATACACGGAGCGAGATATATTATACGCTGAATTCCATATCTCACTTAGGGCATCCGATAGATCATAGAAGGGTTGGGGGTATTTCACCTGCTGAATGAGATGTATTACCTTGTGGAGCCCAGATCTATCACCTGAATTAGATGCATCACCTTCTGAACTAGGTCCATCATCGACTGAATTAGATACATCATCTGTTGAATCTAATACATAAGATAATAAATCAAAGACACTACCCATTGATTCAAAGAAACTGAAATGAATCAGATCTCCGGGCACTTACAACATGAATATGACCAGCTTCTGTGAAATATATAAATACATTGGGTACATATATGAAAATGAGAAAGACAGGGAGACAAAGATGCCTATCATTAGAAAGAAAACAGTAATTGAAGCTTTTAAACTTACATAACACTAACATTTATTTTGGATGGATGTCATCTTTTAGAATAGTGTAGAGTTCTCACTGGCTCAAGGTGATCTCAGCCTTCCATCTTTCTGAGATTGTTAAAATGAGGACCCAGATTTTTGGAGGCAGTATGCTGACTCTGTAAACCACTTAGGGCTGTAAAGCACTGTGAAGTGGTATATAAGTCTAAGTACTATTGCTATTGCTCCTTGGATAGACATTTACATTTTCCTGTTGCTTACCACCATTATGTCTGTTGGAACAACGTGCAGTAAATGAGCCTTCACAGTGTAAGATCAGCTCCAACACTGCATAGTCAAACTGCATAGCCAATTGAGATGCTAAAATCTGAAAGTCAACTTTCAAGTCATTTCTGGCAGAGACTAGACCGGAAGACACAACTCTATCTGTGGTAGAACGTAGCCTGGATTTCCAAGAGAGAGGGTTCACATTCCAGAAGGCCAAGAAGCAGTGAAGTTTAGATAGTTTGGGAGACAGAAAATAAAAAAAATGATTCCTCTTTAGCAGTTCTTGGAGTATATCTATAGTGATGCAAATACTTCGCTTTGCTTTCACAAGATTTCTATCTATAGTTGAAGAACAGTAAAATAAACTGATCAGAAGTAATTCCACGTGTTTTCCTTGGTTCTTGGGGCATCGTGGTTCTGTGCAATCAGCCACCTAAAATAGAGTTCCGAACATTTTCCTTGGCAGTGGAATGTTCTTCATAAGTGGATGAATTCTACCCCTCCTTCCCTAACTACAGGCTTACTTTAAGTTTGAGATGCACCTAAGATTCCTAGATAACACTGTGTGTGTTTTACAAGAACTCTTGATGCAGCTCTAAGGTATTTTGCAAATATCGCCACTATATAACAATGCATAAGTCTGACTAAGTATAAATTAAAGAGAATGAAATCAGTTATAATGTTTACTTTGGTCCTCCCAAGTTTTGGAAAGTATCCTCTAATCTTTCCGGTATCTGTTTATGGTGAGATTTTAATTGCACAAACAATATCTTCTCCATTGTCCCAATCACTGCATCACACTGGTTGCATGCTACAGAATTAAGTCATATATGTCAAGTTGGGCCTTTGCCTCTTTCATGATGTCTTTCTTATTCTGAGGGAGAAAAAAAAGTGACCTAGATAAAGAAGTACAATTTCTACAACTCAGTCTTTTGTCTGACTTTGAAAAATATAGCTTGTCTTTTTCTATTGCTGTTCCTGCCTCCCCGCCTTTCTTTTTCGCTCCCCGATCTTGAGGAAAATACATTTACACTTTTTACAATCACAGCCTAGTAAGAGAAACATTGTGTGAATTCTTTTCTTTTGTTCCCTTAATGGAAAACAAATGTGAAGACTTCTTCCCCTTCTCTAAAAGCACGTGAAGTGTTCACATCAAATAATTGCATCAGTTCCACAAATGGAGAGAAGACAGGAGACAAAATGTCTGCCGTTCACGTACAATGGGTGCACGTGAAGGATACAGCTTCAATCAGGACTGAAGAATCTTATTGGATGAGAAGCGAAACATCTTCAAAGAAAGACAAAGGAAGTCCACTTGCCTTTTGAAAAAGCAACTTTGAGACAATCATGACTTGGATGACTGGGAATCTTCATAGACATGCAGCTATTAAGAGCACACAATATTTGCAAATCAAGCGTTAGTTCCATTGGTACCTTTGTGCCACCCTTATGGATAGCTCACAATCTCTCTCTGAATGTTTGGCTTTCATTTAAAAACCAAGCCAAGCCTCTGTATCATAAGATATATTTCAGGAAAAGATGTAAGTAACGTTCTAGTAAAGAGCTCACGGAGAAATAAACCCATTTTATGGGATTTTAGTCAATGATTGTCAAGAAATTAGGATACTTAGGGCACTACATAATGCTTGAATGTGGTGTTTGCAATCTAAGAATGCATTTCTATTTAAAGTAGCTGCATCTTCTGAAATCTTGTTCTGGATGTTGAAATGGGCAGCATATAAATTTAATAAATGAATAAAATAATCTTAATGCTAAACTAATCACAAAGACTATAGCTAGTTCTCTGTAATTATGTTTGGATGCAACACTACTTCATAGTGGTGGTGCAGTGGTTAGAATGCAGTATTGAAGGCTAATTCAGCTCACTGCCAGGAGTTCAAATCTCATCATCTCAAGGTGGGCTGAACCTTTCATCCTTCAAAGGTAGATAAAATGAGGATCCAGATTGTTGGGTACAATATGCTGACTCTAAACCACTTAGAGAGGGCTGTGAAGCACTGTGAGGTGATATATAAGTCTAGATACTAGTGCTATTGCCATATTTTTGGTGGTCCTAGTAGAAATATTGTCTATAATATGGATTTAGTGGGAGAGCAAAGCAATTATGCTGTGCTAAAATCTTCAAATTCTATCCTGTTTGTTTTATTACTTGGAAAACCAGATTATACAGTCACAGAATGTATGAATGGATGCCATCTTAAAGATTCCTCTAGTCCATGGGTATCAAACTGGTGGCCCATGAGCCAGATGTGTCATGTTCAGACCATGCCCATCCCAATTCCTCAAAGGCAAAAAATATCATGATACATCATGTGACATCATGTGGCACAACCGAGTTTGACACCCGTGCTCTCGTCCAACCCCTTACTCAATTCAGGAGGTTCTCCAGCTTGGAGAATTTCCTAACTGTTGTAGAGAGAATCAACCCTCATAATGTCTTGTAATTCATCCTTCTGTTCAAACGAAATTTCCTTTCTTTGTACTACAATCTGTTCTACAAAAGGCTATCCAGTTTTAGCCAGATGTAGAGGTAGCAGGTTTAGAAGCAGCTGATTCTATCAGGCCCCAAACTCAGAATGACACATGACAGATTTCCCAAATTTGAGTTCATTATTGTTTCACACTCATAGACATTTTTTTTTTTTTTACCAGACTGAGTACTCTAATCTGTTCCTATATACAACATGGACTATTAGGGAGAATCTGTCTTCACCTTCTTTCTTTCACATGTAATATCTGAGCTCAGTTGCCTCTAATGCCTCTGCTTCCTCATTCAATTCACATATTTTTATTTCTTGAAGGTGACAGCAATTTAAGGATTGTAAACTTCTCTTTTGTAATCCAGGCTTCCCTGGATTCTTCCATTATTCTTTACTGTGCTTGATTTCCAGATGCCTTATCATTGCAACATTCTCTCCTGAACCGACTGCAACTTCTCCATTTTCATTTTAAAATGAAAATGCCCAGGATTGGATTCAATTGGTGCAAAGGACAAGAAAAATGTTACCTTCCATCATCAGTTAATGGAGTCCAAGTCAACATTAGGCATTTAAACTGTTGTATGGAAGCCACATTCTGGTTCCGATAAAATTCCGAATGTTTTTGGAGAGGAAATTTCAAAGGCTTGCATTAGTCAAGCTAAATGTAGACCCACCCACCCTAAGCCTAACTTAGATATGGCTAAATTAAATCTTATTTATTTCAGCGTGTTTGGATTTAACCACGGTTAAACTTGGATCCAGCTATATCCACTTCAAAGTTCTTCTTTGCATCAAACTTTTGCATGGACACTGAAAAGTCCCTTTGTTCAACCAGCTCATACTTCAGATGAGCAGCTCCAGTTAAGCAGAGCTAATTGCTTAAATTGAGCTCCTCAAATTTCAGGCACTGAGTTCCTTAAATCTATATTGACAGATTCCTGCTGAACCACACTGTAGACCCAACTGAGTATGTTGCTGGTGGTTTAAGAAGAGAAAAGAAGAAACTTTCTCTGTCCATCCTGTAAATGGAGAAGTGTACATTTGACAATCCTTTCAAGACAGGTCTTTGTTCTCACACAATGCCATTTTTCTTCACATGTGTTTATTCAAGCAGTATTAATTATAGTAGATAAAACTAAATACAATAAAGGAGAGATTTCCACTTGGAAGCATGGCAATTACAGGCATGAATTAGTTTTTAAATATCAAAGTACGAAAATATTTTAGGATGATTGTGCACCCGGTCCCGGAGTTCTTCAAACTTCTTGGAGCTATTTGGATGCCCCTGTTGATGTAACAATGGGAGGATGAGGAAGATAATGTTTCATTCTAGTTTTATGCTTTTTCTTCCTCTTCTTTAAACCTGCTTCACTTTAATAACGGGCAGTGAAAAGAGAAAATTAAATGGTTCAAAAGATTACTTTTGATTACTATGTTTCTTATATCATGTTTGTGATTTGGTGAGTGAGAT
The DNA here is from genome assembly GCF_900518735.1 of Pseudonaja textilis. Next base: position 3,269,987 of record NW_020769328.1, on the reverse strand, counting down.
TCACACATCACCCTGATTTGATTTGTTTAGCTTGGCTCAATGTAATGTGTGATTTCAACTCTGGCAGTCAGGAAGTATTATATATGAATAAAATCATTATATGTTACTCAAGTTGCATAGGTTATTTTTTTTAAAAAAGAAGCTTAGGTGAGGAAAGTGTACATGCCAAATGATGCATGACGTTACAAAAAAAAGTTCATAATTTTTTCCTTGCATAATGAAATACAACAATTGGCCTAGAGTGTAAGCCTAGAATTTTATTTTATACATACTTTTTTGAAAACTAGGAATGTTTGTTTTTATTTTCCTTTCCATTTTGAAATATATTACCCAAATAACAGTGCTGTTCTGAAATTTGGAAATCCGATGGGAATGATTTTGAGTTGTCAACATTTCAGAAAATATATAGAACGGTATCTGGGCAATATTTTTCCCCATAGATCTGTAAACTATGAAAACTCTATAACTTAATCTGACAGCATCTTTAAAATGTATGTACAAAGGTTTTCTTGTTTGCAACACCCATCTATTAGTTGGCACAGGTATTTCTTGAAACTTTTGATGTTGGAATAAAAGAATTAACAAATAAATCAAGAAGCAGACCTGCATGCAAAGAGAGGAGTTTGTAATGATCAAATATCTCCAATAAGATGAATGGATAAGTCATTATATCAACATTCATAGCAGATCCCAAAGTGTATTTTCCAAGGAAGAAAGAAAAAAGAAAGAAAGAAGAAAGGAAAGGAAGGAAGGAAGGAAGAAGTAAGAAAGAAGAAAGGAAGAAAGGAAGAAAGGAAGAAAAGAAGAAAGAAAGAGGAAAGGAAAGGAAAGGAAAGGAAAGGAAAGGAAGGAAGGAAGGAAGGAAGGAAGGAAGGAAGGAAGGAAGGAAGGAAGGAAGGAAGGAAGGAAGGAAGGAAGGAAAAAGAAAGAAAGAACTAACTCGGTTTTTCTTAGGCTACAACATGGAAATTAAATGTTAGTGAGGCTGAAAAATGGGATCAGAGAATGTGAAGATTAATGCTATGAACCAGAATCAACTGTATATAGTTTTTATTGTCAGGCTATTTACAGCTAAAAGAGGCCACCTAGAAAATAACTCAAGGCAAAATAATATACACATCAACTGGGTTGTTTAAAATGTAGGGTGCACAATATCTGAAGTTGCAAATTTAACACCAAATTTACTAGTATTGTAAAAGAGGTTACACAATGATAAATAACTCATTAATCTGAGACATCTGAAAAATCTCCTGAGCCAAAGAGAGAGAGAGAGAAAGTGAGAGAGACATCATATTGGAAATGTGTAGAAGGGCAATAGAAATAAGACTTTGACTAGGCCATTCTAGACCACCAGAACTTTAAAATAATATTTTTAAAGGCTTACGTACGAAGTTCAGACAGGACTCTTCAATCCAACATTGTCTTTTCTGTCACAAATACCTAGAACCTTGGCTAGTCAACAAAGCACACCGCGATTGCATCTCCTCAATCATCATCATCTTTTAATGACCCCATAATCCCTTGTGGAGTGGAGTCTGGGCAATTGAATGGAGCTAGCAGTTTGTTTAATGGCCTGTTGCCAATGTGGAGTTTTGTTCAACAGATTATATTCTCATTGTGCCTAGAGAGAGAAATATCTGCCTCTACTTAGGATTGAACTCACAGCCTCCTGATTGTGAGGCGAGAGCTCCACTTCTAGGCCACCGCACCATTCCCTTGGGTCTTCTCAATGAACTGTGCAAAATGTAGCTCAGTGCAGAACTTGAGTCTTGAGAACATCTGGGAACCAAAGGTGACACTGGTAGCTGTTGTTTTGCTCTGCACATGCCCAAAACTTCCCATTTAATACATAAACAAGTTTTAAGCTGAGCATATGTGGCATGGAATCTAGCAGTTATATAGAGAGGTGCTTGAAGATATGTAAGAGTCATGGGTTGTAAATTTCCCGCCCTCTTCCTTCTCTAAGAAGATCTCCATCTTATCCCAAAAACAATCTTTTGGGGTATAATGTAAGATCAAAAAGATGCTACTCCTATGTCTGTTTATTCTCCACAAGTTCAGAACAGATAGACAAAAGATAAACAGAACAGAATAACACAGTTGGAAGGAACCTTGGAGGTCTTCTAGTCCACCGCCCTGTGCAGGCAGGAAAGCCTATATCATTTCAGGCAAATGGTTGTTCAATCTCTTCTTAAAAGCCTCCAGTGTTGCAGCACTCACAACTTAATTTGTCATTCCACTGATCAATTGCTGTCACTGTTAGGAAATTTATCCTTAGTTCTAGGTTGAGTCTCTCCTTGATTAGTTTCCATCCATTGCTTCTTGTCCTGCCCTTCTGGTGCTTTGGAACATAGGTTGATTTCTTCTTTGTGGCAGCCCCTCAAATATGACATGCTATCATGTCACCCCAGTCCTTCTCTTCATTAAAGTAGACATACCCAGTTGGCATATCCAAGGTTGCTTCCTGTCATGCCCTTGGTGGAGACTGACTCTGAGGGAGAGGAGGAACAGCCAACAGGAAGTGAAAGTGTGGCTCCAGAGGTTGTGGAGGAGGCTGGGGAAGGGCAGAGGCCGGCTGGGCAGTCAGAAGGGGACCCAGGCCCATCCTCTCTCCAACCTACGGCATGCAGAGAGGAGAGGATAAGGGAGATACATGGTCTACTTGGGAGGAGAGGGCCTTAATCCTCTTCATGGGCTGCAGTTGTGACAACTGAATAAGAGGACGGACATGCATACAGGCGAGTGTTGGAAACAAAGCATGGAAATATCTCTAGTTTATGGTTCCTCTCTGAGTTTGTCATCCTTCCCAGTGTGTGTTCTGTTATCTGTGGACGTCCTCCAGCCCTTATCTCGCCTGGTTTGTCTTGTTTTTTCCCTCCTTCTTGTGACTGCTTGTGTGGGAGGTTTTTTTTTTTTTTTTGTCTTCCATCAAGGATATTTGGATCTTGGAAACAAAGTGAAGGAATAAAAGAGACTTCACTGGGTGTTTGTGACTGTGTTTATTTTGTATCCCCACCCTGGGTCATCACACTTCCTGTGACCAAGTTATGGACAAAATTTGCAGGTTGCACCCTTGTCTTTCTGAGATGCTGAAGCAAGAAACAGGCTGGTTCATAGAAGTGGCTTTTTCCTGATCATCCTACTTTGAGTGAAAGGTTTTAATTCTCCTTTAAAACCAAGCAAAGCATGTCACAAGCCAGTATTCAACACTGTGATGTGTTTTACACGTGAGCTTGGCTTTTAATTTTATTGATTGCATCGGCAAACAGGCGGCTTTGCGTTTTCTCTAATAAATTGGTTTGTTAATTAAACACATTGATATACTTAAGTTTACCAATCAATGCTGGTATTAAATACATGAGTTTTTGATGGTGGCTTAATTAGCGTGTGTATGAAATTCATCGATTCATGATTAGAGTATATTGCTTTGCATTTGGGGTTGAGCCTTGTTTATCCTGAGCACAGTCTGCTCTGATTAGTGTTTGCTGGCATTTGGAACAGATGAGGTAAATGCATATACTGCAAGTTCTGTTCCTTGTATGGTATAATACACTCACCATAATTTGCCCCAGAGAATGCTTGAATTAAGCATGTCGGAATTGCATAAAATAAACATTTACATTGTGCCACATGTAAATTGCTTTGTTGCATCACTGTTAAAGTTTAAAAGGAGAATCGAGTATAACATCATTCTGTCAGGATGTCAATTCAGCACCGTGTAATTAGACTGGCTACCATTCATACTGTAATCATTCTTTAGCTCCACGTTCAACATTATTAAGGGATCATAAAAGCTGGATTTGCTGATTTTTGACATAAGGTAGTGTTATCTTTTTAGGAGCTGATGTGCTTTGCATGGAGTTTTGGTGTGGTTTTAGTTAAATCTTCCTTCCTTCCTTCCTTCCTTCCTTCCTTCCTTCCTTCCTTCCTTCCTTCCTTCCTTCCTTCCTTCCTCCGTCCCTCCCTCCCTCCATCTATTTTCCTTCCTTCCTCCCATTTCCTTCCTTCCTCCCATCTCCTTCCTTCCCCCTTCCTTCCTCCCACCTCCTTCCTTCCTTCCTTCCTTCCTTCCTTCCTTCCTTCCTTCCTTCCTTCCTTCCTTCCTTCCTTCCTTCTGCTACCAACAGGAAAATCTCCTTTTTATCTCCTTTCACTGTTGCTTAGAAACCTCTGTCTGATTTCTCCTGCATCCCTTTCTTAAATGTAAGCTAATAGCTCATTCTGTGGTTTGCTTTATTGTGATGCATACCTTTTTAGGTGAATACAAGCTAGCTTGTACCATGAAAGGGTGAAGGGGGGATTACCTTAGAGTGGAGCTCTTAGATCAGAATCTCTTGAAATGCAATATTTGTGGTAGAGTTGGGCTTTCAGTGAAGGCAGGTTTTTTTTAGGATCAAATGGGCACTGGGAAAATATTTTTTTAACAATTCACTGAACTAACATAGGTCTAAATTATGCATGATTTGAAGCCTTGTTCATTAGATGCATGACACTTTGGAGGGATTAGTTACATTTTATTAATGCTGAACATTGTAAATCCATTTCTGGTACAAACGATTCAGGCCTTTTCTAACCTCCTTCACCATGAATTCAAAAGAAGATGGCAAGAAGCTAAACCAGAGAATGATCACATCCATGCAGGGGTGGGATTCAAATTATTTAACAACAGGTTCTATGGGTGTGTCTAAGTTGGTGGGCAAGTTTTGGTGGTCATGTTTTTGGCTGGGCATGGCCAACTCAATATCACTCACATCGAGGTACGCATCTCTCGCCTGGCGTCTCATGACTGTGGGGGTGCTTCAACAGTCGTAAATGTGAAAAATGGTCATAAGTCACTTTTTTCAGTGCCGTTGTAACTTTGAATGGTCACTCCACACAAACAAAGTACCAGCAAAGGAGGGGAAAAAAACTTCAGAGAAGTTCCTGAGACAGGAAGTCCAGTCCTGCCAAGAAGGTAATAAGGGTTAATGGAGAAGCAGTTTCTGTAAGCAACACCAGAATGTTTCCTTCCTGCCTTCCTTACAGGATTAGACCAGTAATTTCTTCTAACAACTGGTTCTCTGAACTGCTCAGAATGTTAACCACTGGTTCTAGCAATTAGGTGCAAACTGATAGAATCCCACACCTGCATCCACATGGAAGAAGAAGCTGGTATTTTTCATGAAATGCCATCTTAGAATAGAATAGAATGAATGAGCTAGAAGGGACCTTGGAGGTCTTCTAGTCTAGCCCTCTGCTCAAGCAGGAGATTTCTGGAGGCAAGCTGTTCCACTGGTTAATTGTCCTCACTGTTAGAAAGTTTTTCCTTAATTCTGGATTGCTTCTTTTTTTTTATTAGTTTCCACCCATTGTTTCTTGTCCTGCCCTCCAGTGCTTTAGAGAATAATTTGACCCCCTCTTCTTTGTGGCAGCCCCTCAAATACTTGAATGCTGCTATCATGTCACTCCTAATTCTTCTTTTCCTTAGACTAGACCAACCCAAATCCTACAACTGTTCTTCATATGTTTTAGTCTCCAGGCCTTTGATCATCTTAGTCGTTCTTCTCTGAACTTTTTCAAAATTGCTGTGCTCTTTCAGGAATTTCTTTATTTGCTTAGAGGTAACTGCACAAACTCAGAGAAAATAATTAGGACTAGAAAAAAGTGCAAAGTTTCAGCAGTTTGCAAATTTGAAGGAGAGTAATGAGGTCTCCAACATGATCAATATTATTATGTACACCATGTCTTGCTCGAGCGAAACTTGAAAAGACCTCATATTTGAATGTAAAATTGACTCGTTAGTGCCCACAGGGTGGATGGAAATACATCTACACCTCATCTACTTTGCTGATCGTATTTTTACCTACCTGCTTTGCAAGCTCAACAGAAAGAAAACTCATTCACAAGCTTTTCACATCTTTTCTCATTCTCTCAGTTGTGCTGCTTGTCAACTCTGAAGCTGACCTGACTGAGGTCATTTTGAGGCTTCAGGGCTGCCACAACTGGTGCTAAGGAATAGGGGAGGGGGGAATAGAGATAGCTGGGGTTTATAGCCAAAGCAAAATACTTTCTCTTGAGAACCAAGGTCATTCCAGCAGGTGCTCAGAAGGAGGGTGCTAAGGTCACCTAGCAACTGGACTGTATCCTGATTGGACAATGTGGCCCAATTGTTTTGAGAAAGTGAAAAACTTCTACTTTTAATTAGGTGAAAACCAAGGGAACATTTAGAGGTGGTTTTCACCAGCCCATGCCAATATGGCATTATCCAATAAAGCTATTCTTTGAGGAATCTACCTGCCTCAGAGTTTTGCTTGCTGTGGATATGTTACAGATAACAGATAATCAGAGTTGGAAGAGAACTTGAAGGTCATCTAGTCTGACCCCTCCACCCAAGCAGGAGAGCCTACAGTACTTGGAATTCTGACACTGCTTTTACTTTTCTTATCCTTAAAAATCTACACAGCGTGATTCCAGAATAACCCTAAGAATCCAACTATCCAAAAGATGTCACACGGTTAACTCAAAACAGCTCCATTCGTTATATAGTAAAGAAATATTGATCTTAGATATTTTAAAAATGTTGTTGCTTTCAGCAACGAAGCGCAGGAAAGGACACCTAGTAGAAAATGAAGATTCATGCACAAGTTAAAATTCAATCCTAGGGAGATGGGAGTGGGGGAGTGGGAAGACACATGACTGAGCATACAATGCAGATGAGTTGAGGGTAAAGATCCCATATCTTTCTCTTAGATGCAAGCACTGAAGCAAAGATTTGATGGGATGCAATCAACCAATGGCCTGTAGACAAAGGATTTGTTCCAGAGATGATTATAGCAGACAGGTTGCTCATCTTCCCAGAGTGTCTGGAAATTATAATTCTAAGTGCTAGGCTTTAAAATACAGAAATACCTCCCAGAGTTGCTTAACGTTTAGAATTGCATGAAATCACACAGAACATTGTGGTGTTGGGTATTAATGTGCAAAAAAGTATACACCCGTGTAACTCGTCCTTTTTAAAAAAAATATATCTGCTTGGAGTTTGGAAAAAAAAAACAATGCAGCCTGATTGCCAATTTTGAAATGACGTCTCCCACAAAACAAAATTTCAGGGATAGTTAAGTCATTTGGTCACTTTAATTCAGCCGCTAACTAGCAAAACCAAAGAATTGCAATGGAGGGAAGTACAACAAGCTACAGAATTGTCTAAGTCAGGGGTGTCAAACACAAGGCCCCTGGGCTGGATTCGACCCATGATGTGGTTGGATCTGACCTGTGGGGCTGTCCTGGAAAATGTAAGGGGCTGGCCAGCATGCTTCGGCTGGTCTACTCAATGCAAAGAGGAAACATCTGGCCAGCATGGCTTTGGCCCAGTCTACTCAATGCACAGAGGAAACATCTGGTCCGCATGGCTTTGGCCCAGTCTACTCAATGCACAGAGGAAACATCTGGCCAGCATGGCTTTGGCTCAGTCTACTCAATGCACAGAGGAAAAATACCAGTAGTTTGGGGAGTGACATCCAGTTGGCCATGCCCCCTTGCCCCCCCAAGATCAACCACAGCCCTGATGTGGCACTCAATGAAATTTGATACCCCAGGTCTAAGCTAATGTTTAAACATTTGGGATGTAAAAATTAATATGGTAAAGAAAGATACAATTTATATAAGGCCAACTAAGGAATTGTTTAAAGAAACAGAATGGAAAAAAAAGATAGCTACAATTTCAACCCTGTCTACAGAAAAAGTTTAATCTTTGCTATCTTTAGCAAAGTGGCAAGGATTCCCCCCATCCTCAATAGTGTACGGTGCATGGAAACAGTAGAACAACTAGATTTGGCTGGTCTTCAGGACTAGTTTTAAAGGTCTGTATACAATTTAAAATTGACCTTCAAAAATAAATGTTACAATAAATGTCTTTTTGCAGCTTTTTAAAGCTGCGGTATTTTTCCTCAGATTTGCACAGCTGCTTAAACCTGGGAACAGATGCAGCTGACCAATAGTTCAATGTCCATTTGTGGAATCTAATCTAAAGCATTCAATTGCCCTAGTTTATTCTTTTAGAACCTGAAGGAAGAAGTCCAAAGCAGAAGAAAGAGAAGAAATACTATGCATGTCATGCTAAGTGGAAGCAATTTCTTCCACTTCTCAGGCACAATTTTTCTGGAAGAAATTATTTTTCAAATGTCATTTAAAGGAGAAGAAAAATGGATGCAATTCATTTAGTGATCCTTTTGTATGTGTACTTATTTCAAGAGAAATTCATTCCTTCATGCTTTCTATTTTCTTGCCCTCTTCAACAATGTGTCTAATTTCCTTATTCCCCAGTAGAACATACCTTCTCAATGGAAGACTCCCCTAGGCATTTTTACTTGCTACTCTTATTGTTAAGGGGGGACTCCTGCTGCCCTTGAAAAGTCATTGGAGTAATTTTGAGAAATCTGGAAGGGAAAAAACAAACAAATGAAAGATTCTTAAATTCCTAGTAACTCTAATAGGAAAGGTCTGGCATGAATGATAGGATAGGATAGGATAGGATAGGATAGGATAAAATTAGGAGAGGAGAGGAGAGGAGAGGAGAAGAGAAGAGAAGAGAAGAGAAGAGAAGAGAAGAGAAGAGAAGAGAAGAGAAGAGAAGAGAAGAGAAGAGAAGAGGAGAAGAGAAGAGAAGAGAAGAGAGAATAGAATAGAATAGAATAGAATAGAATAGAATAGAATAGAATAGAACAGCTTTATTGGCCAAGTGCGATTGGACACACAAGGAATGATCATAAGATGGAAAAGAGCCCGGGTTTTATTTCATTAAAAAATACCTAATTCCCATTTTTGAATGTCCGGTTATCATGTATTGCAGTTACTATAGTAATGCATTTGATGAAATTTTATTGCATTTCATGTCCTTTTAAAACTATGAATAAAATATAGGTATGTGTATTTTATTTTAAGAGCTGCTCTAATGCCACAATGGTTAGAATGCAATATTGCAGGCTAACTGTGTCCGCTGTCAGGAGCTCAATCCTAACAGATTCAATAGGCTGACTCTATAAACCGCTTAGAAAGGGCTGCAAAGCACCTTGAAGTGGTGTATAAGTCTAAGTGCTATTAATATGGTGTTCTGGCCTAAAAGCCATCATGAACATCTGTCAATGTTCATTCTGAGGAGTTAGAAACAGTGGTGGTAATTGCACCAGTTCGGCCTTGTTCTGGTGTACTGGTAGCGCCGAAGATCAGTGGAGACGGAACCGGTTCTCTCTGAGGAGCTGCTGTTGGGCCCAACCACCTGCCTGGGCTCCCGTTATTCTCTGCTTTTGAAGTGCAGCTGCTTTGCACGACATGGCAGTTCGCCGCACATGAGTTGTTGAACCTACAGGGAGAGTGCAGGATTACAGTAGGTGAATAGGAAAGCCTCTGCACGTACACAAAGTGAGTGCATGTGCATGCAAAGTGTGTGCGTGCAAAGCACATCCACAGAGTGACACCCACTGAACTAGTGGTAAACTACTTTGAAACCCCACCACTGCTTAGAAAGATCTTAGGGCAGAGCTACCCTATTGGGAAAGCAGCAAAACCCTTGACATTCCTTGGCATTATGCACCAGTCTAGAAAATTTACCTCACAAAGCTGGGAATGTTGGACCTGGTTTTGAAGGGAGGATAGCTTTTCTTGTCACAAAAGAGCCAAGCCTGACTTTGCCATAGAAAAGAGTGCTCAGCTAGGGCTACAAATAGCATAATTAGTAACTGAATAGTCATCAAGGACGTTAGCTTAGCAGTAAATCATGGCAGAATGTAATTATTATTTGCAAACAAAAGCTTTACAGTTGTCTCTGTATGTGTTGGGAAGAAATCCTCTGTGCAGAAAAGAACCTGACTCTAATAAGGTTAAAAAATGGTTTATTGCTAGTTTATTTGTTTGGCCTTGAAACTGTGTGATGTTGACAAATTTATTCCAAAAAGCAGCAGATGGAATTCATTGAAATGAATCTTTCAGAGCATTTGAAAAAGGAAAGGCAAAACGCTTTCCAGTTCCCTAGGTCTAATTGTATCTCTCTTGAAATAAGGTTGTGTGTTATATATTTGGGCATGTTCTCCACAGTCCTACAACTTGTATCTTGAATAATATGCAAAAGACATACAGATAGATGGAACCAGCTTCTAAATTTCCCTGGAGCTTTGAAATACTTTTTTCTCCCTCTTCTAGTTTGTTCCACTTGGTAGATCATGTCTGTTTTTGGTTTTCTTGAATTTTTTTTTTACGCAATTTATGATCTTCCTCTGTAGAATCATGTGGTTGTAAAATTGGGCCAAAAGAACTAGCTAATTCCCTTCCTCCTCATAGAACAGAGAATTAATTCTGAACTTTTTCAATGAATAGAATGTGGGTAAGAACTCAACTGATCTGAAATGGAAAGGAGAAACCCAATCTTAGAAACCTAGAATACCGCATCTAGTTTTGGTCACCACACTATAAAAAAAGATGTTGAGATTCTAGAAAAAGTGCAGAGAAGAGCAACCAAGATGATAAGAGGACTGGAGGCTAAAGCATATAAAGAACAGTTACAGGAACTGGGCATGGCTGGTCTAGGGCAGAGAAGGACTAGGGGAGACATATCCCAATATTTGAGGGGCTGCCATAGAGAGGAGGCGGCGGTCAAGTTATTTTCCGAAGCACCTGAAGGAATAATGGATGGAAACTGAAAAAGGAGAGATTCAACCTGGAAATAAGGAGAAATTTTCTGACAGTGAGAACAATCAACCAATGGAATAGAAGTTGCCTTTGAAAGTTGTGGGAGCTTCATCACTGGAGGCTTTCAAAAAGAGATTGGACTGCCATTTGTCAGAAATGCCGTAGGGTCTCCTGTTTGGGTGGGGGGGTTGGACTAGATGATCGACAAGGTCTCATCCAACTCTGTTAATACAATCTAATCTTTATTTATTTTGAGAAGTATTAAGAATGTCCCACAAAAGGACGGAGAAATAAAAGTTTTGTTTAAGGAAAAAACATATATGACTGTAATCTATTAACTGTATGGTTTTATTATGATACTACCATTCACATATATGGAAGTGTATGTAGGGGTGTGTTGTCTGTCTATGTGGGCACATGAGTGCGAGCAATACCAATACCACTAAACTAAACCAAAAAAACAGTGAATATGATACTGCCTTTCTCAAGAACGGAGCTACTCATTGTTTCCCTGGCATTTGCAAGTAGCCCTTGACTTCATTTAGTGACCATTTGAAGTTATGACAACATTGAAACAAGTGATTTATGATCAATTTTCACACGAACATTGTAGTAGCCCCATGGCAATCAAAATGTGGACCCTTGGTAACTGGCATGTTGGCCGCTGGCCTCTCCAGCACCCAATCAGAGGAGGAGAAGGAGGCATGGGAGATAGGGTCAGCATCAAGGCAACCTGAGAGCTCTGAGGTGGGGAGAGGGAATGGATCTGGCAGAGAGAGAGAGAGGCGGAGCCTGAGCCATCCCTCAGCCCTCAGATGGAGAGTCAGGTCTGGAGGTGGCTGATGAGGAAGAAGAGGAACAGCTGGGTCCAGTGCCTGATGCTTGGTTGTGTGGAACTCAGAGGAGAGGAGAGCAGTGGAAATCTATGATCTGGTCCTTGGGATGGAAGAGCCACCACTGATAGCATGTTATCCCTGGGGATAAAATGCAGGAGGCAGAGATGAATAGATGTGGCAGACAACTATTCATCTTCTGGATGGATGGACTTGTTAGCCTGCAATGAGAGAGGAACTTTTTTTGCCGGGGATGCTGGCACTCCTAATAAAAGAATATTTGAGTTAACTTCAGAGGGTTTGTCGTGTTTGGAGAGCTGGGTCAGAACACATGTATTTATAACATTTGCACTATATTTTGTGAAACCACTATATTTGGTCATATTTTGTGAACTTCTGAGAACTAAAGTCAAATAGAGAATGAACAACCACATTGCTAACTTAGCAACTGCAGCAATTCTGGCAACAACTGTGGCAAGAAAGGTTATAAAATGGTGCAAAATTCACTTAACAACCAGCTTGCTTAGCAATGAAAATTTTGGGCTCGATTATGGCCAGAAGTCAAGGAATACCCATATTTAAGCAAGTTTTCACATTCATTTAAAAACCTGAACCCACAAAAAGAATCGAAGTTTCATGTTTAAGCTCTGCTTTCCAGAATCAATAAGCACATTCATGAAAACTCTGCTTATGTTTAAAAAGAAAGAAAGATGTAAAACGGACATCTTTTAACAATGTTAAATAATCTAGTAAAAATTATACAGATTATAAAATTAAAGAATCTGAGTTCAGAACAGCAACAAAACAGCAACAAAACAAAGGCATGCTATGTTTTTCCTGCTCTTTCCAAGAAACCTTCAGGACTACACAGGGCAGCTTCAAATAAATGCTAAATAAAAATCTGGATCCAGTTTTCTTTTATTTCTGTGTCCTTCCTCACCCGGGCTGTGAAATTGCTTTGAAATCTGCCCCTCTGCAGCACTGCTCTGAAAAGATGCCAAGGAACAGCGAAGAAGATTTGAAATACTTTCTAGGGGAAATAAAAATTTGTCAGGTCTTCAAACATCATTGGCCTGTCATAAAAAGACTCTTGTCTGGAAAAGAAAGAAAGAGAAGCAGATTTTTTTTAATAGGTTCATTTTCCTCTCCTTTATTTTTTCCATAGCCAAAAAAAAAAGTTGCTTGTTTTCTTTATGAATTCCCATCCAACTTTGGTGGAGTGTAACCCTTTTTGCATTTTACCTTTATTTTATGTCACAGTGATGAAGGCTGGAGAATATTTAAAAAGGAAATCAACTGCTGAGTACATCATCATAATCTGACAGAGGCAACAGGGAAAAAAAAGAGGAGGGGGATTGAGTTTATGATTTATTAACGCAGTAGAGACATTGAAGTAGGCTGTCAAACACCTGCCCAAAACATTGTTAGCAAATTAAAAGACAGTTGTTTGAAATTGTCTACTTTGGTTTGGTGGGGGGAGGTTTGGCTTACTCCATTGGTCCCATTGTTGGAGTCTGTTGATTTCTCCCTTGGCAGACATTTTGTGAGGACATCCCCATCTGATTTCAAAATTCTAAATATGTCTAGTGAGCTGTTCCTGATGTAGCTACATAGTAAGCATACATTTATGTTTGTATGTATGTAAGTACGTATGCATTTATTTATTTATTTATTATTTATTTATTTATTTGATACACCATCCACCTTGTGATTTGAGGTAACTCTGGGCAGCTTACACACGCTGTGACTAAGCACTGTGAAAGTTGTAGGGCTGTTTAGTGGTCCCATGCTGTTCACAATATGTAAATGTAGAATAAATAAAGTTTCGGTGTCTTACTGATTCTTCAACTGCTGAGCTCCCTGAGTTACAGCAGCACAGAAAAAAAAAATGATTTACTACTGGTTGCACACTTAGGACCATTGCAGCATCTGCACAATCTCTGCTCTGTCTCTCTCTGTTTCTCTGTCTCTCTCTCTCTCTCTGATGATAGATATCTATGATAGATAGATATAGATGATAGATAGAGATGATAGATAGATAGATAGAGATGATAGATATCTATCTATAGATAGATGATAGATGGATAGATAGATGGATAGATAGATGATAGATAGATAGATAGATAGATAGATAGATAGATAGATAGATAGATAGATAGATAGATAGATGCAGTGGTGCTATTCTACCAGTTTAGCCTGGTTCTGGCATACCGGTAGCCCCGAAGATCATCTGAGACTGAACCAGTTCTATTTCACGAGCTGCTGTTGGGCCCACCTGCCCGTCTGGGCTCCCATACTGACCTTTATTCCCTGCTTTTGAAGTGCAGCTGCTTTACGCGGCACAGCAGATTACCGCACATCAGCTGTTGAAGCTGCAGGGATTGCAGGAGGTGAATAGGAAAGCCTCTGCGCATGCGCAAAGTGCGCATTTGGTGCATGCATGTGCACAAAGTGCGTGCAGGTGCACAAAGCATGCCCACCATGCTATGCCCACCAAACCGGTGGTAAACCACTTTGAAACCCACCACTAGATAGATAGATAGATAGATAGATAGATAGATAGATAGATAGATAGAGAATATAAGCAAAATTAATTAGGACTGCAATGGAAGAACATTTTCTGGAATTTTAGTTTATATGTCCCAACTAATTAACTGAATTTTCAAAGTGTTCATGTTAGCACAATAGAGCCCTGTGGCATCTTAAAGCCCATTAGACTTAGACTAGGGCTGTCGAATTGTGGTTATCTGGCAGCACGTGCAGACGGCTGAGGAGAGTAAGGACTCAGATGAGGGGCCAGGACCATTAGGGAATGGAATGCTGCCTTCAGAGATTGTGGGGGCTGGCAGTGATGAGGAGGTTCCTGAGGAGCCTGTGCCAAGGAGCCTGTGCTGAGGAGCCTGTATGCACGCAGGATTGCTTGTAGGAAAGAGCAGCTACAACAGCATGGGCGACTTGGCAGTAAGGCTACAAGGTAATGGCCCCTCCTTCAAGAAAATAAAAGCCAGCTGTGAAACAAACGTTCTTTGCAGAAGGCAAAGTTATTTTGAAACTCCAGCCTCATGGACATTCCAGTATCCTGGGTTTGTATTTGAAGATTCTTGTATTGCAAATTATTTCTTGTCTTTATCTTTTGGCAAGTCTCGCACAGTTTGGCAAGGCTTGTGCTTATCACAGCTAATTATTTTGCAGAAGCATTACAAGGTTTCTGTTCCTTTTTAACTGTGTTTGATTTGTTGGAAAAGGGCGTGGGTCAGAACAATTGGCGGCCACAACTGGGGATGGCTATCACATGCAGGCCACGCCTACTCCAGCTCCACAAATAGGAAAAAGTCACAAAATGTCACGTGACAGCAATGTGACATGGTAGTTTGACACCCCTGACTTCGACTTAGAATAACTTTATTGTCACCTCGAATGTTCACTAATCGGCATACATTAAAATGAATTTTTGTTGCATGCAGGTCTCAAAGGGTCTCCACCTCCTATATAATGCTACATAAACATGACAAAACAAATAAATACAAAATCACGCATATACCCACATATATTATATGACATAGAGAAACAAGACAGTCTAGTTTGGATGTATACATGTACATAGTGAGAAAGATGAATCTTGAGAGTTTACCAGGCGGACAAAAAGCCATTGCAGAATTTGCTAGTCCTGCTAGAAATACTTTGAAACCTCCTCCAAGAGGGGAGTTGTGTTTATTGTGACATACAGTCCATTCTTTGCTTTCTACTTCTTGCCTCGGATATTTATAGAAGTTTGAAAGTAAACATCTTTTGTTCCAGGTGAGTGCACAGGATCACCTACTGTGAGACCATATGTTTTCTGAATCTCAACAACCCACATCAATAAGTCAACCAGTGTTATTATAATGCATATTTTCTTACCTTGCTTTCTGGAGAACAACACTGATTTTATTCTGTGTTTCTCTTTTTTAAAAAAAAAAAAAATCCCTTCAAGTTTCTTAGAAGACTTTGCAGAACTCTGCTGTTATGCCTTGAGAGGAAATATGGATAGGTTTATTTCCACACAGGAAACTTTTCCCCCCAAAGTGACGCTTTTGAATAAGGGCCAAATTGAAATTACAAAGTGTTTTTGTTTTAAAATCAAACTAGAAAAGAAGTGTTTAATCATTCCAAAACTCCAGATGTCACTCTAAAGTCTTCTTTTTCTAAAAGATTCTACAGTACCATTTTTTTAAAAAAAAAATATAAAAAGTAGTTTATTCTTTCCTTTAAGATAGCCTTTAAAGCTGTTGGAAGAGCAAAAAACTTTCCCGACAAGCATAAGATATAGCGAAGAGTTCAGAAAGTTCAGATTAATTCTCAGGCTGAATCTTTCCGAGACAGCTCTTAGCTTTGGTTACATTTAAAGTGCTCCATTCTGTTGTCATTGACATGTCATTGATTTTTTTTCCTACTGATTTCTTTGATTAATATTGCGACCTTTAAATTTCCCCCCTCCATTTGCCACATTATATATACATACTGTCTTAGCATGTGAGTTGCTTGCATTCAAAGCAAGCTTTGGGAACCTTCTCCTTAATAAAAACACAATATTTTGAAAGGAGCAACTGCTTGAAGACAAAGTTTGAGAAATAATGTGAATTTGATGACAATGGATGAAATGGAGCTGATGTGGGCCTGTCTTTGCAGATTACTTGATCGTTTAGGGCAGGGGTGCAGGGGGGTGTCAAACTAATTTTCATTGAGGGCAGCATTAGGGTTATGTTTGACCTTGGGTGAGATGGGGTGTGTGTGGCAAAAGTGGGCATGCCCAGCTTGTTGTCACTCATGTCAGGGAGCACCTGTGGTGGCCAAGCACTCTGCCAAGGGAAAACAGGCTCCTGAGCTCTGTTTTTGCCTGGGACAGCCTCCTGCAACCGTCTGCTAGTGGAGCTTGGGGGAACCTGTGTGCAGCACTCATGAACTCTGTTTTCAGTTGGGCCAGCCCCCTGCAACCCTCTGTCAGCAAAAACGGAGTTTGGGAGGGCCCATGTGGCCTTCTGGAACTCTGTTTCTGCTGGTAGAGGCACCATGTGCTTGTCCTTCACTGTTTTGGGGGCAATCCAGTGAGCCAGATCTAAGCACCCTGTGGGTCAGATCAGGCCTCCAGGCCTTGAGTTTGACACCCCTGATTTAGGGCTAAGAAGACAGAACAATTTGGAGATAAGTTTTCTAAAAGCTAAATACCAAACTGTTGTAGATTGAGCAATGAGAGGCTAGACCAGGGCATGGATGCAACAAGACTTTATTAAAGAAATAAAGGACTGAACGTGTTAGCCTTGCCTGGAGCAGGCTCACAGCGAACAGCGGCTGACCGAACCCTGCAGCTGGCTTTTATAGCCGGCTGTCGAGGGAAGCCAGCCAATGAGGGGCAGCAAACGCCCCCGCAGCATGAACGGACCTGGGTGGGGACTTTGGCAAGTTCCAGGGACATAACACAAACTGTATAGTAAAGTCCAGGAAAGCAGATGTCACAACAGTACTGGGTTCATGCTACTGAATCTGGAGTAGTGGTTTGTATGGAAAATGCAGTGGCCTTTTGTTTATTCTACATTGTAATCTAAGTTTAGTTCAAGGTTTCCCTGCATTTCATTCTTGCAGAAATATGTACTAAAAGAGTATATAGAAGAGCACTATGATCTCTCTCTCTCTCTCTCTCCATATTGGATGAATTGTTTTGATTATTTATAGACGAATATTAATTGAATTAGAGTCAGTTTGGTGTAGTGGTTAAGGCATCAGACTAGAGACTGGAAGACCGGGAGTTCTAGTCCCACCTTAGGCATAAAACCAGCTGGATAACCAGGGCTAGTGTCTATGGAGATTCTCAGTCATCCAAGTCATGGCTGCCCCAAAGGTGCTTTTCCAACAGACAACTGGATTTTCTTATTTTGTTTTGTTTTTCCTTTGAAAATGAACATCTTGGATGAGAAGTGAAATGTTTTCAAAGGAAAAAAAAAGGAAGTCCAGTTGCCTTTCAGAAAAACACCTTTGGGGACACCCAAGCCAGTCATTCCTTCTCAGCCCTAAGGAGAAGACAATGGCAAAGCACTTCCAAAATATTGTAGGTCCTCGTCTGGTTCTTGCTGCAAATTTTTAATTTCCCGTTCCATAATTATGATATTGCATTGCTTGTTTTTTTTTCTTTTTCATTTAGGATTGTAAATTTATTTTGTTGAGTTAATAAAGCTATGCTGCAGATGTTGAATTTATTTGAATAGAGATGGTCAACTATTATTTGTTTTCTTTTTATTCCAAAGAACTGAATTTTGAAGATTCTCCCTCCCTCCCTCTCTCTCAATTATACAAGTGAGAACTGAAGAGAAGATCTCCTTTAGAACATTCAGTGTATCTTATTGAATGGGAACTCTCCAATTTCAAGCAAACTTAACTTTAGGTGAACTTTGAAATCAACATTCGTCTTTGTGAAAGGCATTTTTATAGGTTGCAAAATTTAACAGGCAGTTGAATCAGCTAAAAATTAAACTTATTAATTAATGGAAGCGCATTTTAATCAGGGTGCTTTAATCGGTGCAGTTGAGATTGAAATTCACACCCATTAACTTTTTAAAGCTGTTATGGTTCTTGACGTACAATAAAATGGAATGTTAAATAAAACTTTTAAGGACCTCATTTCTTTAGACATTGTCCAATCAATTGGAAACATATCTTAACTCATGAATTAGGGATGGTGATCGGTGTGAGAGATGATTTCCATATACTGTTGTTCAGATACAAAGCCTACACATACATGATATATGCATGTTAAGGCTTTATGAGCCACGGTGGTGCAGTGGTTAGAGTGTAGTACTGAAGGCTACTTCTGCTGACTGCCTGCAATTTGGCAGTTCAAATCTCACCAAGCTCAAGGTTGACTCAGCCTTACATCCTTCTGAGGTGGTTAAAATGAGGACTCATATTGTTGGGGGCAATAGGTTGACTCTGTAAACCACTTAGTTTACAGGTTGTAAAGGACTGTGGGGTATAAAAGTTTATTCCTATTGCTATTATACATCAATACCTCAATATATTGAGACTGAACCCTTAACACAATACCACTTGTATCCGTATCTATTGCTTGAAGATACACACCTCCAAACTATCTTAGAAACCATGAATAGCCGTGTTTATGGACTATCTATAATTGTATATATTTTTCAGCACCGAGCAAATTGATGGCAATTTTTTTTTCTTATTGCTGCATACAGTTACATTTATCCTGAGGTTGAAGGTTGAATGATAAGCAGGAAGACTCATTCTCTTTCTGCTCTCTTTCTTCCATTGTGGGAATAGATAACACTCGGTGATCTTATGCACACAGATAACATATAAAGAGGGACATATGAAATGAGTGAGGGGTGCATTATTTTCTTTTACTCACATTCCCTAGAAAATTCTACTGTTGAGATTAAGGTGGAGGGAACATCAAGCAAGGAAAAAAATAATGCTTTCCAAATTGTTTCAACTTCTACACTCAAAACGACATTATAGAGCATTGCATACCAGAACAACTAGACACCAGGACAGTTTTTTTCCCTGAATGCCATTCCTCTGCTAAACAACCAATTCCCAAAACACTGTCAAACTATTTACTAAGATTGTATTACTATTCTTCTTCTCATCCTTCCTATTACCTATCTCCTCCCACTTATGACTATAACCTTGTTGCTTGTATCTTTACGATTTATAGTTTTATTTAGTTTCCTAGTATGATTTGATTGTTTATTTAGTATCCTATGACTATCACCAAGTGTTGTATCTTATGATTCTTAATGAATGTATTTAGTGTATCTTATGATTCTTGATGAACACACACACACACACACACACACACACACACACATATTTTTGCGGGTATTTTTATGTGAATCTTTGGTTATTCGGGTTTTCTCCTGCGTAAAATTGGAAGTATTTTGGCGACGTTTCGACGGAATCTCATTTGTCATCTTCAGGCTTGTGTCTTCGGCTTTGTGCTTCTTGGAGTAATGTGAGCTTGCAGCTGTTTTTTCTTTTAAACTTTTAAACTCCCACTGGCAGTTAAAAGAAAAAACAGCTGCAAGCTCACGTTACTCCAAGAAGCACAAACCCGAAGACACAAGCCTGAAGATGACGAATGAGATTTCGATGAAATGTCGCCAAAATACTTCCAATTTTATGTGGGAGAAAACCCGAATAACCAAATATATATATATTACACTGAGAGAATAAGACAAATTCCTTGTGTGTCCAATCAGATTTAACAGATTTAACATATAATCAGAGTTGGAAGGGACCTTGTAGGTCATCTAGTCCAACCCCCCGCCCAAGCGGGAGACCCTACACCATTTCTGACAATTGGCAGTCCAATCTCTTCTTGAAAGTCTCAAGTGATGGCGCTCCCACAACTTCCGAGGGCAACTTCCATTGCTTGATTGTTCTCACTGCCTCACTTTCCAGGTTAAATCTCTCCTTGTTCAGTTCCCATCCATTATTTCTTGTCTGGCCTACAGGCACTTTAGAAAATAGCTTGACCCCTTCGTCTCTGTGGCAGCCCCTCAAATATTGGAAGACCGCTATCATGTCTCCTTCACACTTGGCCAATAAATAATTCTATTCTATTCTATTCTATTCTATTCTATTCTATTCTATTCTATTCTATTCTATTCTATTCTTTTATTCTATTCGAAGGATCAGATAACGCATTATATTGACCTTCTGTCCAAAACTGAGGAAAACTGCAGAAGTTCTGGATTGCAGAAATATTTAATCTTATTTCCGATAAAGCAGTTTCCTAACTTATATTCAGTACTGAATAAAAAAAAAAAAAACTTTATTTTTAACCTCCTTCAAAGTTCTTTGGGTTTTTTTTTCCCCTCCCAAACCACAACTTCTTAATGTGCTTCAAATTTCGTTTGATGCATTACTTATAGCTGTGTAGTGGTACTTAAGAAAAAAATTGCTCTAGGAAAAGAAACGGTCTTTCCTTTAAATTCAAATTCTCTCCAACTGTATGCCGTATTTCTGAGATATCTGGCAGCAACTTGACTCTGTACATGAAAAATATAGTGTTGTTTTTTTTTTAATAAAAAGTCTCCTTAATGTAAGACTGTTCAATGAATGGAAACACAGTTTTTGCATGTTTCTATGAAAAAATGCCTGTAAGATTTCTACAATGTATGAATGCACGTTTAAAAGAGAAACAACAACAATAATTAGCTTATCCTCCATATATATGATATGTATTTACCCGCTTCTTGTTTTGATTTATTCTGCTGTTTTGTTAGGAGTAGCATGAACAAGCAATTTTATTTTTTCCAACTTTATTGTTGTTTACACGAAACCCTCAGCTCTATGTTTGACTTTTTCCCTTCAACCAAAAAGAATTAACTTCTGAAAGCTAGATATTTCAAAAGGAATCCTTTAGTGAAAGGGAGTGAATCCCAGCACTAGTCAAAGCAGAGTCTGAGATGATTCCAGGCATACAGTAATAGATAAAGGGAGTTAGGATCCCTGCTCTTATTTAAATGTGGATTTAGTCAAACAAAGAACCAACATGTTAATTCCCCCCTATCGTTCTCTGGGGACATATCTTAGGAGAGTTCCCAGAGGTATCTTCCAGAGCTGGAATTTTTTATGGTCCCTTCTCATCTTGTTATCTCTTTAAGAGGTGACAAGTTTCTAGACACCTGGCTCCAATCCTCCAGTTGTATATCATGTGCAAATTATACAGAATCAATATAAGATTTAATATATTCAGGTTACATCAAAAATGATTACTTGTACCAACTACCCCCTCCCCGCTCCATTGAAGAATGGCAGATACATGGATCCGACACTCTAATTGCAGTGTTAAAAAGATTTTTTTTTTCAAAAAGTAACTGGACTGTGTTTGTTTTCTCCTAAAAAAAAGCACCTTTGAGACAACCATGACCAGGAGGATTGAGAATCTCCACCGATACTTCTAATTTTGATGTACAATGAGCAACTCTGAGATGCAATTTCATGTGAAGAGACAAGCCTGGAGAGAAGATAACACAACAAAAGGGCCTTTCTCCCTGTCTCCCTTTAACACTGCCCTCTGAAAAGCTCAACTTTGTATGTTTTACTAGAGATCAAGTGGCTTTTGCCACATGACATTTTCTGCTCAGGGGGCTTTAGAGATTTGCAGAAGAAAAGCAATTGCATCCTGTGCTTTGTTTTCCAACAAGAGATATATTGTCAGCAATTCGGGGTCTGCAAAGGTTGCAATTCTCTGGATTTTTGTCCCCTGAAAACAGCAGTTCTTTCTGAAGTACAGTAATGTAAACAACTTGCTTGGCATCCAACATGGAGATGAGATGAGTTTTATTCATAGGGAACTATTATTACTTTGGTTTTGTGCAATACAATTCTATCCATACAAGACAGGACTCTCTCTTAGTCTCTCTGTCTGTCTCTCTGTCTGTCTCCGTCTCTGAAGCAGGTCAGATGCTAGTAACAAACTTTCTAAAGATGTTCATGTTTTTTTTTTTAAAATTGATTTAATTGATGGTTTTATGCATGGAGGTTATAAGCTGTCTGAAGTTGTTCAGATAAATGACATCCAATTTTAATTGTAATTTAAAAGGATGGAAATTCAGGGGCAGGACAATCTCCCAACATGGCAAATATAAACAAACAATATTGAAAAATCCCCTGAATGCTTAGATATACAGGTTATATGACTAAGGTTTGCACCATGCTTCTCTCTCTCTCTCTTTTGACGTACTGAAGAAAGCCATGTAAATTCTTGGGGATTTTGCATAAAGAGCCTTTAAAAAAAAAATCCAAACTTTTCTGACAAGCTGTAGCTAAAATGGCTTTTTAAAAAAAGGGATCGTTGATCAGACTTATCCTCCAGTATCAGAATAGCAGACACTAAGGTAAAAAGTAATGAACATTGAAGAAGTAGGTCTTTTCACATCCACCTAATATCTGATCTAAAGCTCTGGTCACTATACTTAAAATGTTTTGCTTGCATTTTAAACTTTCTTTTTTACTCTTTTATCATTATACAATCTTTTTGAAAATAAACTTTCCCTGAACCTCCCCCACTACACACACAAAGGATCAGAACTTTGAATGAAATTATCATAACTAGTTTCACTATATTTCTTTCACTTGGGTTACTTATGCACTGAGGGATATCTTTCTTCTTCATTATTTAATGAGCCTTCTTTCCTCCCTCCCTCCCTCCCTCCCTTCCTTCCTTTCTTGCTTTCTTGTTTTCTTGTTTTCTTGATTTTTTCTCTCTCTCTTTTTATTTTCTTTCTTTTGTCACCAATATACTTACTCTTCACAGCAAAGCTTCCTTCCTTCCTTCCTTCCTTCCTTCCTTCCTTCCTTCCTTCCTTCCTTCCTTGCTTGCTTGCTCGCTCTCACTCTCTCTCTTTCTTTTCTTTCTTTCATCACCAATATCCTTACTCTTCACTGCAAAGTTTTCCTCCCTCACTCCCTCCCTCCTTTCTTTCTTTCTTTCTTTCTTTCTTTCTTTCTTTCTTTCTTTCTTTCTTTCTTTCTTTCTTTCTTTCTTTCTTTCTTTCTTTCTTTCTTTCTTTTATCTTCTTTTCTTTCTTTCTCCATCCCTCTCTCTCATTCTCTCTCTCTCTCTTTCTCTTCACATCTCTTTTCTGAGTATCTTTCTACAAAGTGGAATCTGATAATGCCACAGGAATCGCACTGTCATATTTTCCTCTTCAGATCATACCCTATCAAGGTGAGAGAAATTGTCCCTACCTACTTATTCCATCAACCCTCAGAGCAATTTGCTTTATTTTTGTCTGTTTCATTTTTCTTTTCCTTAATTGAGATGGATTGGATAGAAACCAGTCCTGAAAGATTGCTAAAAACTCATTCAAATCAATAAGGAAGCTCTGTGTTGAAGAGAAGATTATTCAAGATGAGACTATGTTTTGCTGGGACTTGTGTTCTTGTTATTTATTTATTTGTTTGTTTATTTGTTTATTTATTTATTTGATTTGATTTGTCAATCACTTACAAGATAATAGGTATAAGTATATACATAGTTATGAATACATGAAATGGGTACATGTAAAGAAAATAAAAGAAACAATAGGACAGGGATGGTAGGCATGTTGGTGCGTTTATGCGCGACCCCTACAGACCTCTTATGAAAGGGGTGAGGTCAATAGTAGACAGTCTAAGGTTAAAGTTTTGGGGGTTTGTGGAAGAAACCACAGAGTCAGGTAGAGTATTCCAGACATTGACTACTCTGTTGCTGAAGTCGTATTTCCTGCAATCAAGTTTGGTGCGGTTAACCTTGAGTTTGTATCTATTGTGTGCTCTTGTGTTGTTATGGTTGAAGCTGAGGTATTCATTGACAGGTAAGTTATTGCAATGTATGATTTTATATACCATACTTAGATCAGACTGAATATGGAGTAATTCAAGGTTTTCTAGGTCTAGAATTTCAAGTCTGGTGGCATAAGGTATTCTACAATGAGTAGAGGAGTGGAGAACTCTTCTTGTGAAATATTTCTGGACTTTCTCAACTGTGATAATATCAGATACATAATGTGGGTTCCAGACTGATGAGCTGTATTCGAGTATTGGTCTAGCAAATGTTTTGTATGCTCTAGTTAGTAGTATAATATTACCAGAAAAAATGCTACGTAGGATTAGGTTAACAACTCTTAATGCCTTTTTGGCTATGCAGTTACAGTGGGCTCTAGCACTTAGATCATTAGAGATGAGTATTCCAAGGTCCTTTACAGAGCTTGGATCATCAATAAGGTCTTGACTATTCAGCTTGTATTTTATCTTCTGATTATTATTTTTTGCCAATATGTAAGACAGAGCATTTATTTGTTGAGATTTGAAGTTGCCATTTGATTGACCATTCTGATACATAGTTTGTTGTTTACAAAATTGTAAAAAGCATGGGTGGAATTGGTACGTAGAAGTTTTTCCTCTTGTTTAATATGATAATTGGTGCATTCAGTCTTTATCTGGTGGCATAATTTTTTGTATTGGCTTTTGAATTTGGCAACATGATCAGATTTGTTTTTCCGCCAGAGTGATCTCTTTTTGGATTGAAGTTTTCTTATTGTTATGGGTAATCTGTTTTTGTTGTTGTTGTGTTTGTTGAGCCCCAGTAAGTGGCAATGTTTACCTAATCATGACTGATCTAAACAGAATTGAACCTGGTTAAGTAGGAGAACCTATAATCTCAGGGATGTAAACTACCCTGGAAAGGAAGAAAACAACAAGAAAGAAAAAAAGCAGTAACAAAATATCTTCCATTCTGTACAGCCCTGGGTTTCCAAAGGCCATGAATCAACCTCATATTGTGGGACTCTTTGCTAGCATAAAGTACATTAAAAAAACAAACTTAACAAATCTGAAATTAGCTTAAAACATTTCTAGTTATTTTAAATTTTGTTATATAATCTTTGAGTAAACTCTTTCTCTGTCTCATCTATCTCTATCTATCTATTTGTCTGTTTGTCTATCTATCTATCTATCTATCTATCTATGTGTCTATCTATCTATCTTTCTATCGATCGATCGATCGATCTATCCCATCCCATCCATCGATCCATCTATCAAACCATCCATCCATCCAAAATAATATCTTTTAGAATTATCCTCTCCTTGTCTTTTCTATTGCTCCCTTTAAACATATATATATAAAACAAAGATACACACACACACACACACACACACACACACACACACTTGAGAGCAAAGAGATGTGTTATTAATGCTACATGTCATAAAAATAATATAAATACTTACTTTTTGCCAAGCCAGATTCACTAATCAAGAATAAATGAACATGTGTGAATTATTCAAGAGATCTCAAACACAGCAAATTGTACTCCAACTGAATATTTTGAGCACTCTATTCAAAAATGTGACAAAAGACTTCACTAGTCATATTAAACAATTCTTCAATAAAATGCCAATGAATTTTGTCTCTGATAAAATCCATCCACAAATGTTTAACAGGAAAAATTAGGAAATCAGTAGTTTTGTACAAACATGCACCCATTAAAATCCAGACTGTGTATGTGGGCATATAATTCATTTGAGGGACATGTTGATCCTTGAAAATCTGACCTGCATTAATGTTATCTTTATTCTCCTGTGCCTACAGAAGTGCTATAACCATTCTCAACAAATAAAATAATAACAGACTCTCTTTCACTCGTTATACTTCTACATTATTCTTAACAATACTTCTAACACCATCAAACTATACATCTGCCTATCCTAGCTCCTTGGGCCATAGATGGATAAAATCACCAAATCCAATCCAGACATACGGCTGATTGTACCACCAGCTATAATAATATGTTATCACCTAAATATAGATACAGAAAATGTTGTTAACTTCTCTTTACTGGATCAGAAAAAAGTCTGATTTAATAACAAATTTTATTAAAAGGCACATGTTGTTTCCGAGCTGTGGCTCACCTAATTAGATATTGGTGGGGGCTCATGAAAATTGAGGCCTTTTAAGAATAATTTTTAGCTTGAAAAGATGTTACCAACTTTCTGATTTTTGGCTGGCATGGATTAATATGGCTTTCCTCCTCCAATCTTCACCTGATGTCTCCCAAACCCAGTGGCGGGCTGCAACCAGTTTAACAACCGGTTTGGTGAGCGCACACTTTGAGTGTGCATGTGATTAGGCACTTGCGCACAGCACTGAAAATGGAACATTTAGAAGCTCAGCTACTTACCTTCCAAGTCAGCAATGGTGAGTAGACAGCGAGGTAGAAAAAAATCAGCTGTGCAGAGTGATTGAGATGAGCTAGAAAGCAGGAAATAAAGGACAGGATTGGGCAGGACCAGCTGATCGTTGGAACTACCAGTTTGCACAAACCGGTCCAAACCGGCAGCATCCCACCATTGTCCAAACCTATCAGCATGCACATTGGTTTGGTTTCTCCAGACTGGGGGGAAATGTTATTAAGCTCATTGCATGATTATTTCCTTTTTCCATTGCACCATTCCTTGCCCTTTTTGAAAATCATAGGAAAGAAGTGTTTAGCTATATAGACTCAAGCCATCCCCCAATGTGTGTCTGCTTTCCACTCTAGTTAAGCAGATCCTTATCAGCAAAAGCTTACCTATCTGACAACTAAGTGTTAAAATTCTTTTATAAGTATTTGGCATTCAGAAACTCATTGATCGAAGCCTTCCATGAATACATAAATAAATAGATCAAAAGGAAAAAAGGGACAGAAGAAAGAGAAAAATTTGACATTTGATGATAACCAGCTAGCCAATTAACATGGACTAAGACACTCCAGTGGTTAAAAAATGGGACACCCTAATGCTATCCCTACGTAAAATATAATTAGAATAGTAACTACTATGTGATCCTACCTCTTTACATGGAGGGAAATTCTTCTGACCTCAAAAGCACTTCTTCCCAATTAGGTATCTTTATAGATTACCACTTGGGTTGATGATGTGGCTCCGATTCCTGAGCCTGCGTTGTTAGAGGAAGAGGACTTGGAAGATGAAGAGGAGGAATTGGGAATGCCTTCCTCCCCAGGATCTTCCTCTCTGGCAATGCCTTCCTCCCTGATAACACCTCAGGTTTCAGCAGACAACCGAGAGGAACAGCCTGAGATTAATCAGGAGGAGGAGGGCATATCGGAGCAGCCCCTGACAGGGAGTCAAGTGGACAAATGTTGGCTTGATCCTAGGCAGCATCGTAGGAAGAAATGTGAGCAGCAACGTAGGAGGCGTGGGCGAATCAGAGAGTGAGTTGAGTCATTGAGCCACACCCCACAGGGGATAAAAGTGGGTGTGTTTTCTCTGGAAACTTTGTACGGGACAAAGTTTTACTTCTCTTCCAGGTTTCGGTGTGATTGTTTCTTGTGGTCTGCTTTGGAATCTTTAGTGAGTTATTTTTCGTGTTATCTTTTCGGACTTGGCAGGCAGAGTGTGTTAGAATGCCAAGGACATTATCAGTATAAAAGATTAACTCTGTAAAGACTGAGTCTTCTTGCCTGCCTGTGTTTGGACTCTTTCACCTTTCTTGGAAAGAGGAAAGGTGAGACATAACAGGTTGATATATGCACAGTACACACAACTGTAGGACAGTGTCTGTACAGTTTACACACCATTCAAAATGGTGGTGGGAGCAATTTTTTTCCTCTTTCATGCATGTATCTCAGCTGTTTTTCCTTTCTTTCTCTCTCCTTCACATCCAGGATGAAAGTATGAAACATCTTCTTTTCATTTTAAACATATCTACCAGAAATATTTGTACAGATTTGTAATGAGACTTCTTTTTATAAAATAAAAAAAATAAAAAAATAAAGGATACTTGTTCAGTATTGAAGATATTGAAGATATGAATATATTTCTGTAGTAGAAGGAATGTCCTAGTTTATTAAATAGATTAAGGATAGCAGCCCTTTCAGAAAATGATCTGTTAGCTCCCTAAAGTCATTTGCATATATATCCCTTGGTCGGTTTTAAGTAAAGTAAGTAAAGGGCATTCTTTCAATCTTGTTTTGCAATCAACACATTGCCTGCATATGAGTAGGCTGTCACTCATTCCAGGACCTCTCTGTAGATATTGTGAAAACTTCCAAAGAGGCTGCTAGTGGAATTTGCATTCTCGCTCTATACCTGACTCACTTATTTCACAAAGGATCTATTGCTGCTGCTGCCACCTGGTTCTTTGAGTCAACTGCTGTGTTTTATGTAGGGTTAGGAGGGCAGTTAGACCAGCATTGTTTTCCTAACAATAAAGGGCAGGATTGTCCACCTGTAGTGCTATCGAGGAGTAGAGTATGGTACAGCATTAATACAGGGTGTGTGCTTGCCTAGGTCATTCTAGAAGGCAGAATGGCATTATAGGGTTGCAAACTTTAAAGAAGACAAATGGTTTCACCATTCTTGTGTAGATAAAGACCAGGTTCACCCACCGCAGCAATTATGAATCGAACCAGTGTGTTTGCAAACTATTTATTGTTTAAGCCGTAGAATGTTAGATTCCCTCCTAATTATATTGCCCTTTTAAAATGTTACAGATAATAGTTCTTAGAAAGCATTATGAAGTAGTTGTTAACATGTGTTTATGCACCCACCTACATAAATTTTCAGTTTAAATCCACTGCCATAGGAAGGGACTTTTCATTGAAGGTTGTGGACCATATGTTGGTTGATAATTTCAACTTTTCTGTCTAGGGCTGAGAAAGAATGAGTGGTCCAATGATTAACTTTCTGTGCTACAAGAAGACTACAACCTGGATTTAACTAAGCACCTATTGCAGCACACTAGGCCTCTCCCTCCCTCTCTCTCTCCCCCCTCCCTCTCTCCCTCTCTCTCTCTCTTTCACACACACACACACACACACACTCACACCCCTACGTTAATTGAATAAAAATAATATACATTTTAAAAGAAAGCACATAACCTGCTATAGAATAAATCAAATGGGTAACAAAACAAAAACTACCCTCGACTGCCCAAGAAAAGATAACCCCAGAAAGAAAGAAAAATAGAATTATACATATCCCATCAATGTAATTCTTCTAACTAAATTCTTAAGCTATGAATTAATCCACCCCATTTTAATTCAGTAATCTGTGATTGAACCATCGATGACCTTGTATAGTAAAGGAATCCCACCACACAGAAGAAAAGTGTGCCATCTTCATCAGCATAAGATGACAATGGCTTGCCAGTCTTCATATCCTATCCCATCTGGATCCAGTCCAATGGGATTTCTCCGGTTTAGCTTCCAGAATGTATGAATCTGAAGTTCTCCAGATGTATGCAGCTTGAAAATTATGGGAGGCATCATCAAAAAATATCACAAGGGCAAGAGATTGTGGAAGACTGAATTAGATTGCTGTAATGACATAAAAGCCATTAAGGCAACCCATAGGATTGTTCCCCTGAATGAAAATACTTCCTTGAAATCTCAGAAACTTATTTTTTTTTCTTGCCAATTATTGGAGTGAATTTTTCATGAAGCAGGAAACTCAGAGTTTCTCATCTGATCAAATGTCAAGTACAGAATTATATAAGGTATATTTTTAGGTTTGGCAAGAAAGCAGATCTATTATACACCTAGATTCAGAAGCCAAATATCAGTGCAGAGGGGAAATGTTACCTTTATAGTCTTTTAAATTATGACTGGGGAAAAAGTTCACAGAGTTTTAGTCAAATTTTCTGTCTAATGTTCATTTGTTCATAGTTCATTTGTTCAGCGAGAGAAACATGGCCACTGTCAAATTTACTCTTTGTCATTTACTCTTAAGAAAAATAGGTTCCCGTAACGCAAGAAAACAACTCCCTTTTATTCCCTTGAATGTTTCTTCCATCTAAAGAAGGAAAAAAGAAAACCTTCTCATCCATCAGTTTGAAAGTAAGAACACCAAGTACCCATAAGAGTTGTTTGTTTCTCAAGGTTACGCAGTATTGATTAGAGTACCTGTAGTATTTCCTGCAAGCTGTTGGCTCTTTTAATATATTTTTGTGGCCACCCTGCTGCAAAATTCAAAAGACAGAAAAAAAGAATTCTGGAAAGAGTAGCAAGAATGTATGATGATAACCACCATGAAGTAAAGGTGAAATTATTACATCTTTAACCAAGGTCAGTTATTTGATGGTTCCATTTGAAGTCTTGACTTTTGCAAGGACGCCATTCATGGGGGGAGAGGGAAAACCAAGTAAACCTCAATCACCAGAAGAAACTCAGCTGGTTTTTCGGCTCTAATTTTATTAATAAGCAGCTTAATTAACAAGACAACATGCTGTACATAACCTGAAAGAGAACTACAGGGGTTTAACTGGATTTCCAGTGCTATTGGACTTAAGAGCATATGATGTGTCCATAGCCTGATTCTAGAGTGTTGATTAGGGTAGGTTTAAATACAAATACACAGACTTAATCACTTTCCAATCCTTTAGTATGCCACAAAGTGAGGAAAAAAAATATCTCCCTGAAGTACAAACTCAAATACAGATATTTACAAATAGGTTTTCAGTTATCTTTCTGTCTTAGGGTTAACATGAGATATGCATCATTTCATTCTTTTCGTATTTGCTATAATGGTTTCTTTGACCTGTTAAACAATCACAAAACCCAATTCATTGTTTTAAAATGAGGAGACCACGCCATAATCTGATGAGCACCAATTCCAAAGTAGTTTTTTTTTTAAAAAAAAGATCTTCAAATGCATAGGGATACACTTGTTATTAAATTCGTGGTAATTTCAGTATACAGATGTTTCCTTACCCTCTGAACCCTTAAAGATTGGTGGTGGTGGGATTTATCAATTCATTACACATTTTTGTTAAGGTACACAGCCTGTTGTGGAATGCAGTGCTAAAATATTACATTTCCCTCCCTCCCTGACTTTAATAATGTCTAAACATTACACATGTTCCAAAATACATTAAATTGATTTGGATTCAAGGAAGACAATAATTTAAAATAATTTCTGGGAGGTGGAGTAGCACAACATGTTGAAAATATTATTAAGATTCTGGCAAGGTTCTGAGTTTTGTGCTTTTTTAAAATTTATTTATTTCCAGAAAGCCAAGTTAAATCTCACCATCAAACAACCAAATATACTAGGTGTCTATTTGAATTCCTATTGCTTTTCTTTTTGGCCAGGATTCAGAAGGAAGCTATCTCAGAAAGAAAGGGATATTTCTTTAAAATGTCTTTAAAATGGGCATGAAGAATCACAGGTGAGAATAATCTTTCCTCGGTTTATTTGTCAATTAGCCCATGATCGTCCACAGTTTGTGGCGAATACCACAAATTCACCCTTAAATAGATGTAACTTGACAGTATTTTACAGAAATAGACTTCATAGATTCTTCTAACCAATAAGCAGAATAAATCAAGTGAGGTTCATGGACTTATGAGTCAACTAAAATAAATTGAGGCTTTCTGTCTTAATTGGATGTTTTTTTTTTCCTTTCATATGCTTCATTTTTTAATAATATGACACTTTGTTCCTAATATGGAATCCTTTTCTCTCTGTTTCTCCCCCTTTCGTTCTATCTCTCTCTGCTCCCAATTAGAAATGAATCAGTGAAAAGGTGGCACTAAGTTGTTTTCTGCTGACATGCACTCACTCACACATACATACACACAACTTTCTTTGGTGGGCAATTCATACATAACGTTTGTCCTAAATGCAAGTGTGCATACTACTCTCTTGCATGGGAATGTGTGCAGTTTGCAAGATGTGAGGTTTAGTTTGTTGTACCACATATACAGTTTCCTCTCCCGTCCAGCAACAAACCAAGTAGCATGAGTAAATAATAAGAATTTACTCTACTCTTTTTCCAAATGTGTACAGGAATTTCCAAGGCAAACAGAGAAGCAATACAAAGTAATAAAAGTCCAAACACTTAGCTACTAAATTCCCAATGGATCCATAGTAGGATGAAACAACAACAATAACAACAACAACAAAAAAAAGGCAGGGAAATGAGTGCTATTTGAAAACTGAGAGTAATTTGGTTGCCCAGTTACATGAAGGTTTCTATGTATATTAATATGCATTGCTCTTAATGTACATATATTATTAGGCAATATATCATAATATAAGGGGATTTACAGATTATTTTCAATAATACATTTCTTAAACATGTGATGAACATCCACAGGGAGTGACATCTGAATGCACAACTTGATTTCAACTTAAGTAGCTTCACATTCATTATCAACTAGCCAAAGTTCTCCATGTTCTTATTAAGTAATATACTACATGCTTGTTTAGAAAGTCTTAGGAACATACTGTCATATCACCACTTTTAAAAATTCTTACTATCAAGTGATGGAAAAGGTCTCGGGGTGAGATCTATTCCAGACATTGGAGAGAAAATAATGAACTTGATGGACTAACAATAATTTTCTACCTTCTTAAGCTAAAAGGACCTATTTGTTGTTACAACATACATTAGACACTTCTGGCTATTTAGCAAAGAGACATCTATTTAAATGACACAAATTTGTCTTCTGCTTTTTGATCTTCCTAAAATGGGGTAGTTTCTAAGCAGTTGTGGCTTTGATTAAATCAGTTAAGAGTGCTTTTGCACCCCAAGTTCTTAGTCATCAGGTGGAGTGATTTGCAGATCAGTCTACAATCTATGATTTCCAGAGAGAGGAATCAATATATAACCATAACAATATGTACATGGTGAGATGGATTCAAATTGAATAAAGTTCGTTGGGCAATCGTAGGTATTCAACACCCTTTGTACAGAATCATGAAGACACACACACACACACACACACACACACACACATATGCATAGTTTAAGGAACAATAAGGAGCTCAAGAAATGTAATATCTTGCTACAGGTCATCCTCAGCTTACAACAGTTCCTTCCATGGGCATTCAAAGTCACAACGGCACTGAAAAAAGTGACATGATCGTTTTTCACACTTACAATCCTTGCAGCATCCCCACAATCACCTGATCAAAATTTGGGCACCTGGCAGCTGATTCCTATTTATGACAGTCACAGTGTTATGTGGGTTTTGCAACCTTCTGACCAAGCCAACACAATGGGGAAGCCAGATTTCACTTAACAAACATGTTATTAATTTAACAATCGCAGTGATTCACTTAACAACTATGGCAAGAATGGGCATAGAATGGGCCAAAATTCACCTAACCACTCTCCCTTAACAACATACATTTTTGGGTATAAATGTGGTTGTATGACTACTTGTGTGTGTGTGTATATATATATGTGTGTGTGTGTGTGTGTGTGTGTGTGTGTGTGTGTGTGTGTGTGTGT
>NW_020769328.1:3185538-3236704 GCF_900518735.1 Pseudonaja textilis | reverse complement strand
TGTGTGTGTGTGTGTGTGTGTGTGTGTGTGTGTGTGTGTGTGTGTGTTAAATTCTTCTTTTAAGCCATAAAAATCTGTAACGTCTACTGATGTTTTTATAGCCACGTGCCACATATTTCAACAATGCCCAGCCATCACAGGCACCATGATGAGTTTCAAACATGTTAACTCCAAAGTTTTTCACATTGATTTTCCGTGGCAGCACTCTGGATTTGCCATTGGGAAATAGAACCACTTAATTTTGATGGATGGCTAAAAACTACTCCAATGCTTCAGCTGTACAAATGAATAGAAGAAAGCTATAATTTTTTTTATATGAATGATTTAAAAGTCTTGCTATCTTCATGCCTGAATTCAGAAGACAGAGCCTCTATGCTCATGGGAAGTCAAATATGCCTGACTAACGAAATTTTTAGGCATCGTTGGATAGGGTTTTTTTGGGGGGGCGGGTTTGAAAGGTTGAACTGCTCAGACCCCCATTACGATTAGACGTACATAAGTGCTCTTCGTGATAGTGTATTTCTGTAGAACAGCCTCCCCCCTCCCTTTTGATGGAAGAAAGTTTTTCTACAGATTGTTGATTTCTTCTGTTTGAACAAGGGCCATTCACTGTCTGATAGATTGCACAAACTGAAAAAAGAAATCATTAAGGCTAAACTGTATGATGAACGGTTGAGGGAACTAAGAATGGCTAGTCTAACAAAGAGAAGGACTAAGGGGTTGACACAATAGCAGTCTTCCAATATTTGAGGGGCTCTCACAGAAAATAGGGGGTTGACTTATTCTCCAGAGCACCTGAGACAACAAGTAATGGATAGAAACTTATCAAAGAGAGATCCAACCTTGAACTAAAGAGAAATTTCCTGACAGTTTCGAATGATTCATCAGTGGAAAAGCTTTCCTTTAGAAGTTATGGCTGCTCCATCACTGGAGGATTTTTTAAGGTGAGATTGGACAGCCGTTTGTTTGCAATGGTATAGGGTCTTCTGCTTGAACAGGAGGTTGGACTAAAAGATCTCTAATGTTCCTTGCAACTTGGTTAGTCACTCCTCGGGGATGTTTGAATATATGTTTCGTTTCTGATTTTACCACAAAGAAGAAGACTGTCAGTTCACCAACTGATTTAGTTTTCATTGAGTAGCATGTGCTTAGAATCCAATCTCTATTTTTCCACACTGGCTGAGATTAGATATGTCCAGGGGTGGGTTTCTACTGGTTCCGGGTGGGTGGGTGGGTATAGTGAGCAGCAGATATAGAACCAGTTCTATGTCTGCTGATATTTTTGCCCACCCGCCCACCCACCCGGGCTCTTGCCTGATCTTTATTTCCTGATTTTTCAACTTCAGCTGCTGAATGAGGCGCAGCTGCAGTTAAAAAAACAAGAAAAGAGGGCTGTTTCAAAGGCTGCTTCTCGGCACGCAGTCTGCTAATGACGATTTACAGGCGTGTGGCTCACAGCGGTCAGGGAAGCTCGTAAATCCTGAACCAGTAGTTAACCCTGTCATATCCCACCCCGGATATGTCCTTTTGGAAAGAAGAAAACTGATATAATTTATGCTTGGGGAGGGATTTATCCCCTTTATAAGGTGAGTTTTAAAAAAGCAAAAGAAAGCATATTTGAGCCACAGTGGTGCAGTGGTTATAGTGCAGTACTGCAGGCTACTTCTGCTGACTGCTGGTTGCCTCCAATTTGGCAGTTCGAGTCTCACCAGGCTCAAGGTTGACTCAGACTTCCATCCTTCCAAGGTGGGTCAGATGAGGACCCAGATGGTTGGGGGCAAGAGGCTGACTCAGTAAACTGCTTAGAGAGGGCTTTAAAGCATTATGAAGTGGTATATAAGTCTAAATGCTATTGCTATTAGGAGCCCTGGTGGTGCAGTAGTTAGAATGCAGTATTGCAGACTGACTCTGCTCACTGTCAGGAGTTCGATCCTGACCAGCTCAAGGTTGATTCAGCCTTCCATCCTTCCGAGGTGGGTAAAATGAGGGCCCAGATTGTTGGGGACAATATGGTGACTCTGTAAACCACTTAGAGAGGGCTGTAAAGCACTGTAAAGTGGTATATAATTCTAAGTGCTATTGGTATTTCACCCTTTACTGTGATCATGGATCCATATTCACATAAGCACACACAAGCACACAAGCAAGCACAATCAGAGTTATGGTAGATACCATACTTAAAACAAAACAAGATAAAAGTCTTGGTGGGCTGATGAAACACTATCTAGCCCATAAAAATCAGTGAAGGTTTATCAATATTGATTAGTTCCAGATTAATTTGTTAAAGTCTTAACTGTGCTTGAATTAGCAGTGAGTGATTGTGTCAGAGGCTACAGGATTAATGTGTACTTCACAATTTATACAAATCTGAATTTAAATACTCCAATGTCTCATCTAAAAAAAAAACCATGGAATTAGGAATAGCTGCGCAATTAGATAGCTGGTGGATTTATGAATTAAATACCATCAGAAGGTGTAAAAAAACCCCACAAATCTTGTATTTTTCCTTTTTTTACACATTAAGCAAAATGTGTTCTGGATTGATTAACAGTGGGAACAACAATATATAAAGCTTCTTATACCTGCTGGGTACATAATGAAGTTTTTTTTTTTTTTTAGCATTCAATGAGATCTTTGACAATGGGAATTTCTATAAATTTACAAGCAGTTTTATATTACAGTAATTGTACATACAAATATTTTTGTTCACAAATTACAGCTTTTAAGTAACATTTAAACATGAAACAACCTGGTTTCCCCTTCAAATGTGTTGGTTTGTGTTTGCTTGTTTATTCTGAGCACCATCAATATTGCTTCCTTTTCCCATCACACTGATTGTCTTTATATGGTTAAAAATTGGAGTTGGGAAAAGTACCTGATTGTGTTAAAGAAACAGGTTATTTGGTTGTAGAAAAAAAAAAAACACCCAGATTTCATGACTCAAAAGCTAAGGAGAAAATGAAAGAAGGCTAGGAGAATTTAATGGGGGAATTAATGCATCTTTATACGGGTATAGAATTTGCTAAGTATTTACTACAATTGATATGGGATGGAATGGTATGAAGAGATGGATCATGATATGTTTAATCCATCCTGGGACATCACCTCGAATTGATACAGACTAATTTAATATGAGGTGCTTCATAATTACATCAATAAAGAAGAATATTTGTAGCTTGGACTGAAATGAGGGGTCAGTGGTACTCCCTGAGCTTGGTTGTTTTCCTGAAGGCATTCATTATCCAGACTAGGTAACATCATCAGTGCTAATAAGGAGTGGGTTTGCTCTCAGTTTATATTCTAGAGTCACTAGTTTATCAACTGAGAGGAAACCTATTCTTTATTAGCACTAATGATGTTACCTAGTTTGGGTAATCAATGTCTTCAGGAAAACAACCAAGCTCAGAGACCGCCAAGGACTCCTCATAATTATATCAACTGAACGTGTATTTCCCAGTTCTCCGATTCTTTAAATTGATGTTGGCAATTTGCTTCTGTATCTACTTCAGCAACTAAAAAGAGTTTCTTTATCTAAATAGTTTAGTGAGTAATGCATGGATTTATAAAGTCAAACCTACAGGAATGGGCAATTTATCTTAACCTCACCCATGTTACTTTATTGAGAACTGTAGTTTACCACCCAAGTGCAATATACTATTTCGTTTGAGTGATAAGAAACACTGCTCTAGTTGCTGACAAGAATTATTCATTGCAAATCAATTTTATGAGGAACATTAATCCTATTTGGGCACTCTTCACAAGATTTATTGATTTAATTTCTCCCGCCAACAAGGGGCTCTGAAAGAAAGAATGGATGTGTGTGTCTCCATTGTCACCAATGTCTTCCACAAGTAGTTGTGAATTCTTTTTTCTTTGGGAAAAATCTCCATATAATTTAAAAATAAATTTATAAAATTAGACTTCTGGCTCCCATAGGAAGTCACCTCAAAGGCAGAAATTTCCTTGGGCCCAACCTGAAGGCACAGAAACGGATCTAGTTTCTGCTCATCTTTGTTAAGTGTAGATTGAAACAGAACCTGAACAATAATGACACCAGTTAGAAAAAAGATTTTTAGAATAGAATAGAATAGAATAGAATAGAATAGAATAGAATAGAATAGAATAGAATAGAATAGAATAATGGAATGAATAATAGAATAGAATAGAATGGAATGGAATGGAATGGAATGGAATAGAATAGAATAGAATAGAATAGAATAGAATAGAATAGAATAGAATAGAATAATGGAATGAAGAATGGAATGGAATCGAATGGAATGGAATAGAATAGAATAGAATAGAATAGAATAGAATAGAATAGAATAGAATAGAATAGAATAGAATAATGGAATGAAGAATAGAATGGAATGGAATGGAATGGAATGGAATAGAATAGAATAGAATAGAATAGCAGAGTTGGAAGGGACCTCAAAGTCCAACACCTTGCTTAGGCAGGAAACTCTATTTTTTATTTTTTTATAAAATATTTTATTTTGTAGAGTATTTCTCCGAAACAAAGGATACAATGTGATATGAGCAATATTCTAAGATTGATAGAAAGGTGGACAGTATTGGGCTATACTATGATGCATGGACTGCCCAAAGGGACAAATTTTTCCTTTGCTTTGCTATGTTGCACCTTTCTTCTTTTAATTGCAAAACATTCATGTTAAAATTATGGGTTTTGTCTTCAGTTGCTCTGACTGATGCTTCTCTAACTGTTTCAGGCTTTTGTTTTTCCTCTCCATGACATGGCGTGACCATACCCATGTTGCAATATCACGTAACCAATCCAAAATCAAAACTTTATTTAAAGTTATTTGAGAATTGTAGTTCGTAGTCCTAGCTAGTCTGTTTGATAGCTTCACCCGTCCTCATCTTTTCCTAGTAACCACAGATCTGGTTATTCCTTTATGACTCCAAACTTCTCAGAAAACATTTGTTTGGGAAATGAATTCCTCCCCTCTGCTTTGGATAATGTCTATGTCCCTGGAATCTCCTGTCTAAGAATATGCCCAGGGTGGGGAGAACTTCATCTTCCTCCTTTTGGCTCATCATTAGTTTCTAAGCGATAGTTTTCCCAGAGGAACACTATACAACATTATCTGTTGATTCTCCATGGTTGGAGAAGACAGAGACACAATATAGCTTTTTACTACATTAAGGTTCCTTTTCCCTCTTTAGATGTATTTGCAGTGTCCAATATCAGAAAACACCAAGCTAAGCAAAAACCCAAAGCCATCCAGAAGACCCGAGAGAATGCACGTAAAAAGTAATGCGTGCATTGTTCCTTGATATTCTTTATCCTGTCTGTGGGTTCAGAAATTAAGTGGAAAACTTTATCAAGGTTTTTTTTTCCACCCAGACTGGCATAGAATATCTGCTGACCTTCCTAGGGGTTTACCAGAAATTGTAGTTGAAAAGAAATGAATGGGGCCAAGAAAAAATGTTTGTGTTTATTTTCATGGTCATGATATGCACTGAAGATGGTGTTTGATTTTGTTGTACGATGACAATAAACTAAACTAAACTAAAATAACATTTTTGTACTTCTACATTTGGTGTCTCAAAATGCTGGGGGCTCATGGACCACAGGAGGCATCTAGATTAGGGCATTGTGGGGGGAAAGTGAAGTCTCAGTGTAGAGTTTGTGCAAAAGAATCCTCTTCCAAGTGCGCTTTTTCTAAAAAGTTCATAAATAAAATTCTGAATATGTTATTATCTTTTTTTTAAAAAAGAAAGATTGCTTAAGAAATGTCAGCTCAGCTCATCAATGGTTTCCTTTAACCTTCAGCTAATTACTATGATTCCATGCATCCAGATCTATAGAACATTTTATTATCTATTTATTTGAGGACACCCTTTACCATATTAGATATCATGGAAACAGGTAACATTGAGACCTGCAAAAGAAATCTTGATATTTTGGCTCCATTTTCACAAGGCTATCACATCAGAACTCTAGCCAGCTTAATGAGATCAAGGGACTTTCCTGTTCAGATATTCTTGTGCAGAACTACAAGTTTACATCATAATATATGCTAATAAATAGTTTGCTTGTATCATGTACAAGATGACCGGATGATTTGAAAACAAAAAGGCATTCTGACATTTTTTCTCTCTTCCATCATCATGCAGTAGACCTCACTCCCACACATGGTTCCATTTCTATACTAGAAGACCAACTCTTAACATCTGATTATGACAATTCTTTGGGGGAGGAAATCACACACTTTTGTTTCTCCTGTCAACATTCCTTTGTGGATTGGTGGTTTTTTTTGTTTTTTGTTTCATTTTGTGATGTTTGTTTGCATAATTGTTTCTGAGTAAGGAAGCTGAGTTTTCCTTTAACTCTTGTTGTTAAGAACTCAGCTTTTCAGCTTGAATTCGGAATTCTATATACATCAATAGCCACAAACCTAAGGAGCTTTGCATACAAATAAAAATCGTTTTAAGCTGTGACTATGTACACTCACACGTTTAAAGCCCAAAATAGCCTTGCTTGGTCAAGATATGCCTTTTATAGCTGGTGCTCATGGATCAAAGGGATGCCGCTTCCAGAGGCAGGCACAGCCTGGGCAGGAGGTATGAAGTTTGCCAGGGGGATCAGTTTGACTGGGTCGTCACTGGTGCAGAGTCTATCACAGGCATTGTAGAACTGAGGCTTAGGTCCCCCTTGGCCTTTCTCTGTATCCTCCTTGGAACCGGCCCGTCCAAGGGTGTGTCTTCCTTCCGAGATGGCTCCTCGCACCCATCCCTGCTGGAAGCCAAAAGCTGGCAAAGGCGGATTGGATTGCTGGTACTGTGTCAATGAAGGAGGCATCCAGCAATTGTCAGAATGGCCAAGGATGAGGCATTCCTGCGTGCAGGTTTCGGAAGCTTCCGTGAGAGCTTTTTGGAGGTTCACCTCAATAGCTTCAAAAAAAAGAGAGAGAAGGAGAAGGTTAGACATCGAGGAAAAGGACCACTTTCTCTGGCGTGTTGCATTCTTGAAAAAGAGCAAAGAGGCTGGCTTATGGTAGCTAACAATTATTATATATCTTTGTTTGCCCAAACTGCTTTTTTTTCTGAACTGCTTGGGTTATTTTTAAATAACGATTATTGGCCCATTATACAAAAAATTGAGAGGACACCTTAAAACCTCCTGATGCCTGCTTCAGACAAGAAAGCTGTAGAAATATTTTAGCTACTCCAAGTAGCTGGACCGGACCAGCATACAAATTCAGCAAACAAGCAAGTAAATCTATATATATAAAGGTGAAATATCACTCACACATCATCACAAAATCTCCAAAACCATAAAGCCTGCAAACTTGAAATTAGGCATGTATGTTCCTTTTGGCTTCTAGGGGATCACTAAGAGAGGATTTTTCTAAATGACCATCAGAGCATTAGTATTTCATATATTATTATTAACATGCTCTGATGCAAAGGAGTGCTACTCCCCTTCCCCACCTGAAAAGAAATCTGTTCCAAGTGCAAAACACAAGGAGAGGAGTTTCAGTTTTAGTTTCACAGCACCAAGCAACAGTTGAGCTAAGCCATACCCAGGCTCCTTGCTGTCTCCTTTCTCCCTCACACAGCAAATACCGTTTCAGTATCCAAACAGCCCTCAGCTCTCTCACACACTGACAGGACTAGCCAGATGAATACCAATGGATGCTGGTAGGCAGAAGCAGAATTTTCCCCCCTTATTTTCTTCCCTGAAACTAAGCCCGACCACATAGTTTCATAACAAACTAAATAAATAAAAGAATGAATTGTTCTTGAATGATTGACATAAGAGTACTAAAAAAGAACTGAATTAACAGAGCTAATTTGCAGCACAAATTGCAAAGAGGGGGGCCTTTCTAGTTTCTGCATTTGGGGGGGGGGAGATGTTAGATGTTAGTGTAGATTGGTTGCCATCAGATATAATTGGAATGCAAAAAGTGTTGTTGTGCAGAGGGAAAAGAAGTAAACACTCAGTGGTATGAAATATTACCTTTTTGCACAGTGAAATAAGCAGCATTGAAATCACATTCATCAACACCTGGTTGACACTAACATGAGAAGTGGGGATTGTTTGCTATGAATATTCACCAAATACCATATCTTTAGTATCTGCTGTGTAATGCATCTTTTTTTCTTCGGGTACATAATCTACTTCTCTTCCCTGTTCCTTCACCAAGTTTTGTTAGCATCTTATTCATTGCCTGC
The DNA here is from genome assembly GCF_900518735.1 of Pseudonaja textilis. The sequence continues at coordinate 3,228,505 of NW_020769328.1, read as the reverse complement.
TTACCTTTCTGGAATAGCAATTCTGCAACAAAATTAAAATGGGCCCCAACAATATTGTCTTCTGTCTAGAAACAACAGGGTGAGAACCGTTTCACTAACTAAATACACCTTGGCGATGTTTGTGTGTCTCTGAATGGATGAGTGGGTGTTTGCGTTTCCCCTGATATGTAATTTTGCATGTCATTTTTTACTAATAACCACACCTTCCCCTAATATATGCTTTTTTGTATGGATCTTTTCACATTGCACACTTCAAAGAAATGGTAGTATATTGATTTAAGAACGTTGAAATATGCAGCACAAGTTTGGATAAAAACTTTCATCTCCTATCCTGAGATTTGTTCCTTCTTTCATGCCAGGTACAATATGTTCGGGGTGAGGGTGGGGGAAGGATTTTCAGACAGCTGAGAAATAAAGTTTTTGAAAATTAACCAATCTAATTCAGGCTTGAGAGAACACTTGAATAATTGTAAGACTTTGTGCAGGAATTGGGTTTGTCTAGTCCAAAGAAAAGAAGAATTAGGAGTGACATGATAGCAACATCCCAGGGGCTGCCATAAAGCTCAAGTTATTCTCCAAAGCAGCAGAAGGCAAGGCAAGAATCAATGGATGGAAACTAATCAAGGAGAGAAGCAACCTGGAATTAGGGAGAAACTTTCTAACAGTAAGATAATTAACAATTAACCAGTGGAATGGCTTGCCTTGAGAAATTGTGGGCACTCCATCGCTGGAGATTTTTAAGAAGAAACTAAACAGCCACTTATCTGAAATAGTATAGGTTCACCTGCTTGAGCATGGGATTGGACCTCCAAGGTCCCTTCTACTATTTATTTCTATTTATTTCTATTTCTATTATTTGTGTTTCTACTCTACTCTACACATCTAGGTTTCTGGTCCAGCAATTTAAGACTGTGGGTCTCATGGTTTTACAGGAAGATTCAGGCTCTGCACCACTCTGGTGGTCATTTGTATGATCCTAGAAAAAGACATGGCCGTGTTAAAGAGTTGTAGACTAGTGTTGGGTTCATAGCCCTCATGCTTCAAAGTACATTTTGGAACCAAACCCATCGTACTTGAGCATCCTAAAATCCCAATATTATAGATGAGCAAATACTGTTATTCTATTGTTATTCTGTTATTCTATTCCTACTTATTTTCGTTGTAGAACAGAATAAAAAACATGAGCCTTTGTCCATGTCCATATTATCTAAGTCCAGTGTTTTTCCTGACTTTTCTCTAAGAATTCAAGATATTATCCTCACAACATTGTCCATAATAGGTGAATGATGGTGAGTGAATGAGTAGCTCAAAATCAACCGAGCTGTAGACTATGGGATCAAGGAAGGATTTTAACTTGAGTTTCCAAGGAAGAAGTCACTACCAGTCAACCATGATGAATGGCCATCTATCTCTTGATCCCACCTCAATATTTATTTGCTGGCCTCCAGGACTTTTCCATTCATTGTGACCAACAGTTACACTTGGATTTTACCATACTTAAGATAAATAAGTTAAATAGACCTGAAAAAACGAAGTTTTCAGCAGCAGCGCTAAGACAGATCTGAAGGCTTAAAAAGTTACTAAGTTTCAATCTTCTTTTTTTTTATATTTTCTTTTTATGTATAATCTTTACTGAAGTTTTTTTTTTACATGAATAAAAGATAAACATAAGAAGTTATATAAAAAGGAGAGTTAAGAAAGAGAGAAAAAAAAGATAAAAGAAAAAATGTGAGACTGAGTACAAATAAAGAAAGAAGAAAAGAAACAATAATCAAAGAAGCAATGTCTGATCTTCTTAACAGCAATTATGAACCAACCTATTATCTCTCCTCCCTTTCTTAGATTATATTACATAGTTCCTCTCTGTCCCATATTCAACCCTTTTAATCATCAACTCCAGAAACCACCATAATTTTGAGACTAGAATTTTGGGCACTAAGCAATGTGTTTCTTAAACGAGTCATCACATAAACGGACTCAATTTTATGGCCTTTTTCTTTCATTTATTAAACTCATGCATTGAGTTTCTGTTGCTTAGTGAAACACTTGTTAAGTGAATTTTGCTCCATTTTACGTCCTTTTGTGTCACCGTTGTTAAATGAATCACTGCAGTTGTGGTTGTAAAGTGAATCTAGCTTCTCCATTGCTTCTAAGAAGGTCACAAAAGCTGATTGCATGACCCTGGAACACTGCAACCATCATAAATGGGAGTCAATTGCCAAGCATCGAAATTTTGATGACATGAATATGGAGACGCGGCAATGGTTGTAAATGTGAAAAATGATCATAAGTCACTTTTTTCCAGTGCCGTTGTAACTTCAAACGGGCACTAAATGTAGTCTTGTGAGTTGAGGACTACTGAATGGGAATTTACAATCATCTATGACACATACTCTTATTTCATTATAAAATAAGCCATCATTAGCATCCCATTAAGCAAATTTCCATCATTGTGCTCCAACTACTGTGTTTTTGTTTTTTTCATATGCATGGTTCCTGGAAAAATAAGGCTCTTATATTAATTTTTGCTCCAAAAAATGGGGCTTTTTTTTTGGTTAGTCTTATTTTCTGGAAAATATGATTTGCTAAATACATCCGTCTGGCTAACGATCTTAACTGGGACTTATTTTGGGGATAGGGTTTATATTACAAGCATCCTGTGTCTTATTTTAGGGGAAAACAGGGCATTTTTTCCCAATATAGTACATCCATGACTACCTAGCTGGCATCATTCTGTGAACCGCTCGAAGTGTCTTTTGGTTGCTAAAGCATTTCTTATTTAATAGTTATAGTACTGCCTGGCAATGCTATCAGCTCAGTGGGAACTTATTCAAGTGATGCCAACAACAAGCTTAGACTTGCTCATGTCAGCCAATTGCTAATACTAAATGTATTGGTAGTTTGCTAGAGGTTGTATTTCTGACTATGCAGGAAGTGAGGTCTAATGTGAGGAAATTAGGGCCTGGAATTACCCCAGTGGCCTGAAATAGTCACTTGGGTAGCATAATTTGAACAGCTTTAGCTATGTAAGTTACCCAGAATGACAGTAAAAATGAAGAACAAAGTAGAAATCATCTGCTAGTATAAGTTGGTTTTCTTTAATGAGGTCAAATTCCAAGACACTTTAACATAGAACTCCTTAAAATTATCACTATTGTAATATACACTACTAGGATGTTTTGTTTTATTTTTTTCTATTGGAAGGGGGTTTGAATAATAAAAGGCCTTGGGGAGAAGATTGCTATGAATATTTTAGGGTTTTGATATAAGTTTAAATACATTTGGGGGAGAATGTAGGATCGTGATTAAAAGTTTCAAAGCTTCATTGCTCTTTAATCATAGACACAAGTAGAATACACATTCATGGTTAACCCATTAACTGGCTTATTAGCAAGAATGTACACACACAAAACACACAAATGCAAACACAAGATAATTTTCTCTTTTAGAAATAGCATAAGAGTGAATTTCTTGGAATTTTTACTTCTAATACCCTTTGGGGATAACATGAAAAACATTTCTTTCCTCTTGAATCGTTAAATATTTAAATCAGCAAGGGTAATGAATGGTTCCACTTTTTTTTCAAATAATTTGATGTATATCCCAGGCCCTAAAGTAGCAGAAGCATCAGTAAGAAGATGGCATATTTCATTTGATTGTAGGTATAAATAACAACGACTTTCATTTAATATTTAATTAGCTGCCTCACTTTTGAACTGTTCCAACTTAAAACATTGATGGAGACCTTCTTTTATTTAACAAGCCCATATCCAGTTACAGCACTGTGACTTTTAGTTTCAAAATGAGACTATTTTTTTATATATATAAAGGGCCATTAAAACATCAAATATGAACAAGGACAGTTCTAAGAATTCCTTCTAGTAACTTGAACCATAATTGAAATGGCCTTGTTACAAAAGGTGGTCTAATGTATTTCCCATGGAGAAAGCTATTATATTAGCTCACCATTATAAAACTTTCAAGCAGTTTGCATTCATATGGTATAGATGCACATGTAGAAAGCACTCAGGGATATATAAGAAAACTGACAACAATTATATCTTCATGATGAAGCTTGACAAAAGTTTTATAATACAGAGTCAACAGAATTCTTTGTCATGGTAAACTGGCAATGTGATAATATTCCCCTGCAGGTTTGTCCAGGTGCTTGCAAAAACTGTTAAACATGTTACGAGCCAGTGAAGAAAACATTGTCAAAGAGCATCTTTTGACTATGGGAACTGTGTCTCTTATGTAGGGTAAAGTTTTTTCATCGTGAAAATTCTTCTTACCTCCTACAGACCTAATTCTTATTCCTTTTTTTCTCTTCTCAAAAAAAGAAAGAAAGAAAGAAAAACACAATGGCACAAAGTCCAGATGAGATGGAGGAACAAATTAATGTGTCCACGTGCTTCATTCTCAGAAATGACTGTGAGAGCTCTATGACCCTCATAATAATGCAATTTCTCCACACTCAAGAAGGGAACTTTTGCCCATCAGAATCTTGTATCTAATCCAACATTCTGTGGGACAGAAAGGAAAACAGGAGACTGTGAAGTTTTCACAGACTTGGAGAGAGAATAATGGTGAGAATGGAATGCTTCCAGGACCTTGAAGTCCTGCTGGAAATATAAGGCAACCTCATCATTATTTTTGCTTTCTTTTGGGCAACATGCCATCTTGATTCCTATGTTGCGTTATGAGGTCAACCACACAAGCTCTTCAAAGACACTATAGGCAAAAAAAAAAAAAAAACAACCCTACGCCACTGTGAAATTCAGCCAAGAAGATTCAGCTGTGACAGGACCTTCTGGTGATCAGAAACGAAACATATATTCAAACATCCCTGAGGAGTGACTAACCAAGTTGCAAGGAACATGAAGCTTTGAACAAAGGCACTGCCAAAAACTTACAGAAAACTGTGAACACCCACAATTACTAAAACAATGGACTTCCAGTGCCACCCTTGTAGATTGGGACATACTTCTAGATTGGGACTGCTGTCACCTCCATGTCCACAGAGGAACTGTACAACATTGTTTCTTCTTTGAACCTGAAGGACTATCTGTGATGACCCAGGGTGGGATCCAAAACAAACACAGTCACAGAAAACAGGTGAAGCCTCTTTTATTCCTTCACTTTGCTTCTAAGCTCCGAATATCATTGACAGAAGACCAAAAACTCCCGCACAAACAGTTACACAAAGATGGAAAAAAGCAACACAAACCAGGCAAGATACGGGCTGGAGAATGTCCACAGATAACACACACTGGGAAGGACACCAAACTCAGAGAGGAACTATAAACTAGAGATATTTCCACACTTTGTTTCCAGCACTCGCCCATACGCAGGTCCATACTCTTATTCAGTTGTCACAGCTGCAGCGCATGAAGAGGATCAAGGCCCTCTCCTCCAGAGTAGACCACATATCTCCCTTATCCTCGCCTGCCTGCATGGCCTGGGATGGATAGGGGATGGGCCTGGGTCCTCCTCTAATTGCTCAGACAGCCTCTGCCCTTCCCCAGCCTCCTCCACAACCTCTGGAGCCACATTTCCACTCCCCGTTGGCTGTTCCTCCTCTCCCACAGACAGTCTCCACCAGGGGCATGACACTATCATCTCTGAAACACAATCAAGTCATCTATAATGGTTGGCCTTTTACAGATGGTGACAATGCCTAGTTGAGCTTGGATGATCTTGGGGGGTGGGAATGAAGATCGCAGCTAGTTAGTACTTGTTCAGAAAGCTCTGAGACTTCCCAGCATTGTGAGCTAGACAGGTAAAAACAAAACAAGATCTCAATTTAAGGTAGTAGCAAACCACCTCTGTATTGCTGTCAAGAGACCCACATCACGAGGAGTCAAGTTCAATTCAAGTGAGTCCTTACCTTTACTAGAAATTGGCATATGGAGTAACTGGAAATGTAATATTTCTGGAGATTCTGAAACATGGGAAGGAAAAAAAAATACACTGGGGAAAGAACCTGATTTATCAAGCTCTAGATCGAGAGCTAATATGCAACTATACAAGGAAAGAAACATCTCTCATTTAGAGCTGTTCTGTATGCTTTCTACTCTCTCTATAGGAATGGTGCTAATACAATACTATACCTTATCTTACATAAAAAATTTGGCAAGGGCCAGTAAACTGCAAGCTACTTGATTAAAATACGGTAACTCTGGTTATTGTGGGAAGACATTTATATCCCCTCTAATAGCAGTGTGATAACAGATAATCAGAGTTGGAAGGGACCTTGTAGGCCATCTAGTCCAACCCCCTGCCCAACCCTTCACCATTTCTGACAAATGGCAGTCCAATCTCTTCTTGAAAGTCTCAAGTGATGGCGCTCCCACAACTTCCGAGGGTTCCACCCCTTCATTAACCAAGCATTTAAGAATCCATTAACACCAGTTTTACAGTAGGATAGCCTTGAAAGTTTCATTATTTATTTGACCACTAGAAATTGACTATGTGGTTCTATGGCTGAAGCCCTGGTAGATACCTGCAGGCTTTTAATCAAGATTTTGACTTTAACCAAGGTAACAATAGGGAAAATTCCAGATTCTGCAGGGAATCTTAGAAGGAAAAGATTTTTCACCTTGGTCTATTCAAAAAATAAACTTGGAAACTCAGTTTGATAGCAACTCAATCAGGACTGTCCATAGTTGGAAATCTCCTCTTAATTTGAACATTGAAAAAAAAAAATCTTGCTACCCAAGAGACTTTGGACACAGTTTCCCCAAATAGTATTGATTGTTGTCTCAAGATGTTTTTATTTTCCAGTGTGTTTTATGTAGAATAAACATCTAATGGAAACATTTTAAATAGTACAGAAGTCTTCTAACAAAAGATGAAAGTTATTTCAGCAGTCATCAAAAAAATGTTTGGCAATTCTATGCTGAATTTCTAGAGGAAATAAAATAGTAGCAACACTTGGATGTGGAAGGTTAGTTAATTCTCTCTTTTTTTTGTTTTGTTGATTGTTCCAATTTTAGTAGCTATCCATGGAATTTCTCACTTTCTCTTCCGATGGGTCACAATCTCTCAAATTTGGTCCCCTAGCACTTTTAATGAGGGGAGGGGGAGTTCTTGAAATTAAAGCAAACATCTTTTTATACCAAAAAAATGATTCTTAGATTCTGTGATCTGAAATTAAGGCCTTCAGGTCTTGCTTTGTGGTTTCAGAGGCAATTATGTTTTTTCCCCCCCTAGGTTTGTTTTAGAACTTATTTAAGCCTTGAAAGAAAGCTCAAAGCACTTCATTAAGCCACATGACAATAGGAAATAATGTTGACTTCAATTAAGCTTTCAAAATATGCTACTATACTGTTACAAAAAGGCTCTTAAATGTCTTTCTACAAAAAAAAGAAAGAAAAAGAAAAAGAAAAAAATGTGTCAATTACAAATACAGTAATATAAGATGAGTGGCACATATCCGAACTAGCTGGTTTTCTAGTTTTTATTGTCATGGGGGTAAGAAGCTGTGATTTTCAATTATTGCTACCAAAAAAAAAAGGAATAAAAAGAAAAAAGTAAAAGGAATGCAAGGAAGGACAGCACTCTGTCCTCCAGTTAAAACCTTGAAAATCCCATATAAAGGCTCATGCATTCATGCATAATTAGTAGAGATCAGCAGATCAAACTTATTAATGGAAAGTGCATTTTAATTCTCATAAACTGGTTGGAGGAGTTTCAATTCTCTTTTGCATATTAGGCTGCTTAATCACATCGCACAACATTAGTGGAAAACATGGACCGGTAAAATAAGAACCAGCATCTCAGATAGCTCTTTCCAAGACAAAATCCACTTCTTACCCATCATAAAAGTTTCCAGAAAGAATAAGTCATCAATTAATCAGCTGCTGCAACCATGCCCCAAAGCTGATTAGAATCAGAGAACCCTGGCAAGTGATCCTAGATCCAGATATTCTTGGACAGAAAAATTTGAAAGATTGGAATTACTGTTATGAGCATTCTCATCCAGCAATCCACTTCGGTGATAAATCTCAATCACATATACATTAGACATATACCTGAAAGTCAACAAATCTATGGCATATAGTCATCCACCACTTTATTTCCTTAGAAGACAATACAGCACTGAAACTTTGCAACATTAGATTCCCATTAAAAAATCAATTTAGGTCAGCCAGATTACTTAGCTAGTGCCACAAACTCTGTTAGTGGGCACATTATCACTTCTAGCTTTAAGTTTCATGAATTAAAACCTACCCATGCAAAAACAAACAAAAAACAAAAAAAGCCAAATACTTCATCTGAATATATACTACTCTCTGTTACCTTCAGTGCAATGGGAGAAGGTTCACCTCATGCCACAAATAATGTTTTTCAATGTATATAGTGATTTTTCACTAAGAATTCTTAGGTAGACATCAGGTCTGGGATTTTTACACCAAGATTGATTCCTTTTCAGACACTTTATTTCCATACATGGGGTAGATTTCTGAGATATTGTAAAATATTGATCTATGTCAACTCTTTAGCAAAGCAAATCACTCATACTAGAGTTCTGTAGTCTTTATGCCATAACAGTGTTTGTATGAATTAATATACTACAGAAAAACAAGAGAACTGAGACTCAAACAGAAACAACATGACACAGCTGTGCTTGTGCTGATCCTGCCCTGTGTTTGAATGCAATCGGAAGATAAAGAATAGATCTTCTGATTTAAAGGTAAGGTGCCACTTTGAACCAAGGAAGGGCACGAGTTATCATGTCTTTCTCCAAGTTCTTAACCAAACGGGAGACTGAGAGATACACCTGAGTTGTTGTTATGAGGTTGTAAAAAGATATTGTGGGTTTTATGACTGCATGACAAATTAAGTTGATTGTATGTATTATTTATTGTATTTGATAATGAGGGTATATATGGCAATGATATCCATGGGATGTTACTGCTGTAAACTGATGGGAATCAGAAGGTTGTGGAGCAGTGAAGCATTTGTAATAAAGAAAATAAAGAAATATATTTGGAACCGTGGTGGCGCAGTGGTTAGAATGCAGTATTGCAGGTTAACTCTGCCCACAGTCTGGAGTTAGATCTTGATGGGGCTTCAGCCTTCTATCCTTTGAGGTCAGCAAAATGAGAACCCAGATTCTTGGTGCAAATCTGCCGACTTTGTAAACTGCTTAGAGAGGGCTGTAAAGCACTATGGGATGGTATATAAATCTAAGTGCTATTTCTATTTCAGGAATTGCCCAACAGGTAAAGATGCACCTGCTTTAAGGAACTAGATGTAATTTGTGCCCTTACATGCTTCAAACCATTTTTTTTGCCTACAAGAAAACCCAACTACTCACCACCACTCTATTTAGTGATATAACTGCTTTAGCTAGCCTAGCCCTGTTCTGACTGACCAGAAGAAGCTTTCTAAACTTGAAATCGGATGTTTATGTCCAAGAAGCACACTCAGAAGACCCTCAGTAGTGCAGTGGTTAGAGTGCAGTACTTCAGGCTTCTTGTGCTAACTGCCAGCTGCTGCAATTTGGCAGTTCAAATCCCACCAAGCGCAAGGTTGACTCAGCCTTCCATCCTTCCGAGGTGGGTAAAATGAGGACTCAAATTGTTCAGGGCAATATGCTGACTCTGTAAATTGCTTAGAGAGGGCTGTAAAGCACTGTAAAGTGGTATAAAAGTCTACATGCTATTGCTATTGCTGTTACAGTAACAGGATCTTGCAAGTCTGTCCCTCACTTCTACATTCAAAGAAACTAGGGAGGATCCCTGCTGAAATGTTTTCCATGTCCCTTTTCCTTTTGAAGACTCAGCCACCTCTTATCTGTTTATTGTCTAATCTGCAGATCTTTCTCCTGTCTCCCAAGGTAATCCATGCATTGCATCACATTACGTTGAGACTGTGGTCCCGTGCAGAGGTGAGTATTCAGCAGGTTCTGACCAGTTCTGGAGAACCGGTAGCGGAAATTTTGAGTAGTTCAGAAAACCGGCAAATACCACCTCTGACTGCAGTTTTTACAGTATTCTTCCCTTGCCACGCCCACCAAGCCACGCCCACAGAACCAGTAGTAAAAATAATTGAATCCCACCACTGGTCTTGTGCACATAGAACTCAATATTGGAGATAAGCGCTACCCTTAGGACTCTGGCAAAGATTCCATGAGCCTCTCTTGTGAGATATCTCCATTTAAATGTTAATTTTAACTGAGCTTTGAAGGCTGTGAGCATTTCTGTGCATCATTTTTCAACCCTCTAATACCTACTATAACAGATGTTTAAAACGCAGCACTTGGACAGGGAAATCTAATCAGTATATTATATTATTGGTTGCAAATTAAATAAAGGGAAAGCTGAAATTACGGCAATAAAACAAACATGGAAACAGCAACAATATTCTTCAAGATAATATACTTGGTCTATTGAAAAGGACTAGACTATTAATTAGATATTTCATATATATGCTGATGAGAATTTTAATTTGTTTAAGAACTGCTGTCACCTACCTGGGATGAGTTTAAGGTATAATGTGTCTCTCTCCTAAAATATTTTCCACTGCTCCATTTGCTTTCCTAACATTAGGCAGTATATTTGTGTTACTTTATACTCATTATAAAAAAGCATCATTTTGTTTTTCTAAACCCTTTTTTTTTTCTTGAGACATTCATGCCCTCCATTAGAGGCACTGTTAGGAATGTAAATCACCTAACAGTTGGGTTGGAAATATATAAACCAGAATAGACATTTAATACTGTCTCTTTAAAGGAATGGTAAAATTGTGATTGGGTATGGTTCCTCAAACGGCCATAAGATGGAGCCAGGAACCTGGTTTCCCAGAGAGTGTTGCTAGTTGCTAGTTGGTCGTTGTTCTGATGTTCACTGTTTTTGGTTCCTGCATTTTTCCCTCTTGACTGTTAGTGATCGTTGTTATTCTTGGATTGATGTGAGTCTATTACTGAACTGTTTTTGATACTGGACTTTCTTATTGGATTATCCCAGGACTGAAAAACTGACTGCTATAACCTTGTATGACTTGGACTGTCTGTTGTACTTTGCTTAACTGTTTACTGGAAGTAAAACCCTACATTTTACTATACAGTGTATCTGTGTGCTGGTTGTGTGTTATTCTTCACCACTCTCACTACGTCTTCCTGTGTGCGCTCATTCTCCTAACAGGGATTTACCTCAACAGGCACAATTGCATTTTACATCATAATGTAATCTGAGCCTGTCTTTTATTCAGAGAATAAGTTTTGAAAAGATGAATAGGTGGCTGAAAAATAAGCTCATTCTAAAATGTACCAATGACTAACCAGAGGAAAAATGAAATCTGTACAGAAGAAAATTATCGCATTTATTTTCAATCAAAAAAGCAGAAGAAAATGCAAACTGTGCGTAAGTAATAAAAGTACCTATGTTAGATAGGATTATAATAACTGCCTCCCTCATTTGATCAGGATACATGTACATTAACCAGTGTGAGATTAAAGAAATTTAACATCGTCAAGCATTGTGAAAAGGGCACCTTCACCTTGAACGTGTTGTTGGAGGTGACATGAAATATGTCTTTACAGATAACGGATAATCAGAGTTGGAAGGGACCTTGTAGGTCCTCTAGTCCAACGCCCTGCCCAAGCATAGTGTAGTGTAGTGTAGTGACCAAAACTGGGTGCGGTACTCTAGGTCTTACTAAAAATGCAGGTAGTCAGTCATTCTAAGTAGTTTCTCACAGGATCCAATGCAACACTCTAGACTTAGAAAAGGAGTTTCAAAAAGGTCCATGGCCCACATCTAGCCCTCAAGATGCTTAGATTTGGCCTCAGTGCCTGCCCTGGAAACAGAAGTAGACTGGCCTGTGGTACCTTTGCTAGTAAAAACAGAGCTCAGAGAGGCCGTATGCATCTGCCTGGACTTTTTTTTCAGAGGGTTCCATCATGGTCGAAAATGGAGCCTGGGCAGGCCCCATGAGGCTTCCCCAGACTCTGTTTCTGCTGGCAGAGGGTTGCAGGAGGCAGTCGCAGTTGAAAACGATGAGCCTCGATGAGTGATTTATAAAATAATAAAAGCAGGAAATAGATTCATAGGCAGACAGACAGGAAGGCAGGCAGACTGATGATAGATAGATAGATGATAGATAGATAGATGATAGATAGATAGATAGATAGATAGATAGATAGATAGATAGATAGATAGATTATGATAGAAAGACAGACAGACAGACAATTGATAGACACAGTATCTTTATGCAATAATGACATTGTTACTTAAATCGGGTTTTGGCTTTCCATAAAACACTAAGCAATCACCCAATTCCAGAAGGCTGGATTTCCTCAACAAACTGCTAAAATATAAATGGTTCATAGTTCAATGTATTAACATACATTATAAATCGGAACAAGGAATCTATGGAAAATTCAGTTTCAAATGTGCATTATGCATTTGAATAGGGTGCTTATAACCTAAGCTTTGATTATTTGAATTTATTCTAGCTCATTCATTCTAGTTATCTCTTTAGTGGAGCATTAATCTGTCTGGGTAAGTATAAAATAATGAACAGATTTTTTGGACTGGATTTTTTTTTTCCTGAGCAGGATGTTTGACAGCCTTCTGATCTACCAGATAAATGAAATTGGAAAGGTAATAATTAGGCTGGTAATTACTTAGACTTCAGTCTCTTATGTTTTTTATTTCCTTCATTTCTGGGCAGCTGGAGCAATGACTCATTAATAATAATAAAGTCATTTAACCCTACAGGAAAATTACAAGGAGAAGGATGCCATTTGTCATCCAACAGAAATGGAACAATCATTGGAGGGTAGAGAGGAGAGAGTGATCCCTGTTACATATTCATAGCTAAGGATAAAAAGGACACTTGGCACTTATTGTTAACATGACACCTCAATCTGCTTTTTAATTATCGATAAACATTAGAGAATAGCAACCAGAAGACAAGGAACTGTTAATATGGAATTTTCCTACAGTGACATTCCCAAAATGGTTTCACAGCTACCCTACATGTATAGGGGTGTTCCGTGGTTGACAAATTTGGCCCCTTCCAACTGGAAGGATTTCAGCTCCCCAAATTCTGAACAAGGAGGTTGAGACTCTAGAAAGAGTGCAGAGAAGAGCAACAAAGATGATTAGGGGACTGGAAGCTAAAACATATGCAGGAAATGTGTATGTTTAGTTTAATGAATAAAAGGACGAGGGGTGATGTAAAAGCAGTGATCCAAGATTTGAGGGGCTGCTGCAAAAAAAAGAGAGAATCAACCCATCCTCCAAAGCACTTGGAGGAAGAACAAGAAACAATGTCAGGATTCAATCGCTCTAATTAAATCATTTTTCTTGAGCCAAACTTCCAAAAAACATCAAAGGATTCATTAGAGGAGACATACTGGCATTGCCCTGTATGAAGCCAACTCTGCCATAAGTAATTTACAGTCACGTGTGACCCTGTTTCCTCCCTCCCCCCGGGTGTCTCATAAACCAGATTCTCCAATTGAGCACGTTCACAGCCTGGGTGTCATCAATCACATTCTCCAATTAGGGGCTGGGTGTCATCATTCAAGTTCTCCAATTAAATATATTCACGGCAAAAACTCTGGTATTTTAGTTACAATCTTTTAAAGATAAGAGTTGGAATGTACTTCTGCTTTCAACTGCTCTTCCAGGTTTCCTTCCTCCCCCCTCTTTTTTTTTATGGCAACTACTAAAACAAGCATAGGGATATTTTATAAGTTGACAAACAACAGATGGAAACTAATCAAGGAGAGAACTAATCTAAAAGCAAGAAGAAGAAATGTCCTGATGGGGAGAACAATTATTCAGTGGAGCAGCTTGCTTGAAAGATGTGGGTGTTCCAGTACTATGGAGGTTTTGAAAAAGAGATTAGGCAACCATTTGTCTGAAATAGTATATGGTCTCTGCTTGAGCAGTGAGTTGGATTAGAAGACCTCTTCCCTTCCAACTCAGTTATTCTATTATGGCTACATTTATTTAGGCATTCAGTTTTGTTAGCCACCCAACTCAGTCAATGACTCTGGGCAGCTTATAATTCCCCCCAGAAATTATATTACAATTCAAACACTAACAACATTTAAAAAAAAAACAATAAAAACATTAAAAACATTTTAAATAACAATAAAAACCACAACAGAACATCCCTTAGAACATCATAGGCTAGTCTTGTAGGGTCAAATAGAAATCCAAGTAGATGAGCTAATTCTACTTTAATATCAAGTTATATTGATGGAATCTTGCAATTCTGAAAATAAATTGTCCCTCCCTCCTTGTCTCTTTTAGAGCCCAAGAAACTACGAAGGGTCCTTTTCTGAGCTTCTTCTTCCACCCACTGTAGAGCTGCAGGCTATGTTGTCTCTTTTCTGTCCATTCTCTTGGCAGCATCTCCTGGAAATGTCTCCCAAAGTCTTTCCCCAATTACAATGCTGGGAGCGGAAATCTGTCCATCCGGAAACTGCCAAGGTTGCAGAAACTCCAGATTTAAATTTCCTCCTATTCGTTCCTGATTCTAATATTTCTTGAATGTTGCTACCTCTTCCTTTTCTTCTTCCACTCTAGACTTTAGCAATGGCCTTATCCACTGAACCTGGAAATAATGAAAACGATTCCATCTGACCCTTGCCGTTGGACATCAGTTTTGTTTAATAATCTGTATCAATTCAAAAACATCCTTCATGAAGAGTAGAAGGGGCGAAAAGGAGAATTAAATCAGACTTGAATGGGACAAAAAGCAAAATGTCCAACCTAAAGCCCATATTAATTTAGTTATCTCAGAATGCTCTGATGTTAAGCATCACAGTGTTGGAATGACATTTGAGCAAACACATGACATATTCATAATCCTTCATACAGGCAACATAAATAAGATATGGAGATATTGGGAGGGGAAAAAAAAAAGATGGATTGTCCTCAAGCATTAATTGTCTCTTCACTTAATAGTGATACTTCTACAATATTGTAAGAGTCTATTCATTTCTCTGTGCACAATGAAAAACATTAAACTTATTCAGCATTTATTTTAATTAAGAACATCTGTTATCCCTAATGCTCTTGAAATGCAGTTTGGGACCAACAATTTATGCAGATTTAGTGAATGTTGTAATAGGTTTTGAGAATATAGCTAATGTAAACCTTATTAAAAGTTCACATTACTTTATGAATAGTGCAAGCTGGAATTGTGGATTTTGAACTCTTGTCTTTCTGGCATCCATCTATTTATTTATTTTTAAAAAAGTTTCCATGAATAGGAGAATTGTTTTGCCTAACTTTTTTTCCCCATGAATGGATTTACAATCCAATTAGGTTGCACCTAAATATGAAGCTTAGCGTGATATCATATTAATGTGCTATAATTTCCCTTGTGAATGCTCCAGATCATATTCAACTGCCAGAGGCAGGGAAAAAAAAACAGACCTGGGAATATAAAAGTAACTAATATACTACACTGAACAATTGGGTTGTTGAGACAATTACAAGTTCTAGAAAACCCAGTACCTTTAATTATTTTCAGGGATGATAGGATGGGAAAATGACTTTAGCCATGTTTGTTTACAGTTCTGAAAATTTCCTCAGAGAAAATGTCTCTATGGTACAATTTTCATGTTAGTTGCCCTCTTCTGATGAAAAAAATAGAAAAATAACCCTCCCCCAAACCTGCGGCAGAAAATGTTTAGCTATTTAATTCTAATATTTAAATAAAAAAAAACAGACCATATCTTTGCCTCAAAGATCTGCTCAAAGTAAATTACTGTGTGATATATTTTAACAGAACACTGATTCCCATGAATAAAAATCCATAAATGAACCAGACAATATACCACCATTGCAATGTCTCTTTTTATAAATGGATGCCATGTGTATTATGCGACCTCAGTCTGAACTCCAACATTATGGGGGCTTAAATTGCTATTTAGTATAAACAACGGCATCAAAATGTGTAATCCAATTTTCTTTCCAGAATAAATTTGTATATATAAAAAGCACAGAGAACATAAATATTCTTTAATGCATTCATAGCTGAACTGACAAGGCTACATGAGTTTATGTTGATTATTAGATATCAAATGTGTAAAGCACATCCATGTATCTAATCTTGGTGATAATCCTTTGGGTGATATACATCAATCTAGGGTTTCTTACCCAGAGATTTAGTCAATCTGACAATAGGGAAATCTTACAAGCATTGCAATTTTCACATCAAGTTGACTTAAAAACATTTGAATGACTGACATTTTTATCCAGTTTGATAAAGAAAATTAGCCACCAAATAGGTGATAATTTAAAATAGGATAATCCAGCTATCACTGGTATCCAACCATATACAACATTGATATATCAGTTTCTATAGCTTTGGGAATTCTTTCTTTAGAAACTTTGATGCAAAAATGATTGGGAAATACATTTCTTAAAGTAACGGGCAGATCCTAAATTAACTTCATGAATGCATTGTCATCCCCCCCCCCTGATTTTTAGGGATGTGGACATCAGCTGGAAACAAAAATCAAAGGCTTGAATAAATATGTGTCATTGTTTAGAATAATCTTCCCCAGCATGGTACTATACAAACATAGACCACAATTCCTATTTTTACTACCAATGTAATTGTTGCATCAGATGCCTGAAACCGAAACCCAGCCTAGATGGAGGCACCATTATGAGGAAAGCTGGTTTAGAAACACATGCAAGGGGGAAATTTATAAATATGCTGGCATTGATTGGAGAAAAATAAATTAAAAATATACAGTATAACATGAAAACTATACTCTTATTTTTAATATATGCTGGAACAGATGCCTGGTGATTTGATGGACAGATCTATACACTTTTCTTGATGACATTATGGAAAATGTTTATCCCAGTCTTCAGATGGAGGTCTAACTTCAGTCTAGAGGGTTTGTTTGTAACCTTCCTTCCAAACCTAAGCCAAACCAATGGTGGGATTCAAAAAAAAAAAAAATACTGCTGGTTCTGTGGGTAAGGCTTGGTGGGCATGGCTTGGTGGGCATGGCAGGAGAAGGATACTGTAAAATCCCCATTCCCTTCCCATTCCTGGGGGAAGGTTACTGCAAAATCTCCATTCTCTCTCCACCCCACTAATCTGCTTTCCAGCTCCGTTCTCCTGTTCTCTTCTCAAGCTATTTTCTAAAGCGCCTGTAGGCCAGACAAGGAATAATGGATGGAAACTGAACAAGGAGAGATTCAACCTGGAAATAAGGAGGAATTTTCTGACAGTGAGAACAGTCAACCAATGGAACAGCTTGCCCTCAGAAGTTGTGGGAGCGCCATCACTTGAGACTTTCAATAAGAGGTTGGACTCTCATCTGTCAGAAATGGTGTAGGGCCTCCTCCTTGGGCAGGGGGTTGGACTAGATGGCCTACAAGGTCCCTTCCAACTCTGATTATCTGTTACATCTGTTTGCATGCCTAATCCATAATGCACAAGAATATTGGGTGAAATCGGTAGACTACAATACATGGAGGAGTGTGTTGTGCAGATGCAGAAACAACAAAGGTCACAGGATGCCAGTCGATGGAATCCGCACTAGGGCTGGGAAGCACTTCGTGCAAATAAAAGTATTCAATGCACGAGGATGGTCCCGTTTTCAGCTCTTTAAAGACAGCTGTATCCTTCCTGGATACGGTGTCTTTCTCCATGTTTGCCTTAATGAGTTGCAGAGAGGTATTATGCATGCAACCGAGAATGCCTGAAAGCACCTTTTTGCCTTTTCATTTGAGGTGCTGCCCATCCCTTCTCCTCGGGCTACTTTGGCTGGTCCCCACAGGGGCATTTTAAGAAAAGGAAATGGCCACTGATTGAAAGCTTGAGAGGAAGTAAAGAGAGTGGCAGTGAGCATTCCCACATGATTGGAAGCCTGCCCCATTCTCTATACCTCGTATCTCCAGAGCAAAACCTGACAGCAGCTTAAAAATTGTCATGCAACCTAAGCAGCCAGTCAATTTGCATTTTCTTCCAAAGTTACCCACCCAGCTTCAAGTCGTAAATGGCAGATTCCATGTCTATTAAAAAAAAAAAATTCACCCATCTGCCCACCTCCTTGGCCCACAAATTCATCTCTTTCCCCCTCCAAATGTCATTAATATGCTCGGAGTTAATTCATTCTAGACCCAGAGTTTCAATTCACATTCACGTTAGTAGAATATATTCATCACAAATGATGTGACTTGAAAAGGCAGATTTAGATTCTGACAGAGAATAATTTATCATGGCAGGGAAAGAGCTTCCCACCAACTGGGCTATTTGAAAGCGGCAAGATAAAAATATACCAACTGGAGAGAATGTGTGTGTGTGTGTGTGTGTGTGTGTTGGGGCGGGGGAGGAAGAATAGAAAATTAAGTAGAGAATAAAATTGGGGTTGCCTATTTCAAAACAAAGAAAGACACCCCTCCCGCAAATGACATTTTCTTATGTTATTTTGGTCTGGGCAAATCCTTGAAAAGGCACTTCGATCGAAACCCTCAAAATGTGCCTTAATGAAAGAAAATGGGTTTGTGTACGAGCATTCCCACATACGATGAAGTTTCTTTAGTATTGTTTAGTATTGTTTTAATCACATGCCAATTGCATGTGGATGTAAGCTAATACCATAGACGGAGCAATGTATACATCAGAATAACCAAGTTGGAAGGGACCTTAGAGGTCTTCTAGTCCAACCCGCTGCTTGAGCAAGAAACCTTACACCATTTCAGCCAAATGGCTGTCCAATCTCTTCTTAAAAACTTCCAGTGATTGAGCACCCACAGCTCCTGAAGACAAGATGTTCCTCTGGTTTATTGTTCCTGTCCCTACCAGGAAATTTCTCCTGAGTTCTAGGTCGATGGAAGATTAGCTTCCATCCATTGCTTCTTGTCCTGCCTTCATTTACTTTGGAGAATAGCTTGACTCCTTCTTCTTTGGGGCAGCCCCTGAGATATTGGAACACTCATGTCAAACCATAGTCCTTCTGTTCATAAAAGTAGAGATACCCAATTCCTGCAACTGTTTTTTATATGTTTTTGCCTTCAGTCCCTCAATCATCCTAGTTGACCTTCTTCCATGTATATTCAATCACTGTCCAGATCTGTTCCCACATCATCATACATTCAATTGCTTTCTCGTTTCATTGAAATTTTCCAGGAATTTTGCTTAAAAGCTACACATCTCTGCAAAAACCAGAGTTTTCTTTCCCTGATACATTACTTGGTGTCAGTACGGTATCTTGGTACTTCCCTTCCACCAAATATCGCACCTGAATATAGTGCTCTGAGCCGAGCTGAGAGATTTAAGAAAACAAACATCCATTTGGAGCTGAAGAAGATTCCTGGATGAGAACCAAAATAACTTGAAAGAAAACCCAGAAAGTCCGGCTCCCTCTTGAAAAGACACCTTTAAGAAAACAAACACTCCTGACACTGTAGCTTTAGGACTTTAGGTTAGTAGACTTTAGATCTTTAGTTTAGTAGATCTGGTATCAGATCACACAATCGATTTCTTCAGTACCATTATTTGGAATCCCCAAGGAAAAAGTTAATCTGTCTCTAAAGGAGTGGATATTTTGTCAGCAGTGTGTGAAACCCAGGAAAAGTTCTCCCTAGAAGCCCCTGAATAAATGATAAGGCTTCAGATTATGTGCATCCCTCTCCAGCTATTTCCCCAGGGAAGGTGTGAAATAGATTAAGCAATGGGATGCCTCCAGGAGCTTTGAGAAATAAATTAAGCAATGGGATGCGAGTATATTCCTTCCTTGTTGCCCACAGACATCCCACTTTAGCAATTGAGTTAACTTTGGTTTAAATTGAAATGATTAAATGAGAACCTAGAGCTACTCCAAAAAGATACAAATGACAGATGGTTATGCCTCAATGATCAGGGTGGGAAAAAAAAGACAAGGAAAGCTGACATAAAAAACAATTTTAGAAGAGTCTATAAAGATTGGAGGTAACCTCACTAGTTTGCCAACAATGAGGTGTTCTGTGAGTGGTCATTCTGCCAAAAAGAGACAATTTGTGTGAGGAACCACACAATAAGTCTCACAATTCTAATTGTGTTCATAGGTTGAAAATAAAAAAAAAGACAAAGAGAGACCAAATAGTAATAATTAAAGTCTGGATAATGGACATGGCAGCAACTGGAGAAAGGATTACCCTATGGTAAACTGGGCAGCAAATAAATTTTATAAATAAATAAAATAAACATTTACCTATTCTAGGTCTTTCGGAAGGTCTCTGGTAGGTGGATAAAAATGCCAAATCCAGTCTGACTGTATGGCCCTCTGTAATAACAACAATAATATAACTGACTGAAGGCAATCCTTGACATGTGATGTGACAGCTGGAAAAATATGGCAGAATGACAGAAGAGGAAAAGGAAAAGGAAGAGGAAGAAGAGGAAGAGGAAGAGGAAGAAGAAGAAGAAGGAGGAGGAGGAGGAGGAGGAGGAGGAGGAGGAGGAGGAGGAGGAGGAGGAGGAGGAGGAGATCATCCAGTGACGGTTTTTTGGACTCAGATGAGTGGAATATATTTTAGTTCTCCACACTAATGTTTTAAGTTAGTATAAAATATCTTGATTAGGGGTATATGGGAATTCTAGAAATCAAGGCAATGTTTCATTGTAACTCTATGGAATTTCCTTCCGGTCTGTCACAAAGGCGACACAGTGCCTAGAACTCCATTGCTAAATCTGTATGGCCTAAATTAAAGAAACCCTTGAACTGAAACAATCAATGTTTTCCATTGATTTTAAGCTTTTGTCTATTTGTAATTGACATGCTAACAAGCCCAAGTTGCTTTTCACAGTCATTAATAACCCTATAAATGAAGCTGGAAGTCTAATCTTCTCTCCCCGAAAGAGGGGGAAAAAATGAAAGAAAAAGGAAGCACAACGAGTTAATCAATTACCTTAATAAAGGTCATTTCAGAAAAGGACTCTGCTAAATGAATCCAGATATCAGTAGCAAACCTTGATATATACCTACAGATATTACCCACCTTAACTTAATTAAAGTCAATGACTTAATAAAGTTCTTCCTTAGTAAACCAATATCCAAATTTCTAATGACTCCTCTAATTTTAATGAACTTGTCTGCAGTCTGTTGTTCAGTCAACCAACTCCAAAGATATTAAATTCAACTTTATATGGTAAAGTTCAATAGAGTTTGGGGGAGAAGTATCACTGGGAAAATGATCTGGGCAGAATGGACAATTATACTTTTAATCACAAGTACAAACCTCTAGTTAAATCATGATTTCGCTGCTGGTGGAGAAGAGTGGTCTAATGACTTTACCACAAGGAATTACAAATTTCATGCCATTGGTAATACATGCCAGAAGAATAAATAAGGCAAAACAGATTTGCTGGCAAAATCTCCCTCTCTCTCTCCCCATTTTTCTCTTCTTTATTTTTGTCTTCATCTGTATTATATCTAATAAAGTGCAATTCTTAGCTGGTTAAAAAAAGTGCATCTGCTAAATATAATGAAATTATTCCAAATTAAGTACATTGATGGAAGAAAATATGGGTAGTTCAGGGTTGAACAGGAAGTCCTTGGTGCTTTCTGAGCATGGTTTTCTTGCAAACATTTCATTTCCTAATTAGATAACCTCATCTTTGCTTGAAGGAAGAGGGATTTCTGGAGAGGGGGTGGAGGAGGAGGACTACGGGGGGTCCTTGTGCACTCTGAGCTTGGTTGTTTTCTTGCAGATGTTTCATGACCCAACTACATAATATCACCAGTGGAGTTTGCTCTCTGTTTAGATATAGTAGCTTGTCCTGTACAGTGTTGGTGGGAGCAAAACCCCATTCCCACAAGCAACCTGTATCAATTAGGCAATTGGTGCCTATTTCCAGTGTGGTTTATCTTGACAGATAACAAATTTCCAACTTTCTGAGCCCTGCTATGCTTTTCCTTTCAGGCATCAGAAATGATAGTGAGAGCTTCCGGAAGGTTCATTGTCGGTGGCTGATGGAACAGCTTGTTAACACGAAGTTGCCCAATGCATCCTTATCAGGAAATGACAGATAATGGCAGGGGAAACATTTCTGTCAGTACAACCAGGCATTCATAAGCTAATTGGCTATTTACCTACATGAGTTGATTACACCAGCAAGAACAACTAGCTAGTAAGGAACCATGGACTTTGCATGAATGCAGACTGCTGTGTGTGTCCTTTTGTTATGACTATCTCTCAGTGGTAGCTGTGAGAAGGCTATTCCTCTCCCTTCCGACAGCTGCCAGTGAAATGTTTCAAGAGCAATTGTTAGCTCTAAGATAGAGCAAGGGGCCCATGCCATTGTATATTGCTCTGAATTGAAATCCCTCAATACTGTGCTTTATGCGTCGGGTTTCAGGAATTACACACTGTGCTACTTCTAAAAAAGAAAGAAAGATCTCGTCCAACAGAAAAGAGCGGGGCAATAAAAAGCAGAAGCAATCTGGTAGTAAGTTTACTCCCTAGAGGAAGGGAAAGATAAATGGAAGAGAATCAGACTCTTCCGAGCAGCTTGCAAAAATAACCACAAACCTGTAGGTGGTGTTCCATTAGCAGGCCCTGTAAATGGACCCCTTGGAGTGGGTTGTTCATGTAAGCAAAACTCTGAAGGATCATCTGCCCATGTGCCTTATTCACATTACAGCTATGAAATGAGTCTGTGTGGATCCCAGCGTGAAGCTAGGGATTCCATGTTGTGACAAATTCAATGTCTACTACAAGGGGAGAGGAAATGCATTACCCAAAAACTGGTCGTAAGGAGAATTAGACATATCCTTCTTTCCAGACTTTTAAATAGAGTCATGGTTGAAAAGTCTCTCTCTCGCGCTCTCTCTCTCTCTCTTCCTCTCTCCCTCTCTCCCACTCTCTCTCCCCTCTCACTCTCACTCTCCCTCTTCCTCTCCCTCCCTCCTTCTCTCATCTATACATCTTCCTCTATCTTTAATTTATACCTGTCTCTATCGCTATTTTTCTCTCTCTCTCTCTCATCTATCTCTAGCATCCCTTCACCTGGGCTACTTGGCTGTTTTTAAGGCTTCCCTTAAAACAGGAACATTCATATACTTAACTTGTAGTGCAGCTGGATCATGCAGAGTTGTGTTTAAGAAGAACGACAAATCTTTTACATAAAAAAAATAAAAAAAAATAAAATTGCTGGGAGACATTCTTTAGAGGAACATAAACTTTGTGAGCTCCAACGCCAAGTAATTTGATTAGCTTCAACTAAGCTAGTCGGATAATGTTGCTTTGGGCTGTACACTTTTCCAACTTCTCCGATGTCATTCTCTGCTCAGAAAAATAACATAAATCATTGTTTATTCTGCCGGCATAGAAACAACCCCCAAATTCAGACTTGAACTTCTTTTGAGAAAGGATTCTCTCCCTCTCTCCTCACTCTCTCTTTGTGTGATGATAGAGATATAGCTAGCTAGCTAGATTGATAGATAGGATAGATAGATATAGATAATAGAGAGATGATAGATAGAGAAATAAAGATAGATGATAGAGATAGATAGATAGGTAGATGATAGATAGAGAGATAAAGACAGATTATAAAGATAGATGATAGACAGATAGATAGATATAGATGATAGATAGGTGATAGATAGATAAATGATAGAGATAGATAGATGATAGATAGATGATAGATAGATAGATAGATAGATAGATAGATAGATAGATAGATAGATAGATAGAGATAGATAGATGATAGAGAGATAGATAGATAGAGATTGATGATAGAGATAGATAGATGGATTGATAGATAGATAGATAGATAGATAGATAGATAGATAGATAGAGATAGATGATAGAGATAGATAGATAGATAGATAGAGATTGATGATAGAGATAGATAGATTGATAGATAGATAGATAGATAGATAGATAGATAGATAGAGATAGATGATAGAGATAGATAGACAGATAGACGATAGATAGATAGATAGATAGATAGATAGATAGATAGATAGATAGATAGATAGATAGATGCAAATGTGTATATAAGCAAACACTGAAGTCAATATGTAAACAAATAATGAACTCATCTGTAATGGACACATATTTCACAGACAACATTAAGTACCAACAAGTGCTGTCAGACTTATGAAATGCTTTCAATGCTGGAGATATATCAGAAAAATGGTAATCGCTATATTAGATCTATTCAGATCTTTATATCCCAGCCAAATTTTGAGGAATCTAGTCCTCGAGTGGGCAGGTGGGATCCTTTCATTTCCAAACATTCAAACCAAGCTGCATAGGTGTACCGCAGAATAATACTCAGTAATAGCTCTATGCATTCAATATCCACCTCACCAAAAGACTTAACCAGGCACAAGCGACAGCCCTCCAGTTGCAACAATGATGTAAGCTGTGCTTAAGTTACTCCTATTATCCTGAGATTGCAGATGAGAAATGGAGGTAGGGAGAGAAGCAACTTGTCCAAGGACACAAGGACATAACAAGAGAAAGGGGAGATTCCAACCCCAGGGTTTGTTTTTTTTTTTCCCCTCTCTCTCTCTTCCTAATGTCAAATGCAATCCTCTTTCTCATTACCAGATCGCTCCGGCTCCCACAATGACATTCTATGACATTCACCAAATTGGAGTAGTGTCATTACTTATGTCAATAATTCACAGAGAAATAATGGCAAGCAAATTGGGGGGGGGGGGGGGGGGGGGGAGGAGAAGAAGAAGAAGAGGAAGAAGAAGAAAAAGGGCAAAATACTGACATTGCCAGCTTTTCCTTTTCAGCCGGAGAGGCTAAGATTAACAGAGTTTCAATTGTGGAAAATGCACATCACGTTACTCTCGTTTTGACAAGATCAGTGAGTGTCACCAGAGATGACTACGATAAAGCACCAGGATGACAGATAAAAGAATAAAAGCACCCCATCCTATAAATCTTAACCCTCCCCTCTTCTACAAAAAAGATCTGGCAATTTTCCATAGCAATACGCTGCTCCCACATTAAAGCCCAGCAAAGCGAAGTTATTCTGAATCTTATTCTGAACAGAATAGCAATAATACCACCCCTAAAATGGGTATTTTTTGCTCAAAGGTCTAGATACGACAGAGTGAAGGTGAGAAGAACAATGTCTTCAAGGAAAAAAACAAAGTCCAGTTGGCTTTTGAAACAGAACATTTGTGACACTTACCAAGACAAATACATTTTTCTATCCCTGCTACTGCTTACCAACCACATAACCACTTTCCCTCCAAAAATTAAACCATTGTCGAAAACTATGCTGCCGTGACAGGTATATTTAATCCTGGAAACTGAATAACTGATAAAATGTTCCTGAAGGAATGGAAATTAAAAAGAAGAGAGGTAGTGGGAAAGAGATTGCATTTGCTTTTCTTCTGTATAGTTCTTAAATAAGCAAGGAAAAAGAAAAAGTAAAGCTGTTACTCCTGGATGGAAGCTCTAATCTACATTTAAATATAATTCTTTTCTTTTCCCCCACCCTCAAATATCAAACAAATGCCTCCAGCAACATTTGTTTTTTTTTTACAGAACGTGCTTGATTCTACAGTGTTTTATTACAGATCTTAATCTGGCTGTCCCTAATCCCTCCTAATTTATCTATTCACTTTCAAATCAAATTTTCAAGGTCTCTTGGCAAGAAATAGCAGCCTCCTAACTTCGTTCTTTTTGAGTCCTTATTTTGTTTCAGGGGGAAGACATCTTGAAACAGATTCAGGTCAGTGGTTTGTTTGAGATCACTAGACCAGTGGTGGCCAACCAGTGGGCTGCAGCCCACCGGTGGGCCGTGAGAAAACTTTGGGGGGCCGCAGAGAAATCTCATCCCCAGAGCACCTCCCAAAGCAATTAATCCAGGCTGTGCGGGAACCCACCCCACCCACTCAGTCCTACCAGCAAACTTACCCAGCAAACTTGCCTGCTAAATTGCTATTTTTCCCTTTTCTGATCATCAGCTGTTCTGCTGTGCTGGGAGATTTAGATTAGCGAGGAAGCAGGAAATGGTTGGATTTCTTGCTTTTTAGCTGGTCTTTAGATCTTCGGCTCTGCTTTTAAGCCCAGCCGAACCTCCTTTAGGACTGAAGGTTCTAGTATTCAGTGCAAACTCACAGCAAGCAAATTTTATGTGACAGATTGAGATAGCCGATGGCAGATAAATAGATCTCTGAATGATTCTGTGAGCAACTCAATCTGCCTGCCTGCTTTGCCTGATTTTGAGTAAAAGTTGCTCTTTTTAAAATAAAAACTTCAATATTTATATAAATATTTATAATATTTACATACGAGCCATGCTCAGCCAGTCACATGACCATCAAGCCACACCCACAAATTAGGTGATACCCACAGAATTGATTAGTGGTCCCTGGAATTTAAAATTATGAGTTTGGTGGTTCCTGAGGTCCAAAAGGTTGGGAACCCCTGCACTAGACCAGGATTGGATCTGGCTTGTGACCTAGAAGTTGCTCTGTTTTGCTCAAGTTCCTTAGTTTACATGAAACTGGTGTCTTACAAGCAAAAGGTTGAAGAGATTGGAGCTAGTCAAGGTTTGAAGCAGTATACATGAAAGCCCAGCCAGTTCACCTCTTCTAACTTCTAAATGAAAACAAAGTTGGCTTTCAACACTTTCTCCAATGGCAGAAATTCATGTCTGACCCATCTTTTCACAATATGCACACCTGTGGAACTACCCAAAAATTCTTCTTCAAAAGGCAAATAGACGGTGTTTTTCCTTGAAGACTTTTTGTTTCTCATTCAAGACGTTTTGTTCGTTCTGACTTCTTCAGTTCTGACTGAATCAGAACTGAAGAAGCTTGTTGAATGAGAAGCAAAACATCTTCAAGGAAAAACAAAGTCCAGTTGTCTTTTGAAAAAGTACTTTTGGGACAACTATTACCTGGATGACATCTCTGGGGATAACCAATACATTTATTCTGTGGTCGACTGTTTTACTGTTTTAAAAGTCAAAGGGTTATTGGTTCTTTGTATTATAAGAATAGATAAAGAATCCTATTAAGTAGATAAGAGGTTTTCAACATTTCTTTTGACAGAGGTCAAGCAAAGGCTTTTAGGAAGACCACAAATTACAAATACACAACCCACAATTGCTTAAACCTCATGGTGCAGTATAGAAAAAATGACAGTCCCTTTGCACAGAATCCATTGGGGAAATACTCACATATTTTAAAATTTCAGTATTGGTATATTTTTTTTAAAATAAATCATAAAACTGGATTGACCAGATGTATGTCTGCAAGCACACAAAATTTATATGATCCAGGAAAAGACTATTCCATTAATTTTCATAGTTGCTAGTAGCTTGGTTGCATTTCTTGGAAGTTTCTACCATTTCCGCTATAAAAAAACTAAGCTGGTCTTTAATGCTAGCAAGACATGAAGATATAGCAAGGTGAAAACAAGATCAATTATGAGTTAATTTCATTATAAAAACATGTTGTGCCAATAAAGTAAAATAAAAAGAATAGGTCAGCTTTGGAATAAAATAAGGCACACTCAATCCAATATTATATAAAAGAGAAAAGCAATTTAGAAATTGCTAGCACCTTCCAGGAGACCATCAGCAATCTTCAGCAACAAAATTAAACCTAACACCTTAAATTAAATATAACTGGATCCTTTGGCCAAAGATAATGTTAAAATACTATATATTATAATTTGTTGAAACAAAATCTAATTCAATTTAAAATATTTAGAAATGATTTAATTCGGTATCCAGGATTTTTGGCAGACAGTGTTCACAAAAATGTTCTCAGAAGGAAGGTGTAAGGTAGATTTTTCTTTATCATATGTCAGACAATGCTTCAATGGATTTTCCAATCAGAATATCAGAGAACTGGGACAAAATTAGAGTGCGTGGTTGATGAATACATATCAGTTGTGGTTGTGTTGGCACAACAACTAGGCTAGGCTACCCTGGGTTGAATAATCTGTGTGATGGAACTCAGCCATATGATAGATCATTGTGTTAACATTGGAGGCAGAAAGGTTGAAAATTTAGTGTAGTATGTTAACCTAGTTAAGTAACCACCAAAAATAAAGGAAATTCCTAGACACAAATGAAACGGTGAAGGTATGCCTCCACCCAAGCCAAATTATGCATAGTGTGGTGCAATCTTACACCGAGTTGAAGGGAGGAATAAAATGGCTGGAAAAGTTATTTGTGGAAAAGAAGCAGCTGAAAGGTGATCCTCCACAAAACTTTGTGGTATTTATTTAGTAAGTTAACTGCTAAAACAATTGCTACCAACCTGCCTTCCATTGAGGACCTGTATACCTCATGAGTCAAAAAAAGGGCTGTGAAAATATTTACTGACCCCTCATATCCTGGAAATAAACTGTTTCAACTCCTACCCTCAAAATGATGCTATAGAGCACCACACACCAGAACAACTAGACACAAGGGGAGTTTCTTCCTGAATGCCATCCCTCTGCAAAACAAATAATTCCCTCAACACTGTCCAACTATTTACAAAGTCTGCACTACTATTACTATTAATCTTCTCATCACTCCTTATCACCCATCCCCTCCCATTTGTGACTGTATGACAGTAACTTTGTCACTTGGATCCTTACAATTTATATTGACTGTTTCCCAGTATGATTTGATTGCTTATTGTATCATATGACTATTATTTATTAAGTGTTGTACCTTATGATTCTTGGCTCTTGATGAATGTATCTTTTCTTTTATGTACACTGAGAGCATTTGCACCAAGACAAATTCCTTGTGTATTCAATCACACTTGGCCAATAAAGAATTCTATTCTATTCTATTCTATTCTATTCTATTCTATTCTATTCTATTCTATTCTATTCTATTCTATTCTATTCTAGTCGGGCAGTGTGTGCTTCCTGTCTACAGACAAGCAACAATAAACATACCGCTCTGATCAGTTCAACTTGTGGCTTCTGGTTCCTTGTGCATGGCATAAATCAAGTTTTAGGAAGGATCTCCCTTCAGCCTCTTCCTCCCCACAAGGGACTCAAGGCTACTCAGCCATTTCATTCCTGCCCTCAACTCAGTGCTATATCTCACCAATATAGTGAGTTCAACATAGCTCTTTCTGCATCATGAGGGGCTACACCATATCTTCTTTGTAGGGTGAAGATTACAGACTTAAATAGGCATTTAAGGGAAGACGACACAAAATAGGGGTGTCTTCAGGGCATAGTGAAAAATGTCAAGATGGAGGCCATGGTGTACAATCAAAACACCATCCATTGTTATGAGGTTGCACTCAAAAAATGAGTGAAGCTTCAATTATACTGTGGTTGCCTTCTTGATTCACCTAAGTCTGCTATGCGGAGTCCCTTGAGAGGAAGACAAATGGGGAGTTTTCCACTTGGAATATAGGAGAAGTGGATTGCAGATAGTCCTTGACTTACAACCATTTGTTTAGTGACTATTCAAAGTTTACAACAGCACTGAAAAAATGACCCATGACCGTTTTACAATGAATACAGCTTCCCCACAGTCACCTGATCAAAATTCAGGTGAATAGAATAGAGTAACAGAGTTGGAGGTCTTCTAATCCAGCCCTCTAGTCAAGCAGAAGACCCTATTCCGTTTCAGACAAATGGTTGTCCAATTTCTACTTAAAATTCACCAGCAATGGAGCACCGACTTCTGAAAGCAAGCCGTTCCACTGATTATGTCAGCCATGGAAGCCGTATTTTGACTCATATATTGACTCTGTGGTTTCTTCCCCAAACCCCAAAAACTTTAACCTTAGACTGCCTACTATTGACCTCACCCCTTTCCTAAGAGGTCTGTAGGGGGCGTGCATAAGCACACGAATGTGCCTACCGTCCCTGTCCTATTATTTCTTTTTATTTTTCTCATATGTATCCATTTCAGGTATTCATAACTATGTTTATACTTATACCTATTATCTTGTAAATGATTGACAAAACAAACAAACAAACAACATACAAATAAATAAATAAATACAATTTTACTTGGAAGCTTCGAGGCTGCCACAGTTAGTACCCAGGAAATTGGGAGGGGGATTTCTTAGTGAGTAGAAGATTAGACTCAACAACATTCTTTTTTAGAAGTCAAGGACAAGTTATCCTGCACCTGGAGAGGATTGTCTGGAGGAATGTCTCCAGTTGGGATGACATTTGATTGGGCCATGTGATGGAGTAATGGGTGCAGGGGATCGATCTTTGAATTTCTTCTCCGGAAGGGAAAACCCAGGGAAAACCCAGAACTCTCAGATTCAGGTTTTCCCAGATGTGCCAATATGCCTTATTTAATAAATTCTTGCTTGGATGAACTTTGTTTCTGAGTGCTGAATGGAAATGGGGACTTTCATTGGAATGCTGACAGATTAACGGTTCTCACTGTCAGGACATTTCTCCTTATTTCTAGGTTGTTCAGCCTGCAGTTTCACTGCCTTCTCTCCAGCAGTCTGATCCCTTTCTGGTTTCCCATGCTTTTGCCAAAATCCAAGGGAAAGCATCGGCCGGAAAGCTTTTTAAATGAAGCATTGAGGGCAGTCAAAATAGGCTGCAGGCTGATGAACAGTCGAGGAACAGAAAGAAAATAAAGAGAAAACCTGCTAGCCTAGATTAATGCATTCTAAATGACCCTTTATGTGTCAGAGAAAGAATAGTATCCTCTTTGGTAAATGACAATGTTGGGAACCAGAGGACCATCTGCAGGCCTGATGGATTCCTAACACAGCAGGGTTACTGGGAAATGTGACCTACCATTTCATTTGAGCTGGACGGTTTGGCTAATCCCCATTACTGTGAATCAAAACAATTGAGCACAATGATAAATGTGGATTCATTATTTGCCCCACATTCTCTTTATACCTCTGTAATTTTTTTTCCCTGTAAGATTTTGGCATGCCTCCCTCTTGACTGCAGATGATAATTTCACCAATTTGCTGGATTCATAGCTGCCTCCCTGTTTCCCAGACGCTACAAGTTGTCAGAAGAGGGGACCAATAGACTATAGAAAATGAAAAAAAGATGATCGCGAAGGCTTTTTTGTTCTCAAAGAAGGGAAATAAAGGTTCTCCACTATAATTGTAACAAGGACTTCTGGATCACCTCATCTGCTGGGTCCAAGGTGAGGGCCACTCACATCATCCATTATTGCCAGGGTTGTCTTTGTACTTAGTACAGGTGCCAACTCTATCACAACTAGTCTATAGCTGTCTAAACAGTTGGTAACGAGAATGTATAGCATCTCCTCTGTTGTGATTCAACCACAGAATAACAAATTAACAGAGTTGGAAGGGGCCTTGGAGGTCATTTAGTCCAACCCCCCTGCTCAAGCAGGAGACCCTGTATCATTTCTAACAAGTTGTTCTTCAGTTTCTTCTTGAAAACCTCCAACTTCTGGAGGCAAGTTGTTCCACTGATTGATTGTTCTCACTGTTAGAAAATTTATCCTTATTTCTAGGTTGAATCTCTCCATCAGTTTTAAAATAGGTGTTCTCTGAAATGAGATAATGGGAATGAACTTCTTAGAACATTTACAGCAATGGTGTCTTTTCAAGTTCACATTTCAAATCTTCTAAATTTGGTCAGAAAAATCCCTTCCAAAAATTGTACCAGTATTCTAGCCTAAGAGTAGAAGCAAGCAAAAAAAGAAATATTGCAAATGAGAGGCAGCTATTCTTATGCTTTTCAGTAATGGGGAAAAATTGTTCTGGCCAGATAATAACTGATCTAATCTGAACTGCTTGGCAGTAATACATTTCATTTAAATTGCTTTTGTTAAATAGCTGCAGTTTTGAAAAACAGCTAGATGGTGGGTGGCTATTTAAAAGAGGACACTTCTGGATGTATGTGGTGGAACAGGTCAGTGTTTTATCGAGCAAAATAATATTATGCTACAATCTCTACGGGGTGCATAATTTTTGTCACCATTACAAAGCTTTCTCATTTTAATAACATTCTTAATTATGAGACCCTATTCATTCAGCATCCTAGAATCATCTAGGTTCTCTATATAGACTATGGGGGACTGGTGGAAAACTCTGGAAAAATATTCTTAAGGGAGAACAGATCTAAGATTTCTAATTAAATTAATTAATTACAAATGGTTCATTTTGACCAGCATTATGCACCTGCCCTGAATCTGAGTATAACCCATATCAAATTTTGCATAAAGTTTCATAAAGTTAACTTTATGAGCAAATACATATGATTGCATTCCCTCTCTCTCCCTCTCTCCCGCTCCCCCCGTCCCCCCTCTCTCTCTCATACCAACTCCCCCCCCACTTTTCTAAAAGTTGCAATAATTCCTGTGCCAGAATCAATTTTTAAAACTCTATACATGATGAAGATTCGTGTATTATTAGTTCCATCAACCAATACATACACAAATAGAACACATTTCAAAAAACCTTCACCTACATTTTCATTTATCTCTAATGTAACAAAATGTTTGCCCTTGTAAATTTGCTGATTATTCTTCTTTATATAGATAAAGATTCATCTCTGTATGTGTATATTAGGACATTTTCAACTTATACATGTTTAGTTTTCAGGTGCTGTATTCTAAACCAAAAAAAAAAAAAAGGTGGATGAAGGATAGATGACAGGCAAAAGGCTCATTATTGAAGATTTAACTTGAAAAAGCTGAAAGTTTCCCAATAAAGTTGAAATAACTGTATGTAGTATTCCGAATTTGTGAAATCAATGTGGTGGCTTGTAGATGAAACGAAGCTGCAAGATCAGAAGCAGCCATCAGTATATTGCAATGCTGTCTCCATATTTTATTCCTCTGCTATTTGACTTTCATCTTCTCTAAAAATTCATTTAACTTTTGTCATACCAATGCTTCAAAGGAAACTTCTAGGGGGGAAAATGTATCCTGTCTTTTATTATCAGAATATCTAAGAATTCACTGGAGCTTTAGTCAGCATACATGTATCTGTATGTATCTTGCTCCCTTACCTGAACAGTTGTAGGACTAAGTAACACCCATTCAGATGAGGTGTGGAATCTTATCCAGATATCTCTAAGGTCTATGCTATTTTCTAGACTGAAGATTTTTACAGAAAAGAAGTTAAAGAAATATAGCCACCAACGGGAAAAAAAATAAATAGATGACTTGGTAAGAAGAGCAAAGGCAAAATCTAGGTATAGATGGTGTTCACGCTAGGAAACGGATAAGGAATCATTCAGATGCAGAAATGCAATAGAGAGTTGAAGTTATAGTAACCACGATTCAAGTCCTCAGCCACTGCAATGCCCAGTTTGTTCTTCTTTTAGCTTGGTTTGACAATGGAAATAATTCCTGAGCTAAAAGATCCTTATGACTCACTATCACAAAAGCTAAATACCTCTGAATCTACAAGGTATATTTAATAATCATCATATCTTTTATTCACAAGGTATATCTAATAATCATCGTATCTTTTATTTCCAAGATAATTCTTTTATTGATGTTGGGAAAGTGCCAGCTAGGCCAGAAGAAGGAGTCAAGCAGGAACCAGCTGTTGCACAGCTGTGAGAGGCATAAGCTTAACCTCCCCCCAAATCCAATAAGCCTTATGTGATTGTTCCCAGAGAAAGGCAAACATCTTGTAATTTAGATAGAGAACCTCCTCCTTCTCCACTTTTCCACCTCTCCTCCTCCTTCTCTCCTTCTCCGTCCTCTACCACCATCTCCATCTCTTCTTCTCCCCTGATCCCAGAAAAACAGTGACAAAGTTGAACTCAAAGACAACTTTACTGACTATCTAAGTACATGAAGACTTGAATTTGGCCACCATAATCTCAAAAATGTAAAAAGGGTCACCCATAGATAGTACCATTACTCATACTTAATTGTAAACAACCAAGAAGTGCTGAAGCTGTAGGCTACATTGGGAAGTTGGAGACAAGGATCCAGAAGAAGGTAGTGGCAAACTCTGTACTACGGCTAATAAAATGCCATGGAGATGCCTGCATCTTCACTAGAGCTGATGGAATATTTACCTTTTGCCTAGTTATTACAACTCAAATTTACTTACTCATAACTGAGTAGGTAAACAGCTAGCATCATGCCCTTGATATAAGCTAAAGAAAGTCCGTTGACCCTCTGGTGAAGAGGGACCATGGGCATGCATGCTGAATTCTCATTTAAGTGATGAGAATGAAAATGACATCCCTAATTGAAAGCGATGGCATGCTGGTGTCCTGTCATTCAGCTGCCTTTACTTTCCCTGACTTAAGAATATTTAATTTAAACATGGTTGGAGGTTTAAACTTGCAGGCACTGTTTGGAAGCAGCTTTGCTTGCATATCTAGGAAGTATTGATGGGCAAAAAGATACAGAGCTTAAACTTTCCTTTCCACATAGTTGGTCCCTAGGAGACGAAAAAATAGAACAAGGAGACAGTTCAAATTTTGCCTCAGATATGAGCTTCCTATGAGGACTGAGAAGCTAACCTCTTCCATTATTCTATGTACAATACAGAAATCATGGCTGTCTATGGGGTGGCAAGGGAAAGCAATAAACAATGGTATCCGGACAGAAATACAACATTCACTTCCTCACATCCCTAGTGTTTCGACTTTCACTGTTTTGTTTATGTTTTTAATTATTGACTTTGATAGGAATCCTATTGGTTTACACAATATCATTATTATGGGGATTAAAAGTTAGTCTAAAGATACTATAGAAGGTCTACTTTTTATATTTCAATTACTCACTGCCATCCTTAACCTCTTTCTTGCAATCCTTGTCATGTTTGTCTAATAGTTCAATTACATGAGCAGCAAATTACAAGACAAAATTATTCTTAACTCATATCCATTCATACATATACACATATACGTTCATATACATAAAGAAGGACGGAGAGAAAACTTCATTTAAAGTTATTTGAACGTCATTTGAGCTACATCACAACATTCAAGCAAAATAAAGATAAGTCCCTTTGTTTGGCCACACAAAATTAGAGTGACTTCCACATCCCTTATCACATGCCAGAGAGATAGACTTCTGAAAGACTGGAAATACGTTGAGATTGGTAGAGTATTCAAACTTCTAATCATTCACAGAAGTGAACTTCTGAACATTATTCAGAGAAAAACTAGACCCTTTCTCATAAGAATCCATACCCACCCCTTTTTTTTTCTTGTATTCCTAAGTATAGTAAGAAGCATGCAATGCCATGTGAATCTTGATCTTATGATGCAAAAGATGTAACTATACAATGCCTTTGGCATCAGTATAGCTGCTTGTGGGAGCTTGTTATTAGACATGTACCATCTAGCAACAATGGCACTTCATGATATTTGGTGTATTATAGAGAGCACATAAGATATTCCTTTATCCTATCAGGCTTTTTTTCCATTGGTGGCGCTTAACCTTAAATTTAAGGCGCTTAACCTTAAATAAAAGTGGTAATCATTTCTCATTTAGCTATTTTGGCGTTTTTAGAGCCTTTAATGGTGTATCACAGCAAATGCTCTTCCTTGGGGACTCCTGCAAAGCAAATAATGGTGTTCATAAAGTCAAAAGTAAATAAGAGTTGAGCTGTGGCCATTAAACCAAGTAATATAAAAGGATTAATCCATTAGAGTTCATGACACAAGCTTGCTTGCTGATGTTGTATATACTGTATTTCGAAGGGAGAATGGATTAAGACTTCTAATTAAATCAATTAATTACAAATAGCTCATTTTGGCAAGCATTATGCCATTGCCCTAAATCTGGGTAGAACCCCTTAGCAAATTTTGCATAAACTTTCAAAGACGTAACTCAAGAGCCCATTTATGTCCTAAAAAGCTCCCATTCTTTTGCTGGGTCAGACTACTTATTCAACTAGCAGAATGGTGGGGTGGCCTAGAAGTAGAACTCTCGCCTCACAATGAGGAACCTGTGAGTTTGACCCTAGGTAGAGGCAGATTTTTTTTCTCTCTGGGCACAATGAGAATATATCTGCTGAACAAAACTCCACATTGGTGACAGGAAGGGCATCTGGCCATTAAACACTCTGCTAGCTCCATTAAGTTGGCCAGACTCTTCCCCACAAGGGATTATGAAGTTGTTAAATGATTCATCTACCCTAAGTTCATCTACAAATAACAAGCAGCAGTTCTCAAGGTATCTAAGATGTCATTTCTATCCCCTGTAATTAGAATGCCAACTTTTATGCAGGTCCAGTAGTGAATTCTACCCAAGACAAATTAATTACCTCTAAAACATTCCTCAACAGATTGTAAAGCTATTTCTTACAAGCATTACAGTACACTAACAGGTGAACACAGCTGAGGATTTTTTTTTTAATTCAGTCTCTAAATATTGTCCACTTTTTTGTTTGCTCAATTCAACTTATATGCCACTTCTCTCACCTGCTATTCCCTGCTACTTATGTTACTATATTCTAAATTAGTTTGCATTTTTGCAAAAACAGTATCTTACTTATATGAAGACGTCAGCCTTTTTAATATGTCAGAGAGAGCAAACTATTTTTTTAATGAAATCTGCTGTGTGATAACAGAAAATTTCAAATCTGATGCATGGCTATTGTCCTGGCTTTCATATCTCTTTAACATCAAATGGTTTGTACTTAAATTCCATCCAGAGTTTCATAGAATCATACCTTTGGAAGAGGTTTTTTAGGGCAATCTTTCTGCTTAGTTTAGGTTCAAGGACCTCCCCATTATGGTGGTTTCCCCCTATCCCAATTTGGTGTTAGAATTTACTTTGTATAAATTGAATCCATTATTTTATGTCCTGGATTTAAGAACAATGCAATGTAGGTCTTGCTCTTTTTTATGGCATATTTTCAGGTCTTCTCAAGACTAAACATATCCAGCTCTTTCAAAGTTTCTTTGTAAGTTAACTGCTCAACCTCTGAATATTTTTTATCATCCTTCTCTGAACCAGTTATTTCTGATTTGTAAAAGTAGGGTGCCTGGCCCAGAAACTGGACAAAATGATTGAAATGTTCTTTAGGGCGAACACAGAATACAACTACTATGTAGGAGTAGAATAGAACTACTATTCTATCCTTTCTAGATGTACTTTTATGAATACTTCTTCATAAAGTGAAGACGTTTTCTTTGCTGTTGGTTTTAAAATTTATTTTGACCATTTAATACCATTATGGAAATTCTCAATAATCCAGATCATGGTTCTCCCAAAGCTGCTTTTCCAAAAGGCAATTGGACTTTCTTGGGTTTTTCTTTGAAAAAGTTTTGCTTCTCATTCAAAAAAGTTCAAGAAAGTCTAATTTCCTTGTGGAAAAGCACCATTGGTACATTTAATATCACCCTTTTCTTTCCTTTAGGTCTCTGCTATCTAGAGTCATCCTTCTTTCCGTAGTCTTCTCTTTTATGTATGTAATCTCCTGCTACTGCATGTAACACATGAACAGAGCTACCATGGGTTATCATTAAGCAATAAAACAATATGAATGAGTGGTTACAACTGCTTTTGGCTCTTTAATGACATTAAATCAGAACTAGAACAGTTTTAGTAATATGAACCCGGGTTGTTTTGAAGTCAGCTACAAAGAAACAATAATTGAGTCAATAACTCAGTTTCAAGATGGTTTCAATAACTGAAACAATAACGGTGAGAGCACTCAACTAATGGAATAGATTGCCTTCAGAAGTTGCAAGTGGTCCATCACTGGAGGCTTTCAAAAAGAGACTGGATAATCACTTGTTTGAAATGGTATAGTTTCCTTCTTTAGTAGGGGGCTGGACTAGAAGACTTCCAAGGTCCCTTCTAACTCTATCATATTCTAGGTTCTAAGTTCTACTCTTTCAAGGACAAAACAATTTGCAGGTGAAAAAGCTTGACAGCTGTATAGAAAATAGTGGTTAGGGTTAGAGTAGGGTTAGGTTTCTAGAGTTTTTAAGGGTTAGGGTGGGGTATGGTTTCTAAATTGTTGTTTTTCAATCCAGAATCATAATCACATTCCCCCTGTTTTTTGACTCTTCAATTTCAAGACTCATGAACCGGATCATTTAAATATATTTTTTCAGGTTTTATTGTTTTAATATCTTAATGGGTTTATTGATTTTTTTTAAAAAAAAATGTTTTACATCATTTTATTTTAGCCTTGACGACTTTTTTGCAGACGAGGGAATATAAAAATATTCCTAATAAACCATGAAAGAGAAAACCTTCCGTTCCAGAAGATCACTTCCTTGATCATTAGAACAGCAGTTAATGCATCGTTCGGTTCCAAAAAGAAAAGAAAACAAATAACTACTGGATAATCTAATCAGCCGTTGGCTTTAGGAATAACTTTTTTTTTCTTCATAAACTCATTGTGTATTTCAGTCACAAAACAAGAAAATGAAAACCAGGGTCCAAACTAAGGGTTGGGGGGAGGGGGGTGTTTTGCATTACCAGTTTTTACAACCTCCCCAGAAAGAAGAGAATGACAAAATAAACCAGGCTATTAAGAGGTTCAAGAAGATGAAGAAGAAGAGAAAAATGAACGATTGCATAGTATTTAATTTACAGATGCAAAACAGTGGAATAAAAGATATCCACTAAGCCATAAATCATAATAAGAACCAGAGAAATCACAGGGACGATTGTCAGGTTTAGGCTTACAAATAACAAAACCTTTTAAATTAATTTCTGTTTCTGCCTGGTTGCAATTTATTCCTCCTGATCCGGCCCCGTTGGATTGTATTGTTTAGGCCATGCCAAATGAGATTGATTCATTCCATTGATCAATTACAAATTTATTGCCGGCATGCAATGACTATTGCCCTTCATCAAAATGTATGAGTGCCAATAAATAACAGGGCAAGAAAATTAACCTTCAGTGGTCTCCACATTCAAAACAAGTGGCAATGGGCAGCGATTATCACTTGAATTCAGAGAGTCACAGCTGTATGCAGCTCCTCGGCTATCACTCTGAGCAATGAAAGAAATGTGAATTCATTGCTGGAAACCCATGATACTCAAAGACATCTTGGCATGAAGCTGCCACCTAAAAGCAATGAAATGCTTCCTGGCCTTTTCATAAAAGAAAAGAAAAGAAAAGAAAAGAAAGTTGGAAATGGAGGAAAACCCATCTGTGCTCAATCATCTTGGAAAAGCCTCTGTCATTTGTCTTTCATCCCCTACTAAATTTCTCTCTCTCTCTCTCTCCTTCCCTCCCTCCCTCTCTCCCTCCTTCCCTCCCCCCCTCTCATTTTTTTAATTCTTGACTGGGGTGTTGATGGCTGGCTATTAAGTTGTTGGCTGTTGTTTCCTTGTGCTGCCAAGCCCTGGCCTCCAACATTCTGTATTTCCACAACACTGTCAAATTACTTACTAAGACTGCATTACTATTCTTCTTTTCATCCTTCCTATTCCCTATCTCCTTTATACCTATAACTATAACTTTGTTGCTACCATCCTTACAATTTATATTGTTTTATTTAGTTTCTAGAATGATTTATGTTGACTGCTTATTTAGTATCCTATTGCTTATTTAGTATCACTAAGTGTTGTATCTTACGATTCATGATGAATGTATTTATGATGACTATGATCATGAATTATCACTTATATCTTTTATGTACCCTGAAAGCTTATGCACTGAAGAAAATTTTCTTGTGTGTCCAATCACACTTGACTAATAAAGAATTCTATTCTATTCTATTCCATTCCATTCCATTCCATTCTCTCTTCTCTCCTCTCCTCTCCTAATTTTATTCCAGTTTCTATTCTATCCTCTCTAATTTTATTCCAGTTTCTATTCTATTCTATTCTATTCTATTCTATTCTATTCTATTCTATTCTATTCTATTCTATTCTTTGATAAGCTGGTTGTAAACCAAAGGAGTCTGGAGTTTTTGATCAAAGGAGTTCAAAGTTTTGCAGGTCTGAATCTCTCACCTTTTTCTCTCTCTCTTGATAGGTGGACCACTCCAATCCAATTCAAATTTTGGAAGTGGAGAGGGGCAGTGAAAGACCAAGCTCTTTGAGCATGTAGAGAGGTTTTGTTTCCCCATATGTCTTCATGGGGTTGATAGTATACTACTGTGCATATTGATGGAAAATAGTTTGAATACTGACAATACACCAAAGAATTATATTTTTAAAAGCACTCAGATCTTGCTTGGGCAATCTTGTTTGCCACTCTAACTGCAAGCAGAACCAAGTACAAATAAATAAGCAAAAGAGAAGTGAACGATAGTGTTCATAATCAATATTGTTAAAAAAATAGTCTGTATTATTGGGAATGTTCATCCATTTTTCTGATTCCCCCTCTCCCCAACTCTGATCCTCATAGCATGGTTCAGTGCTGCCTCCAGAGTTAAATACTTCAGATCCTGTTATAAATTTTCATTTGCCAAGAGAGCTAATTATTTCTGTCTGGGCATAATAAAAACAAACAAACATACATACACATGAGAGAGAAAGAGTGGCAAGTCAATAATAGTTGTTTGAAACTTGGTCATGTCACCAGACAGTTTTACACCCCCTGGGTGAAGCTGAAGCATTTTCAGTGATACTGCACACAGGGCCATGAAGCACAATCTAAGAAAATGGGACTTCTCTATAGAAGATACTGTAGGACCTTCCACAACTTCAATCTCTAAATAGAAATGACCCTTGGCT
The DNA here is from genome assembly GCF_900518735.1 of Pseudonaja textilis. Next base: position 3,187,987 of record NW_020769328.1, on the reverse strand, counting down.
CCATTCGTTGAGAAAAATGTAGTTTATTAGGGATCAAGTATATTGCAATAGTGCAAAGCCAGAAGTGAGAATCCCTGAGTTCTACTTTTACATTTTAATTAATTCTCATCACCAATCAGGTTCAGGCAAGATGTTTTCATAATAGTTAATCCAAGCACAGTTTGGTATGTGGCTCCCACTTTCTTCCATCAGGGTGACCTTGAAGCAGCACCTCAAGGAGATACAGTACTTATTTTCATTTCCCTAAGCATTCCACCCTTCGTTCCCCCTCCCACACAGTTCACAGCAGTCTGTGAAGCACAAGTTAAGCATAAGGTGGCAGCTGACATATTTTGTGTGGATGTGGAGAAGAACGATCCATCTCACACATGCTATGGTGCATACAATGTCCTTCAACGTATTCTGGGGAAAACCTCACGGTGGCAAGAGAAAATGCTGTCGAAGTGACTCAATACTAGAGGAACATTATCTAGTTTTAATCCTATTTACTCTACATATGATTTACATGTGCTATATTTCTACTGCCTACTTTATACTAATTGTGCTTGCTCAGTATTTAACATTGTATGTCTATAATTCTGACATGAATAAAGAAAGTGATATGTTTCACAAACTTTCCTACTGGTTGATGCAGGAAAAACAATAGGAAAAGATAACCTGAGTCAAGAATAAATTGAAAACATATATGTTCTTATTTCTTTTGTAAAATTTTGGTGGCTAAGGATAATGACTCTCCAATAATGTCTTGAGAGTTACAGCAAGAGCTTTCAGGAAAACAGATGAGTAAGGGGGATATGAATGGAGGACACAAGGAGTGCTGTGGGACCATACCTCTGGGTGATCTTACACGGCACAGCAGATGCTCGTAAGTATATGGCATCTTATGCTCCACTCAAAAGCAAACATTGAGATAATTATGTAGAAAAGAGAGGCTGCAGGTGTTGGCAAATGTGGCCGAGCATGTGGGGATACATTAAATATTATTTAACATCCAAGTTAAATATTACATGCAAAGCAGACTGAAAAGCAGAGCTTTAAAACTGCAAAAAGAAAAAAAAAAGAAGAAGAAGAAGTCTTCAATTGCCAGCTTGGAACTCCTTTGCCACTAATTTTGCTTTGGACAAAACGGCAGTGCCAGCAGAAGCGCACAATTTGTGTGATCAAGTGCTCAGAATGAAGAGCATGAACAAGTCCCACTAATTATCACTGTAGTATAAACAAGACAAGGCAGAAAAGGTTATTGGCTTGACCTGACCTTTTACTACCCTCTATGTAATTTCTTTGAAGATGTGTGACATTAACATGAGGGACAACAAATGAAGTCAAATTGGAGGAAGTCAAAATTAGTTTATCTTCTTAATGGCTTCCCTTCCCTTTCAGTGCTTAAGAATGGAAATTGCATAGTTCCATGTAAAAGGCTAACTAACTTCGGGGATGTTTTGCCCTTTTGGGATGGAAAAAGACTTGATTTTATTCATTTTGGTTTATTTATCAGTCCAACCCGCTCACTCAAAGGGTGTCAAACTGGTTGACTTGTGAAATCATTTGGCAAAGGCAAAGATAATCTACTTACAATTGTATAACCATAAGCTTTTGGGCAGTTTTGTGTCATTACAATCCATCCCTCTTTTCAGGTCATTCATACATTCTATTGACCCAGCCTTCATCCTCTCTACTACCTGGTCCATGTTCTGCTGATCAGCCTTTATCCTCTCTACTTCCTGATGCATCTTCAGTTGATCAACTTCCATTGTCTCTACTGTCTAACACATCTTCAGTTGATCAGCCTTCATCCTCCCTACTATCTGGTGTCTATCTTCAGCTGATCAACCTTTATCCTCTCTTCTGCTTGGTCTATCTTCAATTGATCAGCCTTCATTCTCTCTACTACCTGGTGACCCCCTCACATCCTGGACATAAACTGTTTCAATTCCTACCCTCAAAATGACAGTAAAGAGCACTGCACACCAGAACAACTAGACATAAGAACAGTTTTTTTTCCTGAACATCATCACTCTGCTAAATAAATAATTCCCTCAACACTATCAAACTATTTACTAAGTCTGCATTACTATTACTATTAATCCTCTCATCCTTCTTTTAACCCATTTCTTCCCACTTGTGGGAGAAGGTGGATGAAAGGTATAAGCAACAAGGTTACAACATGTAACCTTGTTGCTTGTATCCTAATGATTTTTATTGACTGTTTTCTAGTATGATCTGATTGCTTATTGTACCCTAGGACTATTATTAAGTGTTGTCCCTTATGATTCTTGACACTTGATGAATGTATCTTTTCTTTTATGTACACTGAGAGCATATGCACCAAGACAAATTCCTTGTGTGTCCAATCACTCTTAGCCAATGAAGAATTCTATTCTATTCTATTCTATTCTATTCTGTTCTATTCTATTCTATTCTATTCTATTCTATTCTATTCTATTCTATT